>CM052538.1:50996059-51045985 GCA_028533065.1 Trachops cirrhosus
AAGATCATAGTTGATTGCTAGCAGAATTTGCACTAAAGTGCAAAATCATCTGAAACTTAAATAAATGTTCTTAAATTCACTATGTAAATTTTAAGTTGGTAGAGGAAGAAAGTATTATGTATTTTTCACATCTAACAAATAACTCAGGCCCTGTCTTAAATAATTTTCTGGAGCACACAAATAGAAGAGAATGGGTCCAATTAAAAAGTGCTTAGTTTAATTCCAGAATACTATTCTATATTTAAACCACTAGGGGTTGAATAATGGATAATTATATATTATATTTGTATGACACACATATGGCCTGATATTAAAAATGAATCAATATGTCTAAAGGATTTCTAAACTCCTAAGACAGGTTTTATAGCTGTTAAGTATGTATTACCTATATAAACAATGTAACTGTATCTTTAATTCTCCAATACTTGGTTCAGAGGTAGACACTGAGTAGACAGTTTTTTAGGCAGCTGTGTATTGATATGACCTACAGCACAGACTATTATCAATAACTGGAAGTAACAATCTGCCATTTACTTTTGGGAAAAGGAAGACCACATACGGCATCCAAATTAATCCATCTTTTATTTTTTTCCTGTGTCTATGTTTTAACAATAATTATTTAACTGTTTACTCAAGGTACTAAATAAAACTTTCTTTGGCATAATTTAAATTAATTTACATACCTGAAGAGTATAATTATTAGTATAAAGTAAGAGAATGCAAGGCACACCACATACCTCTGTGGAATAAAGACCCAGACTCTGGAAAGGGTTCAGAGCAATGAGTATGTCTCCCACATAGATATAAATCTGACCTCTGGAATAACACTTCTCAAGCTGCTCAGAGACTGTATTCTATAAGAAATTAAACATAATTTCTTTTCATTAAAAATCATTTATGATTAATTGCAATCTAAAAAGGAAACAGTAATAAATAAAACATCCGGAGTCTGGACCAAGGCTCTAGAAAGAAAAGATGTACTGATAGTAGGACGTGTAACATTTGGTCAACAGCTGCCCTTTCACTTGACAGGCATTTTCTCTGGTTGTGAGAGCTGTAGAGGGATGTCATCATTACCTGTGTTTCCCAAAGGGCAAATGTGATATTATAGGAGATCATATATATATAATGGTTCAAGGAAATAAGTAAATGCAGAAGATAAAAAAGAAACAACACTAGAAAAGGCAAGGGAGGGTAGTGAACACATTATTATTCCAAATTGAGGTTTGTGTTATATTCTAGCCCTTTGCTTAGACATTTGGCTTTATAAAGCATAATGTAAAGTTCAGAAAAGTAACTTTCATAGTGGATAAGTCACAAGTATATGAAATCAATTTTAATAGCACTATGTACCACTTTAATAGTATATGACACAAGAGAGGACCAAACGTTCTTAGGTCAAAAAAGAGACAAGAAGAAAGCACAGACAATAGCAACAAACAAACCCAGTGTTTAACATATAGGTCAGCAATAGGATATCAAGGCCTTCTCTACAATCCACAAGCCTAGGAATTCACATCACTGGAAAATTTGATACATAAGGATCCATGAAGGTTTTGGCAATCCCTGATTTGCAAACTGTCTGATTACAAGATGTTTGATGTTCATGAGAGAGATTATTTTGAGGAAGTCCTTGAGCTGTTTATGAAACTCTAAATTTACCAAATGACTACTTCTGTTCAGAAAATGTCTCCTGATTTGTTAAATTTCTGAGCAAAAATGATCAAGCATGTATCAGAAGTATTTAAAAAATAAAAATCTGTTGATCAGGCAGGATAGAGGTCCTAAGCTTTTACTGAAAAGGAACTATTTGTTTCTCTAGATCTGATTCCCTGGAATAAAGGGGGATGAAGGAAAAGAAGGCTGAAACTGCAATTTACTGGCTTGGATTTGGACCTACACAGAGATGTTTGAACTACTTCTGAGGTCACCAGGATGAGTAAGGAGTTTCCAGCAGAATGCAATGCCCTAAGAGGTTAGCTCTGTGAGAGCAGGAGCTCTCTGATCCCATGAGGGAGACCATTGACTGTAGTAATAGGGTCTTGATGTAATAGGCTCTAGGTACTGCTGCTGAGAGTAGAACAGGAGAGGAGAAAGAGGAAGGATGCCACATAGAGGTTGCAGGAGATAATTTTTTGGCCTCAGGACATCATCTTTTTGAAACTCCCAGAAAGAATTCAGGAGAAGAAGGGTCTGTGACCTATAAGCAACTCATGAGAGTGGAAACTCACTCTTTGCAATCTGAATATCAGAAACAGACAAAAACTGACAGCAGACTGGAGCTACCTGGACATTTGTGTCACACACGTTAAAGCTGAAGATAGGAGAGAGATTCAGGAAGCTAAGAGACAAAGAAAGCATAAGATGTACAGATGCTGTTCACACAACCTGCTGCTCACATCAATTATCTACATTAGAAAAATCAAGAATGTTTATGTTCAATTAAACTGGGCTCCTTACCTCATCCAAAACTTCTAGGGTTGCTAAGTCATCTACATCCTTCTGGCTGGAAATTAAAGGTCTGCTGAAGTTACTTTTCTTGGTGTGAATACGTTCGTGTCTGTGGAGCAATACAAAAAGAAAAACCATTTCTGATTTGAGAACTTATTACTGATCATAGTTGGAAATATGTTTTAGATTCATATGAGACTGAAAAAACTTCTATGAAGCTGATTTAATACATTTGATGATAACAATTTATCAGAAAATAGCCTAATGTATTTGAACTGTTTTTCTTCTCCACTGGAAAAATGTAACTTGTTTAACTTATTTCATGGATGATCAAGAGTTCATAGTTTCTATCAATAACTATCCCACATACAATTTGCTTTAATGTTTTCTCTAAATTCCCATGTGTGATTTAATCTGCTACAAATTAGTGAGTCACAGAAATTTGAATTCATTAGATTTCCAATTTTGTCTGAGGTAGTATTAGGCCATTGGTGGTCAAGGAATGCTAATTTAAAAATTATTATTCAGCAAAATTTAAGACGAGTACAAAAAATAAACCACATTGTGGATTTTCAAAATGCATGTAGAAAATTGATTCCAGACATTAGGAAGTTTATTCTCAAAGGAAAACATTTCAGCATCTTTCACTAATAGCATAAGGATCCTGATTTGACATGGAGGCTGGAGAAGTTGCTGAGATAAACACAAGGCTTTGTTTTACCATTTCTGTGCATAAAATGATCATCCACTTTATTTTGAGCAAAACTGTATTTCCAACAATTATTTTTGTATATACTTTTAAGTAGCTGAATTTGTCTATTAGTAAAAGGAAAAAGAATAAATAGATTATGAGGAATAGTAAGAATCATGCCATCCCCTCAGCAAACTTGAATGCTTTCTCATTGCTTGGAAAGTTCAGTCACTACTGATAACCTGTCCTGGAGTCTATCCATGGCCAGCTCTGCCTTTGTGCACTGCATCTGCCTCCTCTCATTGTTCAAGGAAATCACTCTTGGTGGCTCCTATCTCAAGCCTACATCACTCATTCTTCCCTGTTAGCTGTTATGGCAAACAAAAAAACACCATTCCCTGACTTTTGTTTTTTCCATCTACTGTTCCATTTCCTTGTTTTATTACAAAAATTAGAAAAAAATTTTCTAAATTCAGTATTTTTCATTTTTTCTATCATTAAGAAAACCCATTTCAATCAGGAAACAGTTTCTCTTAGGGACATTCATGGCCCTCATGTCACTAATCCAGTGGTCAGTTCTCATTCTCATTTTACTTAACATATCAGCAGCATGTAACAGCCCCCCTTCTTGACTGCATCCATCTCAGCTTCCTGTACTCCTTCCTTGATTCCCTTCCTTAATTCACTGGCATCTTCATCTGAGTGTCTTTTTCTGTTTTCTCCTCATCTTTCTGTAACATTTTGGAGTTTCCCAAACTTCAGACCTTGCAGGTATTTTCTTCTCTATCTGCCTTCATGCCCTGTTCTATAGCTTTAAATGCTGCTCATGCACTGGCAAGTCTGCTGACCTCCAGACTTAAGCATGCAACTGCTTACTCGACACTTCATTTGGAAGTCTAACGGCCAGACTTAAGCCATCCCAAACCATGTTCCTGAATGCCCCCAGAGCCCCATACCTGCTCCTGCACCATGACCCCATCTCAGTATGTGGTGATGCCATTCATACTCTTCAGACAAAGGCCTAAGAGTGATCCTTGGCTCTTCTGTTTCTCTCACACCTCCCGTGCAGTCTATATACAAACCTGTTCAGCTCTTTCTACCACCAAACATTTCTCACCACCATCTACCTCCTCTACCACATTTCATCTCAGTAGCCTTCCAAGTGGTTTCCGTTACCACCTCTGCCTTGCTACTCTTCTCAACACTGTAGTCAGAGCGATCTCTTAAAAAAATATGTAAGATGTGTTCTTTGTTTTTATTTCCTCCTTGGCCCCACCTCTGTGATGAAACTTTTTCACAGTCTGACTCAAATGCCACTCTTTTGAACCACTCAGCATATTTCTTACATCCTTCAGGACAAGTATCATAGTTAAGTCATTTCAGGCAGTCCTTTGTGTGTGGATTTTATTCCCTTACTAGACTGTAAACTTCCTCGTGATAGGGATATCTCTTCAAAATATGGTGCTGGAACAACTAAACATTCGCGTGCAAAAAAGTAAAAAAGACTCTAGACACTAACCTTACACTTTTCACAAAAATTAACTCAAAATGGATCACAGACCTAAATGTAAAATACAAAATTATACGACTCCTAGAAGATAACATAAAATATAGATAACCTTAGGTTCAAAGAAGAGTTTTCAGATACAACTTCAAAAGCACCATCCATGCATGGAAAAAATGGTAAAATTGTGTTCTCTTAAATTAAAAACTCTGCTCTACAAAAGACATTGTTAAGAGAGTAAAAAGCAAAGCCATAGACTGGGAGAAAATATTTGCAAATTGTGTAATGATATAAGACTTGAATCTAATAGGAATAATTTCACTCCTATTTACAATTCTTAGAGTCCTCTATAATTTTTATAGCATTTATAGAAATTTATAGTTAGGCACTTATTTGTGTGGATAATTTAGTTAATATTTGAATCCTTTACCACAATGTAAGTTCCTTGTGCAAGACTATGTGTGTCTTTAGTTCCCATTTAGAACATAGTTGGTCCTCAGTAAATGTTTGCTGAATGAATGAATGAATAAATGATGGAATATCCCTCATGATTTCAGGCACAGGACAGGCACATAGTTTGTCTCCACATTTTCTAAACACAACAAGTTTCATCTTATTTACCCCCCTATTTCCAAAGAGACTCAAATATAACTTTTTAAAAAAGAGAAAAAAGAAGTTCAACTATCTACTTGATTGAAATGAAGAGCGCTGAAGTTTTCGTCTGTTTTTATAGGTCCATCTGGCAGCTAAAGACTGTTCCTAGAGAATGAAAAAGATTAGATATGAAAGAACCAGGGGATCAATACTTGGCTGGTTGGTACCCTCATTCTTTTGCTCCTGTGAGTTCATCTTCCCTGATACTTTCGGTATTAGCTTCTAAAAATGTAGCAAAGATTTTGATACTAGGATGACTACAAACCTCAGATGCCCCCCTTATTCTAGAGTATGACTTAAAAATTCCTTGGCATGAAATCAAGGAATCTTCACAATCTTGCCTTAAACAACCTTTCCAGCACCATCGCTCACACTCTCGTACAGAACATTCCCCAGTATGTCAAACATCTCCAAGATTGTGTACTTTGTTCACTCTGTTTACTTTGCCTGGAATTACTTTCCTCCCCTCTCTGGCCAATTACTACTTGTCATGCAAAGTCAGGCTCAACTAGCACCCTCTCTGTGAAGCCATTGCAGAAAGCATGCTCCACTAGCAGAGATGCTCACATTCAATTAGGTACATTCATGCTCATCATCCCTGCCAGATGGGGATAAATTGTGAGAGAAACCAAATGTTATTCATCTTTCTCTGCCTGGTGCTGAGGACACAAAGATGTAAAATACAACTGTTGGATTCAGTTGAAATACTGAGCCCTATTCTTACCAACTAGTGTGCAAACTAACCCTTTTGGCAAGAGAACTGAAGCCCAGTTAGGTGCTGGAGGGACACAGTGAAGAGGCACGTGGTTGTCCAGCACATCTTGGCTCCAGCAAACTTCCCTCCCAGTTTCTCCCTGGTCAGGGTTGAGGCCAGTTTAACTAGAGAAGCATCCTGACCATTGAAATTGCCTATTTGTATAACTATAACTATATTTCTCCCATATTTAGTTATATATAGTTAGATTATATATTATGTAGTTATATTCTCCCATAGCTATATTTCTGCATCACCAATTACTGCAGAACAGAGCCACTGGCAAAGGGCTGCTCTGGACAGCTTGGTCAGTGTTGCTGTCACTTGCTTGGGCCTTAAACATTATGGAGAAAATGAGGCAAGAAAAAGAGACAGTTACAGCTGTCACAACAAAGTAGGACTTGTGAATGACTCACATCTCTACTGTTTTGAGTGGCATGACAGTTGCATCAATAATATTGTTCAAATTTAAAATTAGTGTAACATTGATAAAACCACACAATTAACAATATGGAAGAGCACAGGGCATAAGAGTGAGAACAGTGAAATATAATGCAGTCTAATTTCCTTTCATTTTAATAAATGTGAAAAGTCAGATCAGCAAGTTTGTGTTGGGTTCAACCTTGTGACAAAACTCAGTGAACCACGTGATTAATGTAACATTCCCTTCTTATTCTGATTTGTTAGATTTCTCCCCCACTTCAAACATGCACACACACACACATACAAAAGAGCCTTGATTTATATATGTTTCAGCATTCAATCCTGTGTTCATTCAACAACTCATTCATTCAGCAATTATTTAAATTTCTGGAGCACCCAACATACTGGGATAAAGTTATGAAGATACCAGAACAGGTCCCTGCTCACATGGAGCACACAATTTGATGAAAGAGTTAACCAAAAAAAAAAAAATCAACACCCTGGCCAGGTGGCTCATTGGTTGGAGCAATGTCCCGTATACCAGAAGATTATGATTCCCAGCCAGGGCATATACCTAGGTTGTGGTTTCAATCCCCTGTCACGGTGTGTATGGAGGAGGCAACTAATCGATGTTTCTCTCCCACACATCAATGTGTGTGTGTGTGTGTGTCTCTCTCTCCCCCTCCTTTTCTCTCTCTCTAAAAAATCAATAAACATATCCTTGGGTGAGGATTAAAAAATATCAACAAAAAAATTTAAGATAATTTCAGCTAGGACTTATATGTTTGGGAAGATTCATTTTTGTAGAAGAATATGTTAAAATCAAGGAGGTACAACTAGCTAATGCTTCAAATATTACTCTATTAATTGACATATATTTGTTCACATGGGTTTTAAAAATATATAAATGAAGCATAGTTAATTTAGATCCATGAATTAGTTTTGAAAGCTTTCTCTGTGAGTTAAACACTTTAAAAGCTATTAAAGTTGTAATGCATGATAAAGAAAAACAAAAGTAGCTTTTATAAATGAACATTAAAAAAGAACCAACAGTTACAAAAATACTTTATATCTTCTTTCATGTCCCTTTTGGCCACTAATGTATCCTAAGCACCTAAAAGAGCAGCTGGGACACAGATACTCAGTAACCAACTGTAGAATGACCAAATGATCATTCATCAAAGGAAGATGTCTAGTTGAATCTTTGTCATGACATTAACATGATATCCATGTTTGTCTGAAACAAAATGAATTCTCTGGGGTTCATTTGGGTAAGTAAATAGTTTTGAATGATTTTTCTTATTATACTATTGGGTATTTCTTAAAATGAGTTAGTACATTTCCACAAGGACATCTAAATGTTTCTATAATTTTACACAGTAGTGAATATCTTATCAATCATGACTGATTGTTGTTCTGATCAACTTTCATTTTTCCAGTATCAAATGATTTTTATTTATTAGATTTAGCTACATCCCAAGTGCCAGACAGAATTATAATGAAAATAATTTTTGATACGTTAAAAAGATACACATGCATAGGAAGTGATTGCTACAGATTTTGGAGGGGCTTTTCTTTAGGCTATTCTCATATCACTGCCATTTTAATAAAAATTTAAGTGTGCAGTTTAATCTAATCACTATTCATTTGAGGCCTTTCTACATGCAAGGCATTGTCCTAAGTGTTAAGGGGTTACTGTGTATGAAATAAGATCCAAAATTCTGCATTCAGTGAGTTTTAATCTAATGGGATATATAGACACATAACATTTAAAACAACACAAGGCATAGTGCCACAAATGAAGTAAATATTAAATGTTATGGAATTAGTAAGGAGGAAATAATTCCATTCTGGTTAACTGGAAATGTTTTTTATTTGTTCGACATTTAATCTTGGTTTTTAAGTAGGTTTTAAAGTAGGATTCCATGGCCTGTATGAGGGACCAGTGACTGGTGGGTTGGTCAGGTCTGAACAGCCTGGGAAATCTCAGTGCATGATGCTGGAGGCTGAGGAAAAAGAGATGTCTTAAATGCACTCGAACTCTACACACCCTACAAGCAAAGCATGACCTTTGACCTTCGTAGCAAATTTTGAAACTCGCGGAGTGTTTCTTATCTCACTGACTGACACCACCATTTGATTAGTTGCACAGTAGAAATCTCCATCTCCCTCACCTTCTATATGCACTCTATCACCAAATTGTAGTGTTGTCATTTAATTAAAACTTCTCAAGTCTCCATTTCTCCCCATCCCCACTGAAGAGATGATGGTCCCACCGAATGAGCTGGAGTTGAAAGAGGTTAGGAACAGTGAAGCAGACAGGAAAAAAAAGTCAGGTGTGTGAAAGCTATAGAACATTTGTAAGAACATTCAGAAAATTTGCCTTGGACTGCTGACTTGATACTTGGGTAAAAAGGGAGATTTCTTACATTTGAACAATATTCTGATCTCCTTCTAAATCCTAAACAGAGAGAGTATTTAATAAAACTTTAAATGTTCCAGAGTCTCCTTCCATTGTGAGTTCTGAGCTAATCGCTTTTTTAACGTTGTAGTTTCACTTTAGCCCCTACTCAAGACTGCCAATCCAATTTACCTTGCTCTATTTTTTCTTTAGCATGCATCACCATCTAATATACTGCATTATTTACTAATTTATCATATTTATTGTTTGTTGTTTCCCACTGGTATGTAAGCACCACGAGAACAGGAATTTTTTAAAAAATGTAAATTTGTTGATTGATATACCCTATTCTGCTAGACCAGATTCTTACAAATGGTAAGTGCTCAAAATATATTTCTTGGGTAAAAGTGTGAATATTTTCTTTTTACTAAATGTTCATGTACTGTGGAACCAAAGAAAAATTTTATTATTTTTTCACTCTGGTAAACAATTGAAGTACTCAGTTAAAAAGTACATATATAAGTTTTAAGATAATTTTATAATTATAATATTTTCCTTTTGCCTTTTTTATAGAATTGGTTTCCATTCTCATTACTGTATTTAATATTTAATTTCTGTAATACTTGGGAGAAAGCAAAGTCAGAATCCTTCTGTAAGATTTTTGTCCTCTTGTGAAAAGTACAGCTTGTTAGCCAGATTATATATTGCATTTACCCTGTAATACTGGAGAGACATAGTTTCAGACTATAAATATTTTCTTTCTGTGCTATCAAAGGTCACAGATACCCTCAGGGATAGTTATTATAGTTTCACTTGTAGTTCAGTTCTACACACTGAACAACTATTGCTGTTCTGTGTTAAATATTTTCTTTACTATTCAGTTGTATTATTGCAATGTAACAGCTTTATTTGCTTTTACTTTGGTAAGATATACTCTTGTAAATATCAAGCTCTATCTTCTAAGGCAATCCAGGAACCACTGGGGTGGTCTAGCAATCCTTTTGTTAAACATAAATCTAATCAACGGTTTTATTTTAGTTTCCATGTCCATCTTCGAATTCTAGAAACAAAGTCACAACTGGAAGTACCAATGGGAGTACCGCTTTCACTGGTGTGCCTTGGAAAACTAGTTTTTATTTATGTGCAGTTTGGCCCTTTTGGCCAAGTGTGTAGCTCTGAAATGATGATGGAAAAGAAAGCCAGATTAGTGGAACAATTCTAGCAATGACTGGAATGACAGATGTCATTGTCACCCAGCCCCCACTACAGGTTTAATTGTCCTTTTCATTCACAGAGCCTTTCCTCTTTTGCATATAATTCCTTAAAGATGTGCTTTAATCTGTACTGTACAGATAAATGCACGTACATAAAATTCAAAGCAATGCTGGGTAAGGTTGGTTGACCCTTGAACAATGTGGGGGTTAGGAATACTACCCTTCCCCACCTTGCTCTCCCCCACAGTCGGAAATCCACATAAAATCTTTGATGCCTCCCAAACTTTACCACTGACAACAAGCCTTACCAATAATATAAACAATTTGTCTTAGATACAATTATATCTAATAAAAATAAGCTAGAGAAAAAATGCTAATATAATCACGAGGAAGAGAAAATACATTTACAGTACTGTACATCTTTACTGAAAAAAATCCATGTGTTAATGGACCCATGCAGCTCAAATCCATGTTGTTCAAGGGTCAGCTATATATAGAAGCAGATGAAAATCTGCACCTCGGTTAGCACTTTCCTTAATTTATTCCAAATCTCTGGATTAGTAGTCTCCCTCCTCTTTTCTCCATGTGGCACATGGAATAAACAAACACTGAAGGTTTCTGTAAAAAATTAGCATGTTCCTACAGGATACTCTGTACCATTATAATCTTTTTATTGCTGCATTTAAAATCACTTTCTGATTTTTCTTTTTGCTAATCATTTTTGCCCATTCATTACCATGACCAAAATTCCATACTCTAGGGCAGGAGTGTCAAACTCATTTTCACCGGGAGCCACATCAGTCTCACAGTTACCTTTAAAGGGGCAAAATAATTTTAGGACTGTATAAATGTGACTACTCCTTAACTGTTAAGTAGTTGAAATTACATTCAACCCTTTGAAGGCAGCCACCAGGCTGATGTGGCCCCAGGCGAAAATTAGTTTGACACCCTTGCTCTAGGGTATGGATTGGCAAACTTCTCTGGAAAGGGTCAGAAAAATAAACATGCTGAGCTTTGCAGGCCATCTGACCTGTGTCACAACTACTCACCCTGGTTATCATGGTATGGAGGCAGCCTAGAGAATATATGAACGAATAGGCATGACTGTGTTCTGTTAAAACTTCATTTATAAAAACAGGCAGCAGGCCATATTTGGCCCACAAGCCATACCTTGCTGAGCCTTGGAGAGTCACGAGACCTGGGGTAAACAGAAGGGTCTCGAAGAGAGGACAGCAGACTCTATCAATGATCATGTTCACCAGGCAGTGAGGCCTTTTTAAAAAATCAGTGTGTTAAAGATTAATGTATGCTTTATGACTGAGCAAAACTTTTTAAAGATATTAAACCATGAAATGCTTCATATTATATTAAAAGCTTACAAGATAACTGAAGAATAAATTAGAGATATCATTTAATACAATTGATGTGTCAGTGAGAGGTATGGGAATCAACTTTTAAAAAATTGAGTCTTTTCTCCAATCTTCAACACTTTTATTTCAGAAAAATATTAAATTCTCTCCAACCGCTAATTGTCAGTGATTTTCAACATTATAAGCCTCTCTAACCAGCCTTGATGTTTTTTGTCAAAATAAGAAAGAATATTAAACAATTAAATATTAAAAGGGGCTTGTTAAACTTTCCATTAATGCTCTAGTTATTTGCTTGTATATCAACAATATCTCACAAGAAACTGCATGCATTGGTCACCTTTGAGAAGGGACATAGGTTAGAAGAAGACTATTTTTCACTGACTATGCCTACACTATTTCCATATGTGTGGATTACCTATCCAAGAAGCATAAGGGAAATGCTATTTTCCAGCATAGATTTTGATTTATAACAACTAAGAAGCAGCCTGCATCAAGAAGTATATAATCCTTTGTTTATGATTTGGGCAATAGGCACAATCTCACTTATTAGAAAGCATGATTGTATTAAGGCTATTAGCACATTTTAAGCAACATATAGCATGCGGTAATCACTTGGAGGTGGTTCTGGGCAGGGTGAAAGTGTGCCTCTGGGCTCTAAAAAAAGAATCAGTTACCTGGAGACCAAAGAAAACTGTTCCCACTGGGAAATCTTGTCTGCTTCTGCTGTGAATGGGACTTCTCTGTTCTATTATTTCAGATAGAGTGACCTGGTTTTAGATGTTGAAGTAAAATTGACATCTGTGTTTGTAAGAATATTTGATGGCTGTTCTCTATCTGTCAAGAATTCCTAATATCTTTCTTCTCCTCGCTCTTACCTGAGAGACAAGTACAAGAGCAGAGAAGACACTGTTTCTGTGAGTAGGATTCTGTTGCAAAGAGGGAGTTGCACAGTTCCTGCACTAGGCAGAGCTGGGTTACCACTGCCTCTACAGGCATCTGCAGGACACACGTCATTAAAGAAAATTTATCTGGTTAAGAACAAATATGGCTGGGGAGTTCTGTGGAGTTTGTCTTTTCAAAGAATGATGGCACGAAGGGTCACTGAATAGTGTGTGATTATTTTTATTACATTCAGTTTATTCCAAGTATAAAAATAACCTCTGTTCTTTGCTAAAAATTGAAAAAAGCCAAAAATATAAGAAAAAATCAGCAACTCCATTACCAAGAGATAACTATTACTGTCATTTTGCTATTTTCTTGTATTTTTTCTTTGCACATATTTTTTAAAGCAAGTTGGCAGAATTTCATTTCTATGTCACCTTATTCTCTCAGCTTCCTCTCTGGTTACATAGATATAGATAAACTGTCCCTGTTGTGAGCAAAGGCCAACTCTTCTATTTGTACCTTGCTCTCTCAGGATGCTGCTGTAAGGGTGCTCTCTCACCTGCATTATCAACTTTTCCATCAGCATTCAAATGGGCTCTAGTATCTCCCCTCTTTAACAATCTTTTCTTTGATCCCCTATTCCTTCACTATGGCCTCATTTCTCCTCCTTTCATGGCTGAGCTTCTTCTTCTTCTTTTTATTTTAAATTATTTTATTGTTGTTCAATTACAGTTGTCCATATTTTCTCCCCAACTCTCCCTCCTATTCCCTCCAAACCCACCTCCCTCCCTAGCTTCCACCCTCCCCCTTGGTTTTGTCCATGTGTCCTTTATAGTTGTTCCTGGAAAACTTTCTTCCCACTGTCCCCTCCCCTTCTCCTCTGGTTATTGTTAGATCGTTCTTAATTTCAATGACTCTGGTTATATTTTGTTTGCTATTTTCTTTTGTTGATTATGTTCCAGTTAAAGGTGAGATCATATGGTATTTGTCCCTCACTGCCTGGCTTATTTCACTTGGCATAATGCTCTCTAGTTCCATCCATGCTGTCACAAAGGGTATAAGCTCCTTCTTTCTCTCTGCTGCATACAATTCCATTGTGTAAATGTACCATAGTTTTTTTGTCCACTCATTTGCTGATGGGCACTTAAGTTGCTTCCAACACTTGGCTATTGTAAATTGTTGCTATGAACATTGCGGTGCATAGGTTCTTTTGGATTGGTGTTTCAGGGTTCTTAGGATATAGTCCCAGCAGCAGAATTGCTGGGTCAAAAGGCAGTTCCATTTCTAGTTTTCTGAGGAAATTCCATACTGTTTTCCACAGTGGCTGCACCAGTCTGCATTCCCACCAACAGTGCACTAGGGTTCCCTTTTCTCCACAACCTCTCCAACACTTGTTTGTTGATTTGTTTATGATGGCCATTCTGACTGGTGTGAGGTGGTATCTTATTGTGGTTTTAATTTGCATCTCTCTGATGGCTCGTGATGTTGAGCATCTTTTCATGTGTCTCTGGGCCTTCTGTATGTCCTCCTTGGAGAATTGTCTGTTCAAGTCTTTTGCCCATTTTTTAATTGGGTTCTTTTGTCTTCCTGGAGTGGAGTTGTGTGAGTTCTTTATATATTTTGGAGATCAAGCCCTTGTCTGAGGTATCATTGGCAAATATGTTTTCCCATATGGTTGGCTCTCTTTTCATTTTAATGCTGTTTTCTTTAGCCACACGGAAGCTTTTTAATTTGATGAGGTCCCATTCATTTATTTTTTCCTTTATGTCCCTTGCTTTAAGGGACATATCCATGAAGATGTTGCTGGGTGGAATGTCTGAGATTTTCCTGCCAATGTTTTCCTCTAGGGCTTTTATGGTGTTATGACTTATATTTAAGCCTTTTATCCACCTTGAATTTATTTTTGTGTATGGTGTAAGTTGGTGAAAAGAGTAGTTCACATTCCTTCTCCTTCCTCACCACACTGCTCTCCTTTAATCTCTCCCAGCTGTGGCTTCCTTCTACCACATCCTGATGAGATGGCTTTTGTCAAGGTCACTGTAGAAATCCTTGTGTCCAAATTCAGCATTACTCTATTTTTCCTAAATTTTCAGCACTATTTGGCAGAGTGACTATTCTCTCCTTTTTAAAACACTTGCTTCATGTGGCTTGCAGCAGAATACATTTCCCAGCTCCTCCTCCATAGAGGACCACACTCTCTTAACCTCCAGTTCCGAATCCTCACCTTCTGCCAAGTCTCCCAGAACTCCGCCCTAGGTCCCCTTCACATCTCCTTCTAAATACTCACATTCAGTGACCTCATCCAGTGCCAGGGCATTAAGAACCTGTATGAGCAAAAGACTTATAAAGATGATTTCCAACATGGATTTCTCTCCTGAAATCCAGACTCCTATATCCAACTGCCTACTTGATAACTCTGCTTTCATGTTTAATTATATCAAATTTAACCTCCCGAAAGAATCCAAGACCTCCTTCTGCCTTACTTGAATAAATACAGGAGGATTATACTATCATCATCCATGGATGGGGAACAACACCCACATTTTAGGCTGGGCTGCCAAGGTAATATCTTTATACACACACACATACACACACACACACACACACACACTCCTCCTCCCCCAAACATACACATATATAATTTTCTGAGAGGAACTTGTGGTACAGTCAAATCTATATGAGTCAAACATAAAACAATAGTATTCTACAGGGTGCGGCAGAAATAATGTCTGCTTGAGTGTGGTTGGTAGGGTAATCATATGGGTGTAATAATTTATAGTTTTAATTTGAACATTTCACCTAAAATATCATATGGTGTGCTTGAGTGTGATACTGTTATGTTATAGAATTACAACCTTATGATTTTGTAATAAAAGATTTTGTAATAAGAAAGGGGTGTTATTTGTGCCAGACCCTGTATTTTAATTTCAGTTCACAAGACTAGCATAGCTACAGTCAGGTATTTTTCTCTTTCTTTCCCTTTTGAAAAAACATGGCATTTTGACTTTATATTTTTTCACTTAAAAAAAGTCCAGCTGTATTTTTTTATATATGTATATAAATCTAACTTCAAAAATGAATCACAATCCTCCAAAACCAAAAAATTCTGTTAAATACAGCACTTTTTTTTGCAGAGATTACAAAACTAAATAAGGAAGCAAACAAGATTAGGGCAGCTGAGCAGGCAGAGATAAAGCGTTACGTGCGGTAGGGAATGAGGGCACATCTTTTTGAATTCTACTCAAAGACTGAAATATTCTGCTCTAACCCTTAACTGCTATCCTTAAAAAATACTTTTCTTTCTTCTCTGGCAAAAAGATGGTTAAAATTTTAGCTAGTTGAAAGCACAAAAATTTCCAGTGTCTTCTCAGTATACTCCTTACTCAGTCCCTGTGACCTGATGGCAACATGCAGAGACCTGAAAATGTGAAGGCACTCAGGGAAAAGGGTTGCTCTGCTCTCCGCTCAGCCTTCGCATCTCATGAATCTTGCTTTACTGAAAAAAAGTTAGTACCATCCACACTCAGTGTCCTGGGTCTGTGAGGTACTGCAAGACTCAACAGTAAATGTAATTCTATGCAAATGTATCTTATACCAAAAATGGATGCAGTCAAATCCTAGGCCATTGCTAACTTGAAAAAAATAAACAAATGGCTAATATTGCAGTATTTCTTGCAACCATTATAACGTATGTCAATGTTCTTAACAATCCCTTAGATTATTTTTTCTCTCCAAATAATGTACACACAGAATCTTACAGAAATTTTTGTGCTTTTTAGAAAATGGATTATATTTTGCTCTATTTAAGTACATATACTTGCTGGATTTGTTTCAGCCCATGAAATGTGATTATTTTCAGAGACCTCTGTAAATAAAATAATTTAAAAATTACAAGAAAAAATAAAAATATTTTAAAATAAGGATCTGAGTCAATTTAATATAGCTAAAAATGAATAATGTCATCTTTAAAGTAATGATTTCTAGAACATCATTGGAGACATTAACATTATAGGAATTTGGGAATCTAATGTGACTTTCAGAATTTATAAAGTGGTCCAAATAGTTGATAAAATTTAAACTTCCTTACAAAAATTAGCATATTTTAATATTAAGTTTCAATGAAAAACAATTTTACATTGAATGATGCTGAAGATACCAAAGAAGTACTAAATAAATGAATTCCCATGAACTTTAAGGAAACATTATAGGATTTCATCCTTGTACAGATGTTCTGTAAGCATTTTTATATGAATGCAATTTTATGTGAAAGTACTTCAGAGTATAAAATTTTCATAGTACCTATATATGGTATCTCAAGCACAGTGGTCTCTCAGTCTTACTTCCTTCATGGCAGCTCAGGGTTTGCAGGAAAAATATTCCAAGAGACAGGATGTGGCCACTGAGAGCTATTTAAGGCCTTAGCTCAAAAATACCATACCATTACTTTTGCTATCTTCTATCAACTAAGGAGGTCACAAAAAATGCCAGGGATCAAGGGCAGGCAGGAAATACTCCAACTCTTAATAAAAAAGTGTCAAAAAAACGTTCAGAGAAGAACTAACACCTCTCCTTCTGAAACTATTCCAAAAACTTCAAGAGAAAGGAAGACTCCCATGCTCATTTAACTAGGCCAGCATGACCTTAGATCCAAAACCAGATAAAGACACTACAAAAAAAGAAAATCATAGGTCAATATCCCTAATAAATAGAGGTGCTAAAATCCTCAACAAAATATTAACAAACGGAATATAGCAATACACCACAAGATCATACTCCACAAAAAGAGGTATTTATTCCTGGGATGCAAGGTTGGTAAAACATTCACAAATCAATAAATGTGATTAACCACATAAACAAAATGAAAGATAAAACCCACATGATCATATCAATAGAGAGAGAAAAAGCATTTGATAAAATCCAGCACCAATTTATGATAAAAACTCTCAGCAAAGTGGGAATTAAAGGTAACATACCTAAATGTAATACAGGCCATATGTGACAAACCCACTGTCAGCATCATACTCAATGGGAAAAACTTCAACGGTTCCCCTTAAGATCAGGAATAAGACAGGGATGTCTGCTTTCACCTCTCTTATTCAACACAGTACTAGAAGTCCTAGCCACAGCCATAAGACACAAAGAAGAAATAAAAGGTAACCAAATTAGAAATGAAGAAGTAAAACTGTCATTATTTGCAGATAATATGATACTGTACATAGAGAACTCTAAAGATTCCACTAAGAAACTACCAGAATTGATAAGTGAGTTCAGTAAAATAGCAGGATATAAAACAAATATCCAGAAATCAGTTGCATTTTATACATCAACAATGAACTATCAGAAAGGGAAGTTAAAAAAACAATCCCATTTATAATTGCTTGAGAAAGAATAAAATACTTAGGAATAAATTTAATCAAGGATGTCAAAGACCTGTGCTCAGAAAAATTATGACACTAAAGAAAGAAATTGAGTGGAAGCACATACTATATTCACAGATAGGAAGCATTAACATCATTAAAATGTCCATACTACCCAAAGCAATCTATAGATTGAACACATTTCTTTTCAGGATTCCAATAATATATTTCACAGAACTAGAACAAATATTCCAAAAATTATATGGAACCATAAAAAGCCCTGAATAGCAACAGTGATCTTGGGAAAGAACAACAAAGTTTGGGGAATCACTGTACCTAATGTGAAACTATACCCTAAGGCTACAGTAATCAGAACACTATGGTAATAGCATAAAAACAGACATATCTGTGGATCAATGGGATAGAATAGAAAGCCCAGAAATAAACCCCCTCCTTTATAGGCAATTAATAATTCACAGAGGAAGCAAGCACATACAATGGGCTAAAGATAGTTTATTCAATAAATGGTGTTGGGAAAATTGGACAGATAGGTGCAGAAAAATAAAACTAGACCACCTTACACCACACACAAAAATAAATTCAAAATGGATCAAAGACTTAAATGTTGGACCTGAAACCATAAAAATCCTGAAGAAAACGTAGGCAGTAAAATTTCAGACATTGCTCGTAGTAATATTTTTTCTGATATATTTCCTCAGACAAAGGAAACAAAAAAATAAACAAATTGGACTACATCAAACTAAAAAGCTTTTGCATAGCAAAGTAAAACATCAACAAAATAAAAAGACAACCCACTGAATGGAAGAACATATTTGCTGATACATCTGATAAGGGGTTAATAACCAAAATTTATAAAGAACTTATAAAAATCCAACACCAAAAACAAAAAACAAACAATCCAATTAAAAAATGGGCAAGGGATCTGAATAGATGCTTCTCCAAAAAAGACATACAGATGGCCAATAGACACATGAAAAGATGCTCAGTGTCACTAATCATCAGAGAAATGCAAATTAAAACCACAATGAGGTATCACCTCACACTGGTCAGAATGGCTATCATTAATAAATCAACAAACAAGTGCTGGCAAGGATGTGGAGAAAGGGGAATTCTTTTGCACTGTTGGATGGGAATATAGGTGCAGCCACTGCAGAAAGCAGTATGGAATTATCTCAAAAAATTAAAAATTAAAAATTAAAAATGGAACTGCCTTATGACCCAAGGATTCCACTTCTGGGAATGTATCTGAAAAAACCCAAAACACTAACCTGAAAGGACATAAGCACCCCTATGTTCATTACAATTGCAAAGATATGGAAGCAGCCCAAGTGTCCATTAGTAGATGAATGCCCAAAGCAACTATGGCACATTTACATAATGGAATACTACTTGGTCATAAAAAGACAAAAAACTTACCCTTTGCAACAGCATGGATGGACCTGGAGAACATTATGCTAAGTGAAATAAGGCAGTCAGAGAAAGACAAATGCCATATGATTTCACTCATATGTGAAATCTAATGAATAAACTGAGACAGATTCATAGAGACCAGGCTGATAGATCTGGGAGGGGGTTAGGTGATGGAGGGATTGAGCAAAAAAGAAAATGGACTTGTGGACATGGACAACAGTATGGTGGTTGCAGGGGAGTATTTGGAGGTGGAAGAGGGTACAAAGGGGATAAATGGTAATGGAAAAATACAATTAATTTAAAAAAGATCACAGAATAAAGTAATTTTCTCTTTCCTTAAAACTCATTAAACAGACAAGAAGAATAGAAAGTAGAGAAAAGTCTCTTTCTTTCATGAAAAACAGTAATGGTTACAGTCCTACAACTTATAAAGCAAAACTGGCAAACACTGTGAAATCTGTTTAAAATGAAAGAAGCTGAGAACCAACACATAACTCCTTAGACCTCAACTGGTAATGGAAAAGACTTTTCTAACATAAAGTGTGTATCTGAGAGGTCTATGCAATGAGTTTTGCTTGGGGTATAAGTAGGTCACATGGGAAATAGGAAAGGGTCCTGATGAGACTCAGGTCAACATGTGAAAGAGCATTGGGTGGGGAGCTGAAGAAGACTATGGAGCAGGGACCAATCACCTACTCATCCAGTGGAGGGATGGGCAGTGGTCAGGGGGAGACAGGGCACAGGGAAGCAGAGAAGAAGTAGCAGTTACTACATCATGATACTGAAAGGCTGCCATTATGGGATTTTGCTGTGAACCACAGAGAGCCCATGTGAATGGTGCTCCTTGGGCTTGTACCCCCCAGGGGCCCTGTACACTGACTTTTTAAAGGTTCAAAACCAAAGATAGCTGTGCCAAGACAAAGAAAATACAGATTTGGTGTTCTATAGAATCAATCTAATCCAAGCTAAACACTTAAATTAGCCTTCTACTATTCCTGTTTTTTTCTAGAACAGAGTTGTTCCTGTTCGGATCTGAGAAGAGATTCATCACCATTCAAATTTCAACAAAAAAGAAAAAGGAAGAGGAGGAGTTAAGGATTATAAACAAAAGGCAGAAGAATGTATAACACAGGAAAGAAAGATTAAAAAAAAAAGAATCATGGAAAAATTTCAGACAAAAAGTTCTCCATCTTTCAAAGGCATTTCTTACATGATCTCTCATTAAAGAGAAAACCCCTCAAGAGAAGGCATAAAGCTTTATGAAGAGATAAAAAGAAACCAGAAATAGATAAACAATGAGTCAGTTGAATTGGGAAAAGAAACAGAGGAAAATCATGACACATAAGCAACAAGGTGCAGAGTAAATATGATTGAGTTGACCAGTGGGGTAAGGTGCATGGTTTAAGCACGCAAAATGAAAATGAAAAGAACCAAGATGCGCTTGGCTCTCATGAGCCAGTGTGAGCTGGCTATAACACAGTACAGGGTACAAGCAAATTGATATGGAAAGACTGACACGAAGACCCAGCTTGACAGAAAAAGTCAGTCATGAACAAGGGGAGGAATCTCATTGCCTCATTCCACTCAACAGCAACAGACACTGCTGAAAAGACAGTGGAACAATGTTCGTAACATTTTGAGGAAAAGAAATGTTAAGTACATTTTACCTAAATAAACTGAGCTTCAGACTGAAGCAGGACAGAAGTCAGGGTTTGAGGCTTTCTGGAAATTACCATGATATGCCATAAGTTAGCTATGAGGAAAGAACACAGAAAAGGAGAAAGTATAGAAAAAAAAACCTGTGGTGAACAATGAATCAATTTAAATGCAGAAAGATTATGCAACCCTACAAATTATGATTATAGGCAGCCTATAAATATTAAACTTTGACAACATAAAAGAATAGTATAATAATACTAGGGTGTGAAAACACAGGATATGGGAGGAAGCAGAACTGCTAACTTCATCCTTCAGAACCAGGAAACAGTAGATATTTTCCAGAATAGAATCAAAATGAATTTAACCTTTTAAACTTTGGCAAAAGCCAAAAACTCTTGAAGTGAAGAAACACAAACATTTATCTTTACTCCAATAATATCTTCATTTTCTCTTTAGTTTCTCTTTCTTCTGTTAAATTTGGATAACACGTTCATTTAAAATAGTATTTGTTGTAGTCCCCCCATTCCATTCTTTGATTTGCTTTCCATAGGTACAGTTACCCATGGTCAACTGTGGTCCAAAATTCCAGAAATAAACAATTCAAAACTTTTAAATTGTGCACATTCTGGGTATCGTGATGAAATCTCGAGCCATCCCTTTCTGCCCTGCCCCGGACGAGAATCACCCCTTGCCCAGCGTCCACACGCTGCACACTCTCCCCACTGGTTGGTCACTCAGCAGTCCCCTCAGTTATCAGACTGACTGCCACAGTCTCACAGTGCTTGTGTCCAAGTAACCCTTATTCTACTTAATAATGCCACAAGCACATAACTTTTGTTACAGCATGTTGTTCTATTTTATTAGTAGTAGTTGTCCATCTCTTACTAAGCCTAATTTATGAATTTAAGTTTATCATAGGGATGTATGTATAGGAAATAGCATAGTATATATAAGGTTCAATACTATCCAAGCTTTCAGGCATCCACTTGGGGTTTTGGAATGCACCCTCAGCAGATAGGAGGGAACTACTGTACACAGTCTTGCCAATGTTTACCCCTGAAGAAAATTTAGTAGAGAGTACAGGGGTTTTCTGTATTATTTCTTACATGTAAAATTTTAATTATTTCAATAACAATTTCAATTAAATTAAAAACTTTCTGTGTCTCTTGCTATCCACACACACACACATACAGAGACAGGGAGACAGAGAGAGAGCAAGAGAGAGAGAGAGAGGATGAATATCTGGAATTATGTTCATCAAATGTTTATGCTATTTTTTTCCCTTGGTACAGTGGTTTTCTAAAGCTTCTTTATATGTTTATGTACAGATTGGATTTTTAAATAATTAGTGAAGGTTACTTTTACAAATAAGCTAATATTCATTATTCCTGCAAAGGAATTAAGAAGCAGAGAGTATCAATACATGTTTCAAAGTTCTATTCACCACTATCTGAGAAAAGTGATGGACTGAGGAAGGCAAAGATAAAGTTGAAGGAAGAACATGTGAATAACTGTGTTGGCTCAATGGTAAAATTAATGATAATGAGAGTTTGAGCTCCATGAGAGGGGCTTCAGACAGAAAATACAACACTCTCCTGTAAGAGCCAGCATTGCCATCTCAGCTGTAGAACTATGTGTGTTGGTTATAATGCGTCTGAAATAATGGAATGACCAAATCCATGTAATCCATAACTTCCACTAGTAAAATGCCTCCTAGGACCTATAATTTATCCCCAGGGTATCAGATGGATTGTCTTGCTGAACAATAACTAAATTTCAAGAAATATCACAGAGATGAAATTGAGAGTATAGGAGAGCGATCTGCGTGGCATGGGCCCAGCTCCCACTCAGAAGGCCAGTGGAAAGCAAGGTCCAATGCACAAGACCCACACTCACAGATAGTTTCTCTTGTGGGGAATCAAGCCTGCATTGTACCTAGGCCACTTTGGGACTTGCTTTTTGCTAAAACTCTCTCACCCTGAATTGAGGCAGCTAGTGCTTACTGCAACTTCCTAAAGTCTGTGCTAAACTTCCCCAGTATGGAGTGTAACTGGTCCAACCACTTTTCCCCTTGGTCTGCAAAATCCTTCTCTTTGAAGTAATTAGCAACATTCTTTCCTTTGTTTTCTGTAAAGGGTAACCACCTAAAGCAAATGTAATGTGCCCAGAAAAGCAATAAAAACTAGTCAAGGCAAGGGTCTGTGTGCTCTCCTCTTAAGAGAGTGGCTATGCCATCCCTTTTCCTCCACAGGACTCGGCAGTCCATGTGAATTCGTCTCGTGTCTCATCCACAATGCAGCATGCACTGCTTGCTGGTGACCACATCATGAGAGACTCACCAGTCCTAGTTCTGCAATAGCTCCTGCACCTCAGTGGTGTTATCCTGCTAGAGGGACTGTGACTCACATCCTGCAACTTCACATAGATGGTATTAGGAACAAATAAGATATTAATGTATATTTTATCATCTTTCTTACTAAGTCCTCTTTATGCTTCTGCCACTAACTTAGCAGGAGAACTATAAACAAGAAGAACTGTTAAAATAAAAGTTTTCTCTAGAAAAAAATTTTAAACTCCTCTCAAAAACATCTTTTGTGTTAATTGCTTCTCCAGTTAATCTCAGTAAAGGAATAGCCAAATGTGTTATTAACTGTGTCTATTTAATATAAAGCCAGATGAGAGTTTTTTATTCCACATCTCAACCCAAACTCTCCAATTCAAGATAATATATATTTATTGAGCATTTACTACAGGCAAGGTACTAGATTCAGTATGGGACATACAATGATGATTAAGATTCACAAAATATAGATGTATATCACTATCTATAAAGTTATGGTACTGAGTTTCATGCTTTTTTAGGGTGTTTCATTTATCTTCAGAACTGTATTAGGGTAAGTTTCAGTAGTGTTCCCATTTCATAAACAAGTTTAATGGGGTCTAAGAGAGGTTTAGTCACTGGCCCCGAGTCACAAAACTAGTGCATGGCAGGACTAGTGCACAGAGGACGAGGAGTTGATTCCAGGTCTGTCTCACACTGAGGTTTGAACAAAATACTGTATGACCACAGAGAAAAAACATGGAAACATACACTTGGGGTTTGGGGAAAAAGCTTCTCAAAGGTGAGACATTTGGAGATGTGGTTCTCAAGTTTATATTCAAGAAGATGACAAACAGAGGGGATTTCAAAGACAGAATAAAGAGAGCCAAAATAAAGAGAGATGAAAATGCATGATAGGTTCAGCAACCAGCTAGTGACTTGGTGGCTTGAGTGTGGGTACATGAGGAGAGCTGGACAAGTTGGTCATCATAGGCTCACTTATTGTCATCAAAGACACATATTGGTTGGTAGTCACTCAGGACTCACCATTTTAGACCTAAATGAAACTAAGGATGGAAAAATAAATACCATACTGCACAGAAAACAACATGCCAAATAAAGTCTTAGAGTGCAGTACAACTTTCAGTAGTAATTAGCAGAGAAAATGAATTTAAGACTTTTTTGATTAATTCAGTTTTATTGGTCGCTGCTGATAACTTCATTACCAATAACAAATGCAGATCCTTAAATGCGAAGCAGCGATGATGAATTGTTACAAAAGAAATGAAAAGATCACGGTGTTGAAAGTCATCAACTCATGTCAAGTGGTCATTAAAATTTAGCTCCTAAATGATTATTTCCCAAAGATTTCAAGGATGCTGTAAAATCAGATCGCCACTTTAAACTAGTTGTTTTCATTCAACCCTTTTAATTAAAACCAAAGTCTTTGGGGAAACATGAGCAAAGATTTCTTGACCCTTGAATATACTACTCAGTAGTGCAAATCCCAATTGTAAATAAATTGGTTAAGATTTAAATTTAAATGCCCATTATGAGTAAATCATAAAAAGCAGCCCCCAAAAGTCCCACAAAAACTCTTCATATCATCAGTTTTGTGAACACAAGCAACTAGTGAGGAACACAGATGCTAATGAAGGTGCTGGTTTGAAAATTAGGGCATGTGAGTTATGGCCCAGGGCTGACCATTCACTGGCTTTAAAATTCCTCTGACTTTAGTTTTCTGATCTCTAAAATAAGGAACCAGAAGGAAAGTTCCCTTCCAGCAATAACAGTCTATAATTTTATGATTATTCTTTGGAGGTCAAAAAAGACAATGTGATACAGACAGGAACTGAACTAGGTATTAGGACAAATGGGCTCTGGCCCCTACATTTCTGTATAATGTGATGTGACTTTGCACGCTTTTTCTTACCCCCAAGTCTCAGTTTCCTGTGTTATGTGAATCAACACAGATGGCTAATTGTGTGAACGTAATTGCTCTCTCCTCTGTTTTTATTGTTTTGTTTTAAGTATCAGTGTAACTTATTCCTAGGAATTATTTACAACTTCTTAGCACATTTTAGCAACTGCCTCTTGTTTATTTGAATCCCTTTATTTACTGCTACTTAGGAGCACAGATTCTCATTAATGGTCTTCCCCAGGGAGTGCATAATTGCCCATTCCTCATTAAATTGCTCCAAGAAAAAAGACCATGTTTGAAAGCTACTCAGCTCTTATTTGGGAGATTTTCTAGAAGGGGAAGTAGAAGAGAAAGGCATGAGGTAATATTTCAGATGGGCAAAAATAAGTTATCATTTCTTAATATTCTGGTCCTAGATGGGCCCTTACAATATTCCCCTAGTTTCATCTGTCTTTTTCTGATCTCTGTCTTGGATAGACACTGCTACTAACTTGTAGTGTGTCTTGGTGTATCCAAAACTTACCTGCTAGAAACCATGAAAGGATGGTGCACAATAGGATACAGGTGTCTTAGGGGTGCTGTCTAGTGTGTACCGTCAAGAACACAGGTCAAACCTCTCAGCCCGACTTTCAATGCTCTTTGTGGTCTGGTCTCTCCAGTGCTATTTCTGAGTTTCTCCTGTGCAACATTGATTATATGTTTGCCTTTCTGTGAGCACATCTCCTTGCTTTCATGATTTTGTGCAGGCTGTTCTTTTACAATAATGTTCATCTAGTGGTCACTATATTTCCTATGATTAAGTCATGTTTATCCCTTGCAGTGCTGATTTAAAGGCTGCCTTCCAGATAAACCTACCTGTCCTGTACATGTTAGCAGAAATACTCTCTACTTCTAAAATTTCATGGAACATTGTTTGTATTCCTTTTATGGAATTTAAACTTCTTACTTTTATGGAATATATTTTTAAATAAACAAGCATGTTTATTTACATGCTTGTCTTACACCTTTCACTAAACAGTAAACTCCCCAGAGTAGACTCCATAGCTGCTTCAACTTTCAGATCCCTGGGTAGCAACTTGCCCAGAGCTTTACACAGTGGCCTCAACAAACGAATGTTGAGTGGGAGTGTAAGAAATTTAGTCTTGCTGTGGACTAAAAACAGACAGTAGGTAAGAAAAATACATCAAGATAATGCCTAGATTTCTAGTCAGCATAATGGAATGAGTGGTGTCGCCATTAATAAGATAGGGAACAAAGAACTAGTTTTGGGTGGGACAGCATAAGTTCAATTTAATACATGTTGAATTTGCAGCATTTTTGAAATATCTGAAATTGAAGTGGAGATGGGAATCAAAAGGATGTTTGTTATAAGAGCAGCCAGGATAACATTTTAGAAGTCCCATGTATTAAGTGAAAGGAGTAAATGTTCCAAAGGGTGAATAATTCTCACCACGACATGATCACAGCCATTAGAGAAAAATTATCTTGCTCAGAAAATAGAAAGTAAAATGGAGCTATGCATTGTATTGCACTGAAAGAACCTTATTATTACTTACTATTGATTTTTCTGCCTTCTCCTTTCATTTATTTCAGTAAAATCAAAATCCCATTCAAGTGCATTTCCATCACATAAAGCCCTACACCTAACTAAAGAGTTGACAGCTTGAACCAGGCACTTTTAGCATTGAATGGTTAGACAATTTTTTAGTTTGTCTTTCATTTGTTAATCCTTTGAGAAATGTGTCAAAGTTGCTTTATATCCTGGTTTGAAAAGTACATATGCTGGGACAAGTGGGTGATTGAAACAGCACCACAAATACAGCCAGGATTTTTGGCCTAAGAGATACTATGTTTGAGTGACTAAATACTTACATAGATTCCTTTTGCTTTGATAAAATTATAAGCAAAATTAATTTAAAAATATCAAAGTTAATTACCACCAGCATATAGACCATGTCAAATAAAATATTAAAGTTATTTTACTTCATACATACATCAAAAGAAATTTAAAAGATAACATTAATATAACTACCACAAAAACAAATTTTAATTTAGAATCTATCATCATTTAAGTGGACTAGGTTTTTCCTTTATTTATAATACAAATCATAGCTTAAATAATGTTTTTAGGTAAATTTTCAAGATATATAAAAGGAAGAATTGTAGGAACCTATTTAGATATTACACATAAGGGATATTCCTTGTTCCAGCAGCTCAAAATGCCTTCCTCTGCAGGGGGTGGGAAGAGTGGGGGTTCTAGTTCCCAGATGGTTGAGACACAGAAACCGGAAGTGAGAAAGGACCAAGTGCCTCCCACCGCACTTTTCACCTACAGCACAGACCTGTGACCATGGGGAATCAGATGGTCCAGCATGGAATGGAGAATGTTGAGGGAGTAACACAAAACTCAAGGTCACTTTATCAACACTTTGAGGTGGTTGTGGCATTTAAGAAACCAGTGTTGCTGCAGGAAATGTCATGGGTGGAGGGTGGGTATCATTGGCAGTTCTTGAGGAAGGGGATTGGAGGCCCCTACTTCCATTGTTTCATGCCTAGGCCTGGCTCTCTGCCTCCTCAGTTCTCTCAGACATCCATTGTTTTCACTAAATTGCTTTTCTTCCTAAGTTGGCTGATATTGTTTTTACTCAAGAATGCTGAATAGTATATTTGAATTACAAATGACTTTTATCCATTCTCATTAAATTTTTGTGTATTTTAAAACACTGAGCAGAGGATGTAAGCTTTTCTTTTAAAATATTTTATTTAAATTTCTCACTGATTCAGTCTGTACTCTAACCTTTTCAGTTTTAACTCCTATGAGGAGTGTGTCATAGAAGCAGTTGATTATACATATATATATATATATATATCTCAATTCCTTAGATTAGTTAAGGAAGTTATAAAAGTGACTCAGGCCTTGACTTACAAAGTTCTTGTATTCATTCAATAGTGTCTTCCAACACCACCCCTTCTCCATCATCTGGAAATTTAAACTACTCAGTTTATATAAAATTTAGAGTAAAACAGTCTTCTTCAAAACTGGATTGTATTTTTTTTTAACTATCCTGCCAAGCACATATTTCAATCCAATTTCAAAAGTTAGTGTCAGGTACAAAAAAATACCAGCTTTGAGTTGGCTATATTGATTGACAAATGCCAGGTTTTAGATCAATGTTATCAATGTTGGGAACTTTGACAAATTAATCAATCAATTTTACATGATCTTGAAGAGAACTACTTCTGCTCAAGGCGTTGGCACTGGTGTACCAGAGCCTCCTTTCTTCTTCCTTAGTATGTCTCATACTTTGGAACTAGTATAAAAATGCTGTGCACAAAAAAATATTCCTTCCTCCTATGACTTGGAACTAAGATCTGTAGTTAAAAAAGTGCTGTGGGTTAATGATTCAAGTGCTACTCCCACCTTCTTCAAACATACACTTGCAAAAGATAAAAGAGGAATATTATAGTGGACCTAACAGAATAGATACACAGTAGGTAAGGGGGCAGAAACTACAGGTTGACTGGAAGTCCAGGACTAGAAATAGGCAGAAGAGGCCTGGAAGATAAAAGAACTAAAACATGCCACTGCACAATGAATGTCCTGATCTAGACTTGGTGGAGGGCACGGAGTTGAATGTGTGTGTGTAGCAGGGAAGGAAGAGTGGGAGGGCAAAGGTATATCTTGCCTGGAAGAGAAGATTGAAAGGATTCTGCACCTTCTCCCTTTCATGCAGCCAGATGCCTGAGATTGCAGGATGGAGCAGAGGCATGGGGTATACTAATACTGGCTTGGTGACTACATATTCAGTATCCTCAAAGTCATGATAGGCAGAAAGGCTTTGCACTAGGGGGCTCCTGAAGCCACATTATGGCCAAGGCAAAACCTCCAAAACAGGAGAAAAGAATGCCAAAAGAAAGGAAAAGCAAACCAAATAACTCCCCATTCAAGATGGGAGAGTAAAATAAAATTCTGAACCACAGAAGGAAATCAAATATTAAGGAAACCAATAAACTCATTGACTGGGATAATTCATTCTTATTGAAATGCAAAAGAAAAATGACTGTTAATAGTGTCAAAACAGAAAGTAAAAGGAAAGAATTATATTCACAAAAAAGAAAAAGAAACTAGCCATATATGAATAGCCAGATATTGCTAATAAGTCAGATATGAATAAAGAGTAAATCATTAAAAATAAAATAGTGATAAAATTTAGAAATGAGAAATACAGATGTTAACAGAAATATCAGGAGAAAAATTAGTATATAATAAAATTTAGACTAGGGTTAATCTAAGAGCGAATTAGTGAATTAGAAAACAACTTCTAAAGAAGTCATCCAGAATGCAGCAGAGATTGATAAATGGATGACAATGTCAAAGAGAAATTATAAGACATATAAGGTAAAGTAGGATATTCCAATATCTATTTCTTGGTTGTAAAAAAATAAAAAAGGATAAATATTTAAAGAAATAATGACTGAAAAATTTCCATAATTTGTGTGAGACATGAGTTCCCATTGCAAACATATTGAGTTCTTAGCTGGATAAACAATAAATTTTGTGACTCAGAAACAGAAGCATTGAGCCTAACACAGTGCCCAGTATATAGTCATTTTCAGTATTTTTAACACTAGAATTTAGAGTACTAGGCTTACAATCCAAAGAAAACATCTCCCCCCAGAACAGATGGAAGTTTTATTTGTTGTCCTCTGGGATAATAAAGATAATGTTTGCTCCAGGGAGTTCGGACAGGTTTGCTAAAGACCTTTTTAAAGGATTAGTTTCCCAAACTTAGAATTTCACAACTGTGAGGCAAACCCCCTGTGTACATAGTATCTAGTTAGGCCATCAGCCCTAGGACTTGTGTGGCAGGGACAACAAACATGAACTCATGCTGCTGACTTAACTGTGAATAACAAAAGTCCTCTGTCCATGATCCATGAGTCTTGGGTCTTCTGCCAGCCTTCACGAAACTGGCAAGTCAACTTACTAGCTGGCAAGTAGGGTAAATCTCAGATCCCTCATAGTTCTTGACATTGAACACCCTGTACAATGTTGGTAAACTCAGTTTCTGTTTGATTTGTTTGTTGGTTGTTTGTCTCTTTGTTTTGAGAAGCATGGGATTATAGCAGACTATGAAACTGTAGTCACACAAAGACAAGACGATGGGCATCTATGAGCCCAAGACCATCTCCATGCCTGCTTCCTTCTTTTTTTAATCTTTTTTTATTATTGATGTTCAAGTACAGTTGTCTCCATTTTCCAACCACCACTTTCCCCCACTCTACCCACCTCACCTCCTACCCTCAATCCTACCTCCCTTTGGCTCTGTCCATGGGTCCTTTATTTATGAGCCTTTCCCTTCTTTCCCACACTTCCTTCTTTTTGGCACTCTACTCTGCTCACAACTTTCATTTTTTCTCATTACAGGTATATTATCTGTCTCTCTCTAACAAAGTTATCAACTCACATAGGTAAGGATTAATGTCTCCTAAGATCATCCACAATTTTAAGGTCATTTACACTCATGTGAATAAAGTTTGGGGTTTTGGACCAGGATTTGAATTCTTGCTAAGTCATTCATTACTTATACAGCCTCATACAAATTAATGAGTCTCTTCAAAACTTAGTTCTAAAAAACAAAACAAAAGAAAACAAAAAACAAAAAAACCCTGACTGGTGTGGCTCAGTTGGTTGGGCATCATCCCACAAAGCAAAAGGTTGCCAGTTTGATTCTCTGTCGGGGCACATGCCTGGGTTGCTTTTTGGTCCTCGGTTGGGGCACATATGAGAGGCAACAGATCATAGATGTTTCTCTCTATTTCTCCCTCCCTTCCCTCTTTCTAAGAAAACAGAAACAAAACAAAACCTCAGTTCTTCTCAGCTGTGAAAATGGGGTGTCATAAAATATTTTCCTTAGGGTTGTTATAAAGGAGCATGAGGTAACATAAATAAAGTTCTCATACAATGTCTGGCACGTAGTAAACACCAAGGAAATAGGAATTAAATATGTAAAACTACAACAGAATTCAAATACAGTTGCCTTTTAAGTCACGTCCTATCTTCTACCCACTTACCCCAGCTCCCTAAATAGTGATATGCTCCTGAGATGAAACTAGTAAGATTCTCAAGAATGAATTTAAATTACAAGAGATCACTCTTAGATTTAACAGCACATCTACAACAATTTATCTTAGGGAAATAATAAGAGATTCATGTATAGCTTTTTTCAGTGTTATTTATTGGAATAAAAACAATTAGTAATAATCTAAATGTCTAATAATAAGGGATTAGTTAAATTAGTCATTGAAAGAATGTTGCACAGGAATTAAAAAATTTATGGTAAAAGGATATTCAATGATATGGATATTCACTATTTACTGGAAGAAGGTAGTCTTTAAAACAAAAGTATTACTCTAATTTTGTTTTAAAATGTATTTCTATTCATAAGATTCTAGGTTATAAATTAAAATGTTATACTTGATTGATTTTTATGTTCTATACTCTCTCTCATCTAAATTTCCTAAAATAAATACATATAGTATCTAAAATGAGTATAAAACATAGTCAATATTACAAATATGCAGTAGATTATTAAAAATCCAAATAGGAAGTATAAAGACTTTAAAATTATTTTTGAATATAATTCAACCAGGGAAAATGATACCAACAAATACTAGTATCAAAAATCTTTCAAATTTTATGTTCCTTTTTAAACCTCAATCTACCTTACTTTACAGAGGAGTAGAAAATACATGAAAATATACACCAATACTAATCACCTATTGAAGTTCACATTCTTTATTCTGATGAAGTTTTTTTAAAAAAGGTTGCCAGTAATTTTACCAATTTTGGGATGCAACTCAATATGTAGCAATCACTTTTCATGTACAGTAAGTGTTCCATATCTCTAAATCACAAGCAGGGAATTTAAATGAGTTCTTTTCTCACCTTAAAACTATTTAATTATAAAATTGTTCACATTTTTAGGTGATCCTTGGGCTTTTGGAATCAAGAATTATTTGATTACCTGGCTTTTTCTGTGCCTCCCATGCATTGATAAATGTCAATGAATTCCATGAGTTGTTTTTGCAACATCACATCTTTGCCCTCAATTTGAGTAATGAATTTATGTTGTAGAAGATCTGACACTGTTGGACGTTTTTCATAATCTTTAGTCAAGCACCTGCACTGGCAAAAAAGAACATGCAATTATTAGATAAGTTAGATAAATTAGGATTCATATTTCTAAAAGCTATGCTAACATAAGACAACAATGCTCTTCATAATTGCTCAGCCCAAAAAGCATCTCACAAGATGTTAAACTACAATATGATGAAATGAATGACTGTGAAAGTGCACACATCTGTGATTATGTTGTAGTGCTACCAACTTCCATCTAAATACTACTCCTTAGCTTCCCAGAAAGCATTATTGCAAAGTGATAATTAAATTTGGTCTGCACTGTGAAGTCTCCTTTATAAGTCAGTAGTTAAACAACACTAAAGTCATTACAGTTTTGATGTTTATCTAAAACCTTAACAAACTTTTCAGATTCCCTTTGCTAATGCTTTTAGAGGCTTCTCAATTGATCTAGTTCTTTCTACGCTAACTCATTTGAGAAGGCTAATGCACTTAAGATGTTTAAAATTCCATATCAGTAAATGTATGTGCGGTTCAGTCCTTGAGAGGTTCCACTAGAGCAGAATAATAAGAAAGGAGGCCAGGAGGGAGAGTACCTGAAGCAACATCACAGGAGGAGGAACATTTGAACAAACTTAGGATTTTCCTTCAGCTGTGGAGCTGTCTTTGGATATTTGGAAGAGGGATTAGACAGCTCTCAGTGATCACAAGAGAGAAAGAATAATAGCAACAAAAAGAACAAACAAACAGAAGCCTTAAAATGGATTGGTGGAATTAAGTGAGAAACAGGCCCTGGCTGGTTAGCACAGCTGGTTAGAGCATCATCCCAATATGCCAAGGTTGTGGGTTCAATTTCCAGTCAGGGTGCAAACAAAAATCAACCAATGAATGCATAAATAAGTGGAACAATAAATCAATCTTTTTGTTTCTTAAAGCAAATATTTTTTTATTTTAAAAGAGAGAAGCAGATTTCAGGTCAGCATAAGCAAGAACTTCAACAGTGAGGTTTCCCAAGGATAGACTGGGTCACATTGGGAAGTACGACTGTTTTTATTAGGGATGTTTACTGATTAGATGACCACCCAGTGGGTATGTTTGAGAAGGATTTACACTCTGAATATAAGTTTGAGCTATATAAATTTACAATATCCTTCCAACCCCGAGATTGTGAGGATCTGTGATTATGAGAAAACTGGCCAGAGTCGGGTTGTCATTTGGGGATACAGAAAAAGAAAAAAAGGAAGGAACCTGACCTGAGCAGTGCCATTTCTAATCTGTGTTGTTAATTATCCTGAAATGGTAAGAAGGCAATTAATTTTATCGGGCTTAACCAAAAAGATATTTCCGAGGTATGCTAAAACACGCTAAGGAGTAAGGATGGAATAAGGATGAAAATGAAAGCTCTTAGTTTTCATTTAGTTTAACAGAATGTGTCAGTTTCTGACATCTGAAGCACTTGTGTGTATATATTGAGTTTAGTCACATATAAAATTATTGTATTCAAAAATTATTTATTTAAGTAAAACTTCATCAAATATCTGATGTGTACGGGTATTTTGCTAAGACACTGCTGTACAGTGACAATTAAGGCCCATTCAGTGCCCTGCAGTTGCTTGTCTAGTTAGGAAGAAAGGCCTCTAAGAACGGAGCCAAGCAGAAGTGGCAATGTTACTAGAGGAAGCAAACAAAATGCCATGAGAGCACACAGAACAGAGTACTAACCGCCTGGAGGAAATCGGTAAATGTTTCTCAGAGGTGAAGTTGTGTGAAATATGTCAAAGTCACCAGGTTCCACTGAGGGTCTGCAAACATGGAGTGTAATTATGAACTGAGGGGAAACTTTCAAAGTTACCAATGATTTTTTAAAGAGATTTGTGAAATTCGATCGCAGTTTATTAAATATTCTCTAGTGCATAATACATACTCAGTAATGACTGGTTAAGTGAAAACTAAGAAAAAAGGGTCATCAATCCTTTTCAGGTTTATACAACTGTTAAATGTATCTATGCCCCTCCTCTTTGTAAGAATAAGCAGATATCTTTGGTAGGAAAACCAGTGATGGCAGTTACATATGGGTGTTACTGGTTCCTCTACTTTCTTTCCCCTTTCTACATTTTCTGAGTGGAGCTGACATCAAGTCTTAATGACCTCTTTCTTCCATTTACAATCTAGGGTCATCCCATACCCTTATTTTTTAAGGTGGAGTGATAGTAGATTACAAAAAACAACAAGGACTGTGGGAGTGGTGGGGTGGGCTGGGAGGAGGAGAGCAAAGGGGAAAATTGGGATAACTGTAACAGAATGACAGTAAAAAAAGAAAGTTGGAAACATTAATAATGCCTAACAATGAAATTGGTTAAGTAAAAAACAAAAAGTCTGTGGGATGGATATTTGGAAGTGACTAGAGTCACAGCGTCTGGAATTGCCAAGGCACTGCACTATACCATCAAGTTAAAAATGTTCACTGAATTTCAAATGTATAAGCAATTTATCTTTATGATTATGTGATTCACTAACTGCAATAAATATTCCCTGTGATGAGAATTAATGATGAAGATAAATGGAGGGTTAAATAACAGGCTAAACAGAAGGTGGGTGAGCAGGTGGGAGAAGCTGTGGGTATGGCAGCTAAAGGCAGGTGGACAGAAGGATGTGTTACTGAATGATGAAACACATCTGCATGAGCATCACTATCAATAAGTGGATACACAGGGCCTTCAGACATTGTTTGAGGAACAATGAATTCAAGGAACACTGAACATTCACAAGAGTCAACAAATGCTTGTTTTCAAGAAAACAGTGGAAACCTCTGGGGCTATTTAACAGATAAAAAAGAAGGAAGAGATTCAGAAGGACAAAGGAATTGTTCTAAAAGGTACATTTCAAGGTGAGCAGGATGATATTTTTTCAATTTTTGAAAAAAAGACTTTCTTGTTACTCACTTGCTAATGAAATCATTGAATTCTGCTGACCATATCTCAGGCTGCCTTAGTTTGGGGGGTGGATTCCTAGAAAAATAAGAATCGAGGTTGGATTGTATACATGGCTGAGTCAGTGCAAACTTAGGAGTGGAACCAGACAGACTAATCCAGGACTGCTCTCACAGGTCCTGCCAGGTAAAATCAAGCATTACCATCATTTTCCAATTCAAAGGCAGATAATGAGTTATTAATCATTCTTTATATAAAATGACGGGTTTCTTGTTTCTCTGAAAGCATTTAATAGATGACCCAATTTTTCTAACTGAAAACTTTTTTTCTTTTAAAGAATCTTCTTGCTTTTACCTGAGAGCCCTAGGGGAAAACATTAATACTTAGCAGAGTAGAAACAAGGAATACTAGGAAAAAGATTTTTTGCTTTGAGTCCTGCAGAAGTCTCTGAGGGACATCCAGGGTACACAGAGGTGACCTGACAGGAGGTGCTCAGGAGGTGGAGGAAACTGGAGCAGAGAAGGGCACAGGACAGTGAGGGCAATGTCTGCATGGGCTGTTCCGTTGTTACTGAATACACGGACAGAAATAAGGTTACAAAAGCAAGGAACTGAACAATATAAAGCTCTGAATGCCACTTAGATTTTGTTATTAATTCCTCTCATTTTTAAGCTGAACAAATCTTTTCTTCTTCAACATGTTTATGAATACAAAAGAACATCACTTGAAAATGAGGCCGAGCCAACTCTGTAATTAAGCAACATTGACCAACCATGGTAGTTGAATTTGCTGAAGTACTGTTTTATGTTAATTCTAACAGCTCTTTGTTTTCATTAGTGGAATGGAAACATTTTGTCTTCAGTCCTGCATTACTCCTTAAATAGCTTATAATGAAATTAATGTACAGTTTGTACAGGCTCATTAAAGAAAAGTGCAGCTACTCATCTACCCTAGATCACCCCTAAAGCTCATTTTACAATCCTTAGGACTATTGGAAGAGTGCTGATGTGCGCAATTAGAAGAAGCAATTCTTTCCTTCCTTGACAGTCTTGCTTTGTTTCTTGTTTTCCTGAGAATTTCCTTTCTAAGAGATATATTGGCTTGCTCTGAGGATAACAAAGTTCTGATGATTTTAGAGAATTCAGAACTGAGTAGCTTTTCAGATTCCTTTTTTATATTTGCTCCTACAGTCAGTAGGAATTCTTAGAATTCCATTTTACAGATATACTGGTGGTCAAAGAAGTAAGCAATAACTAAGATGATGTCATTTCCAGACTGCCTTGCTCATGGGAACAACATATGTCAACCGTGTGCTGTCATTTCTCCTCCGTGTAGTATCATCACCAAAAGCAATAGCAGTGAGTGAACTGCGGGCACTGAAACCACAATTAAAATGGTTCGCAAACTTCAGTGCTTCATTATACACACTGAATGATAATAGGAGTTTGGAAATACTGAGGTTTTTTTTGTTTTCCTCGAATTTAATGAAATGTCTTAGACATGGTATAGAGCAGGTTTTCTGTTCTTATTTGTAATCTTGTTTCCCCACTTATCAAATAAGCAGTGTATTTTATGAACAATAAGACCTAAAAGATACATTGATATTGTTGTGTCACAATTCAGAACCTAGAGATAAGACAGGAAATTCAAAAGTAATATTACAAACATAGTCAAATGCTTTGGTCTTACCCTAATTTAATTACATGCCAATATTCCAAATGGATCCATTTGGAAATGAATATAAAATATTAGCATTCATTCTTAGGACTAGAAAACTACCCCTAGGGCTTTATACATATGATTCTATGTTCTAAAGGAACTGGAACCATAGAATTTAATAGAGAATCTGGTCACAAGCCATAACATACCACCTGGCACTGTGCCCTGGACCCTGTCACCCCAGGCCCTCCATGTGCATTCCATTAAAACTAAGGTACCAGGCAAAATCCTTAAGAAAGTCTTCAGAAGACAACACATCTGTAATAAAAATAGGCAGTCTTTCATGTCAGTTTTCTGAACAGTCTAGGAACTAACCAAAACATATAAAATAGTAATAGAAAAAGCAGGAGAAAGTTTGTCAACATACACACTGACAGGAAGGGATCTACATAGATACAGGAACGGGCTTTCATGGCTCCAAATAGATTATTCTTCTAAGTTTACATTTTATGTTAATATATTCAAAACATTAACATATGTAAGTAATTATTATTTTATGAGTACATTTTATTTATAATTTTTATAATTTTATTTTAAAGTTCTAAACAGAGAGAAGTCTTAGCAAGCAGTGAAAATTACTAGATCGACAGAGTGACGCAAAGCAAGTCACTGCTGCACACCTGTGTGCCAGCGGGCCGCACTATGGTGGGAATGAACAAAGACAAAGGAGCTCTGTTTTCTGAGACCAAATCCTTGCGAAAGAAAAGAGACATACTATGTGTCAAGGGAAAACTCTTCTACACAGACCAAGGGAATGAAACTATTGAACAAATACAGTATCTGGGAAGGAGCACAGTGGTATTCCAGGCCACTCTGCCCCCAACTGGCTGACATGTATGAGTATTTCCGTGATGAGCATGATGAGCGCTCAGTGGTGGGAGGAGGAAAACTGGGCTGCAGACACTGCACCAAGTATTAGAATCCGCGGACCTTGGTATTTTGAAGAGTGCACGCATGGGATGCAGGTCGGCCAGTGGAGGGTCTCCATCCCCTAGTTCAATAGCCGTGATCCCCAGAGACCATGTGTCACATCTGGAATCATACGTGGTATCCAATTGCTGCTCACATGCAATTACCTAGTAGAAAATGAAAAAGAAAAGTGAAGTTCGTGACTTTAAAAAACATGGAGTGCCCTGGCCGATGTGGCTCAGTTAGTTGGAGCTCAGGATTCCCAGTCAGGGCACATATCTAGGTTGCAGGTTCAGTCACAAGGGGCAGCCAATGGATGTTTCTCTCTCACATAGATGTTTCATTCCCTCTCCCTCCCTTCCACTCTCTCTAAAATCAATAAGCATGTCCTCAGGTGAGGATTAAAAAAACATGTAATAAGATGTTTAAACAGTGTGTAAGTGTTCATTCAAACTGATGAAGTTTGATAACTGTAAGTAAAAGGAGTGACTTGGGAGAGTAAAAGCTCAAATTGTTATCAGCAGTAGTAGTTTCATTCTGAGAACATAGACTACCTTAGCAAACACAGGTTTGCAAACATAAGGGAAGAAGCTCATGAAAAGGAATATTTGTGAAAATGTCAAACAGAAAGGGCAAAGAAACCGTGTCCCAAATGCAAAGAGATGGGATCAAATGGGCAGCTAAAGATTGTGCAATCAGTCACTCCGTAAACAGTCGATGAGTAAATGAAGTCATACATCTTGGCAAGATAAAGAACGTATCTTTAGTGAATTAAAAATGAAGGAGATAAAGAAAAATAAACGTGACAGCAGTCTAATTAAATGACCTTGATCTTTCCTGGCAACTAGAAGGCAGGGGTACCTAAGGGAGGAATGGGACAAGTTTGAAGGAATACAATCAGGTTTATGCCATTAATAAAAGAAAAATATACTAAATAAAAATAAATATTGTTAAAAATTTATCAACACCTGGGAGCACACGAAACTGTGAAACTGCAACCAGGTTTTTAAAAATTTCACTAATCAAAGGATATAATTGAAAAAAATTGAGTTTTTCTACAATATTATAAAATAGTATTACATGGAAGAATTACTAAACAATTAGTTCAGAATTTATTTCTAAATATGCAAATATAAATACAGATGGACTGCAAATAATGATTATAACATCAACGATCACAAGAAAATTCAACTTTATATTTTTTAAGAACTATGTTTTACATTTAAAAAACTTTTTACATTTTTGACTTCCAACCCATAAGACAAATAAAAAAATAATTTGGGGATGCTATTTTTATTCTAAGATGTAGTCCCTGTTGAAAGTTTTTAAATCCACTGGAGTTCTTAAGGGTTTCTTAAGATAATTTATCCTTTCTCCATATTTTATTATTACATTTACAGTTTAACTTTTTTTGCAAGTAATAATTAAATGAGTATTAAAATAGAAATAGTACAGTGGGATTTAATCCTCAAACAAATTTAATTATAAGATTTTGCAATATTAATCTAGTATTTGATTTACTTCTCCTCCTTTCTCTCCTTAGAAAATTACAGATAAATAGCAGAGCAAAGGTTGCAAAGAGAGTTTTTAAACATAAGTGTTCTTTTCTGATAAACATAATTAAAAAGACTGAAGGCATTAACAGTGACTGTGGAGAGATGTGACCCTAGAACACTCTTTTCCTCAACTATTTTGGCAGTTTTTCTCCATCCCAACGGCAATAATGAAAAGAATCTATTAAAGCGGAACACAATTTCCAAGCAGAGTGACTCACTATGGAAATCTGTTATATAGGTTAATAGACCTAATCTGATCTTAAACAAAGGCTAGGGGTTTTCATAATATTTCTAAAATAATTTAAAACCAGAATCTAAATATCATTTATATCGATACACACTAAGCAATTCAAAACAAATTTAATGAGAAATTAAGGCTGCAGGCAGTTTCTCCTTAGCTCCTCTGATTCATTCATTCATTCATTTGATGCTTCATTTGCTCATCTATTCATCCATGGCAGATTCAGCGAGCACCTCCCGGTTCTTCCTCAGACATGCAAAAACCTCACATAAAAACAATATTAGCTAACGGTTTCTTCTATTATAGTAATATTCCCAAATACATATGCAGATAGATTATTCATTTAAGAGGAAAGTCAGAAAGGATCAAATATTACATTTGTCTCCCTAAAACTCTATCTGACCTCAGGAGCCATCCAAAATGGTGTTCCTACGGAAGTATTCCGACGGTGCCAGGTGCTGGTTAGCTGTGCAGACACACCTGGAAGGAAAAGACAAGACTTACTTCTTGTGTTAATTTCTCATGTAAAGTGACTCCAATCGCAGTAAGCTTGTTTACAAACTAATATTAAAATTCTGTTCCCTTAAGCTGCCACTGGACTTGAACTCCACATTAAAGTATCCTAAGTCAGGATTTCTGCATAGCCAAAATACAGACCAGTCCTCCTGTTTTCTGTTTCTCATGTGCAAACCTTTGCATCCTTAAAGCCCCATTTCAAGTTTTTGGTTCCCCATGCTGACTTTTAATCTTCATTTGATCATACTAACCTCTACTTCTCTTGACCTTCTACATTTTTAACTATCTGTCTGTGTTACATATTTCAGCATGTAATTGTTATTTGTTTTTTTAAATACATTTTATTGTTTATGCTATTACAGTTGTCCCATTACCCCTCCTTCATTCCCCTCCTCCTTGCATACCCTCTCCCACCCACATTCCCCCCTTTAGTTCATGCCCATGTGTCATAAGTTCTTTAGTTTCTACATTTCCCATACTATTCTTGTCCTCCCCCTGTCTATGGTATGCTTCTTACCCTTCCTCCTCCCTCTGCTCACTATCAAATTCTGGTGAGTCTGAGAATATTTTATGGTGGTATGCACATAGTAGGTGACAGGAAGTTTCCAAATCAATGATATCTATATAATGGAATCCATTCTTTTCCTTTAGAGAGAATATAGACCAAAGGACTACAATGAAGAGGTATAACCAAGTATTTCAATCATGTCATCCCATTAGTTCCACCAGATTAGACATAATCCTAACTGACTCTTAAGAAAATTAAGAAGAAAGTCTCTCTCCTTGCATTTTACACTCCTGCTCTTCACACGGGGACCTGGTTACTTACCTGTGGTGGTTCAGTGCTGCTTCCCTTGACCTTCTCTAGACTTGATGGGTTATAACCAAATCATGGGCTTTCACTCCCTGATTGCCCTGTTTTGAAAAGTACTTCCCAGGTGTCACATTTGTTTTAGGCTCTGGATGTTTATCTGACAAGCCAAGTAGAACAAGGCACTAATAGAAATATAAAATTGGATATATTTGATTCCTCTAAGATGGCATTTGACATTTATCATGAAATTCAACCAAATGGGCATTTCTCTAATGGACATATGTTTGAGCAAAGGGGCTAGTACATACTAGCCCCTAATGTAGAACTGAAATATACTAGGTACTAGTGTGTTTCGGTTCTACATTAATTGCATCCTTTAATGTCCGACTCCATCTGCATATACCACTTCAGAATGGCCATCATAAACAAAGCAATAAACAACAAGTGTTGGAGAGGTTGTGGAGAAAAGGGAACCCTAGTGCATTGTTGGTGGGATTGCAGATTGGTACAACTACTATGGAAAACAGTATGGAATTTTCTCAGAAAACTAAAAATGGATCTGCATTTTGACCCCGCAATGCCACTTCTGGGATTATACTCTAAGAATCCTGAAACACTAATTCAAAAGAACGTGTGCACCCCAATGTTCATAGCAGCACAATTTACAATAGCCAAGTGCTGGAAGCAACCTAGGTGCCCATCAGTAGATGAGTGGATCAAAACACTGTGGTACATTTACACAATGGAATTCTATGCAGCAGAAAGAAAGAAGGAACTCCTGCTCTTCATGACAACATGGATGGAACTGGAGAGCATTATGCTAAGTGAAATGAGCCAGGCGGTAAAAGACAAATACCATATGATCTCACATATAAGTAGAACCTAATGAACAACACAAGCAAGCAAGCAAAATATAACCAGAGACATTTAAATAAAGAACAAACTAAGAGTAACCAGAGCGGAGCAGGGAGAGGAATAACGAGAGAAAATAAGGGACAGTCCATCAAAGAATATGTATGGAGGACACATGGACAAAGACAATGGGGGTGGGGGAGGATTGAATGTGGGAGGTGGGGGAGAGTAATGGGAGAAAATGGGGACAACTGTAATTGAACCACAGTAAAAAAGTTTAAGAATTCAAATGTCAAGTAAGTGAAATAGAAAAGGAAAGGAGAAAACCACAACAAAGTAAAAAATCAGAAGTATTGCTTTTGGCAGAAAAGTGACATTTTAGACTAAACATGTGCTACATTTTCTCTTTCTGGGTATGAAAATTATGTCATAATTAGCATTTTTCAGTAAGTATTCATGTCTTGGTATCTGAATTTATAGACATTAATAGCAGAAAATATTTCACAGGAAATATTTATGAAAGGATGCTAAGAAAAGGTTTTTAGGGGTGGGGCATATGACTCAAGGTATACCGTTCAGACTCTCTTCCTTAGAAACATGAATTTGAGTTGAGACCCTGAGGGAGGGAGATAACTAGAGTTGAGTCAACCAATGGCAAGTCCCTAAGTATTGGTAGAGGTGGTGCTGCCCCAGAGGTCCAAGGCTGCCATAGCTCTCTTCTTAAGAGGCTGGATGGCCCAGCTCTCCCTTGTCTTTGTAAGCCAGCAGTGTTTTCAGTTCTTGCCTCAGTTGGTCAATGAGTTTCTGTTGCTTACAACAAAGGAACCCTGACCATTACAAGATCCTAATGATTTTACACCTGAAGGAGCAAACGTCTGGCCTCCAAACTATTTAATCACACCTCCCAAACAATAAAAAACCTTTAAGTAAGTACATTGTATGTAGATATAGACAGTCTATTCCCTAAATATCTACTGGTATACTAATATAGACATTATAAAATATAAAATGATAATTTTAAAGGATGAGATTAAAATAACTATAACAGAGGTATGAGTATTTCCTTCTGCATGCCAATGATATTTTGCAAACACCATGATACTGATTGACACTCTCTCTGAAGACACTGGTGTAAGGAGTGCTGGGGTAATGAATTATAATGCTCCTAGAGTCTCAAATACCTTTTAGTGCCTGCTGAGATACTGCAGAAAGAATGTTTTATATCTAGTTCCTATAAACTGCATGGAAACAAGAAAAATTCAGCTGCAATTATAAAGAAGGAAAAACATAGCCTCAAAATAAGTTAAGAAGAAAAAATGCAACTATGTAGAATAAGAATAAGAAACTAGTGAGTCAGCGAATATTGGATGATTGTCACTTTAGAAGCAGGATACACACCCAACTATGAAAGTGACAGATGAGTCATTTACCAAATCTCGTGTTTGTTGACCGCTTCTGCAGTGATTGTTAAACCTCCAGACCATTTACCAACATAGCCAAACAGCTTCAGAGCTAGAAGGCAACTCAATGGCTCTCAAGTTCATTTCCGATTAGTAAACTTCAGCTGGAGAGAAAAATGAGTTTCCTGAGGACAAATGGCATTTTTACTCAATATAAATTCTCACAAGGAAAGTAGCTAAGGAGGTAGAAAAATATAAAATTCTATTTAAAAATGATTGACACAAATAACTTTAAAAGGCAACAGGAATCTAAATGATGAGTTCAGGAGCCCTAGGATGTCAAGTTTAGCAAAATCATCTCGTCCAGAGAGGAACTAATGGAATAAGTCACCAAAGTAAACAGTTATATAAGCATCTCAAGGGAGAAAATGCCAAAGGATGGAAAATTCCAGGCAGAAAGTTAGGATAGTGAAAGGTTATTGAAAGAACAGGAGGTCAAAAAGAGATCAGGACTGAACAGAAAACAGTAGAAGAGAGGACAATAATCCACTGAAAGTCAAAGGCATAGGAACATGAAGCAGGTTCATGTTAATGATTCTTTAGCCCTTTGGCTGATTTTACTGCTGGGGAATTTTCATGCTATTTTAGGCCCCTTCAGTAAGGCTTCCTGGGCTGTTGGATGGCTGTACAGCAAATCTGTTCCCTATCACATTAGTCCCTCTTCTAGGGAAAAAAAAACATTCAGGTTTCACAACTGCAGTCAAAAGGTCTCTTATGGTCTTAGCAAGTCAGAACAAACATCACATGTGGTTTCTAACATGGTTCAAACAGATCAGAAAATTTCAGGGACTTGATTTTCTATAACCATACAGGCAAGCCCTTGACATCTCCAGGGATCAAAGGGAAAACCGTGGGATTTTTTGTTTGTTTGTTTTTTTTAATAAACAAAATACTGTAGGAATAAGAACTGAAATTATAAAGATATAGAATTTTTTCAAGAAGAAGGGCCATAAAATGTGTTACACTATCCAATATCCTCATTTTGGTAATGAGGTTAAAACAGTGCAATGATTAATCTTATGAATCAAGTTGGCTAAGCCACGGGGCCCAGATATTTGGTGAAACATTATTCTGGATGTTTCTGTGAAGGTGTTTTTGAAAAAGGTTAACATTTAAATCAGTAGACTTTGAGTGCAGCAGATTATTCTGCATAATAATGGTGAACCCCATTCAATGAGTAAAAGGCCTTAACAGAACAAAGGCTGACCCCCACTGGGCAAGTTCTTCCAGCAAACAGCCTTTGGACTCATGGTGCCTCTTTTCTGGGTCCTCAGCTGCCAGTTTACCATCAGATTTTGGAGGTTGCCAAGCCTCCAGAGTTACAGGAATCAATCTCTCAATCTCAATCTCTCTCTCTCTCTCTCTCTCTCTCTCTCTCTCTCTCTCTCTCTCTTCCTGCCTCTCTCCTCTGTCTCTCTGGAGAAACCTAATACAGATTTTTGTTACTGAGGTGGTTCTAGAGGAACAGATTCTTAAAAATGAGTTTTCTGAATTGTTTCCGGTGTTTCTGGAATTTGCTGTCCAATCTCATTAGACTTAGCAACAATTTTAGCTCTATTTCCGGTAGTAGAGCACTGATATTCCATGGGCATGATGTGGCAATAAAGATATGCAAAATATCATCACTGGATACTTGTAATCAAACACTTACAAGAGGTCTAGCTCAGGGTGACCATCTACATGATCTCTTTAAACATTTTTGTCAAACTATTGAGTATATTGAGATTGGCTGGTTGCTTCTAATGTCACTGGACAGAGTGAGGACAGAAAATGTTGAGCTAGTGGCTTCACATTCTCAGCTCAAGTGCTGCATATATGAGCCAAGAACTTCTATGTCTGCACTTAAAGAGACCCTTTTCTCATATAGCTGAAGAGTTGACATTGCTGAAAACCAAACCCAGGATCTCATCTTGAAAGATTCTAAATTAAGTTGCCAACCTCCCATGGTGTCTACTGTTCAAGTGAGGGTATTAATGAAAAGGAAAGGGATCCTGAAAATTGGAATGTGGACCTGTTGAAGCTGGGGACTTTGAACTCCTAAATTATTATGAGTCTTCTTTGCTGGTATGGTTGAGCCCTCTAACTCCACGGAAGATTAACCTTCCATTGCCTGAGGAAATGGTAATGGCTTCCTCTGATGTACAAGTAGTTGCTTTACTAGATACTACTTACTCTCTTCAGGCCCCACCCAAACCAACCTATAATTAGACATAAGTCCCAACATGAAGGTGCAAAGTTTGTTTGGTTGGTTGGCTCAGACATGGACCAAATTGTGGTTCCTAGTACATGAACTTTTAATGCCAGAACTACATTAGTTTACTCTAGAGGAAGGGATTCAAAAGCTTAAGAATGTTGGAATGTTAGAGTGGATTTATCATTTAAGACCTATTCACCCAACATGGGAGGGCCAACAGGCTACATGTTTCAACAGAACTGTGAGAAGAAAGTTTTGAGGGGGCCCCAGCATCCCTGAAGAGCTCTGTTATCACTCTTCTCTGTAGGCTAGAACTTACAATGGGAACTGCTGCCACAAAGCTGGGAGAGCTAAATGCAATGGGAATAATTGGATCACAGGGTGTCTGGGGCCAAGTGGTGACCCTCATTCACCAAAAGCAAGGTGGATATGGTTACCATAATGGGCAGCAGAGTCAAAGCAGTACAAGTCTGACTTGCAGAGACTGACAGCATTCTTAAAAGTTGTAGATGAGAAGCCTACTAAATTCTTACTTGATCTGTATAAGCAAAATACTTTTAGGTTAAGGGGAAAAAGCCTAACATAAAGACAGACAGTCATGGCCCCTCAATCAATTCCAAGGCTTCAGGTATTTTATAGACCCAGAAACCCTTGATTGAAAGGGAGAACCCCAACATACCACCAAAAATGTATACCGTTGATCTTTCTCCAACCTTTCAAAAGGGACCAATGGCTTTTTCCTAGGGGACAAGGGAACAATCAGACTTTTCTAGGATTACTGGACACTAACTCTGAATTGACACTAATTCCAGGAGACCCCACAGGTAACTGTGTTCCACCAGAGTAGGCACTTAACAGAGGTGGGGTGAGCTCTGGAGCTTTAGTTCAGGTCGGTCTCACAGTGGACCCATGCTTTTGCTTTCTCATTTAGGAGATTGGAATAAATCAATGATTCTTCATTACTCTTGGGTTACAAACTACTTAGTGACTTCCATAAAAGTTTTGTACTTTCTCAATAGGAAATTCATATTCCCATGTTTTGCATATGAGGAATATCAAAAACCTTCTGATATTCCTGTACTTAATACAGCAAATGAAAGTCAAGTTTATCTCCAGTTTTAATGTTTAATGAGTTCATGAGATGACAGAAGGTAATTGATTCTATGCAACCACCACTTCTATCAGTACTAATGTGATTTCCCTTAAAAATCTCTTCTTTCCAGTCCACCTGGTGCTAGATCTTTCCCTTTCTTTAGTCAATTCTTTACTCAGCTCATATAACCGAAATGGTGTAATGCTTAGTCTAAAGACACCAAGATTACTACTTGCTGCACTCTCCTTGGCTTTGAACACATGAACCATGTAACTAGAGCTGTCTGCGCCTGACTTTGTGTTTGTGTGTATAGTACTGAACCTCAGTTATAGAGAGTTCAGTGTATAATTCTCCTCATTTAGGGTATACTATCATCACTGATTTTTTATTATTGTTCAATTACAGTTGTCCCCATTTCCCCCATTACTCTCCCCTGCCCCACCCACCACCCACCTCCCACATTCAATCCTTCCCCCTGTTGTCTTTGTCCTTGGGTCCTTTATACATGGTCCTTTCCTTGACCTTTCCCCTTCTTTCCCTTGTTATACCCATCCCCGCTCCCCTCTGGTCACTGTCAGTTTGTTCTTTATTTCCGTATCTCTGGTTCTACTTTGCTTGCTTGTTTGTTTTGCTGATCAGGTTACACTTATAGATGAGATCATATGGTATTTGTCTTTTACCACCTGTCTTATTTCACTTAGCATAATGCTCTCCAGTTCCATCCATGCTGTCATGAAGGGCAGGAGCTCCTTCTTTCTTTCTGCTGTGTAGTATTCCATTGTGTAAATGTACCACAGTGTTTTGATCCACTCATCTACTGATGGGCACCTAGGTTGCTTCCAGCACTTAGCTATTGTAAATAGTGCTGCTATGAACGTAGGGGTGCATGAGTTCTTTTGAATTGCTGATTTGGGATTCTATATTCCCAACAGTGAAATTACTGGGTCAAAAGGCAGTTCCATTTTTAGTTTTTTGAGGAACTTCCAAACTGTTTTCCCCAGTGGCTGCACCATTCTGCATTCCCACCAACAGTGCACCAGGGTTCCCTTTTTTCTACATCCTCGCCAGCACTTGTTTGTAGATTTATTAATGATGGCCATTGTGAGTGGTGTGATATTTCATTGTGGTTTTAATTTGCAACTCTCTGATGGCTAGTGATGTTGAGCATCTTTTCATATGTCTATGGACCATCTGTATGTCCTTCTTGGAGAAGTGTCTATTCAGATCCTTTGCCCATTTTTTAATTAAATGGGTTGTCTTCCTGGTGTTGAGTCATATGAGTTCTTTATATATTTTGAAGATCAAACCCTTGTCCAATGTATCACTGACAAATGTGTTCTCCCATATAGTTGGTTCCCTTTTCATTTTGCCGATGTTTTCTTTAGCCATGCAAAAGCTTTTTAATTTGATGTACTCCCATGTGTTTATTTTTCTTTTATTTCCCTTGCCCTAGAAGATATAGCAGCAAAAATATTGCTATGTGGATATCTGAAATATTACTGCTTATGTTCTCCTCTAGGACTTTTATGGTGTCATGACTTATATTTAAGTCTTTCATGCATTTTGAGTTTATTCTGGTGTATTGTGTAAATTGGTGGTCTAGTTTCATTTTTTTGACATGTACCAGTGCAGTTCTCCCAATACCATTTATTGAAGAGGCTATTTTTACTCCATTTTTTGCTCATGTTTCCGTTGTCAAATATTAATTGACCATAGAACATGGACTTATATCTATGTGTCTGTTCTTACGCCAGTACCAGACTGTTTTGATTACCATGGACTTCTAGTATAGTTTGATATTAGGTATTGTGATCCCTCCTACTTTGTTCTTTCTCAAGATTGCTGAGGCTATTCAGGGTCTTCTGTGGTTCCATATAAATTTTTGAAGTATTTGTTCTAGATCTGTGAAATATGTCATTGGTATTTTAATAGGAATTGCATTGAATCTATAGGTTGCTTTAGGTAGTATGAACATTTTAATGATGTTAATTCTTCTAATCCATATACACAGTATATGTTTCCATTTATTTGTATCTTCCTTAATTCCTTTCTTCAGTGTTTATAGATTTCTGAGTATAGATCTTTTATCTCCTTGGTTAAATTTATTCCTAGGTACTTTATTTTTCTTGTTGCTACAGTAAATAGGATTCTTTTCTGATATTTCATAGTTGGTGTACAAAAATGCCACAAATTTCTGAATATTGAATTTGTATCCTGCTGTTTTGCAATATTCACATATTAGGTCAAGTAGGTTTTGGTGGAGACTACAGTGTTTTCTATGTACACTATCAATGTACACTATCATGTCATCTGTGAATAATGACAGTTTTAGTTCCTCCTTTCCAATTTGGATGCCTTTTATTTCTTTTTCTTGTCTGATTGCTGTGGCTAGAATTTCCAGTACTATGTTGAATAAGAATGGTGAAAGCAGACACCCTTGTCTTGTTCCTAATCTTAAAGGGAAAGCTTTTAGTTTTTTCCCATTGAGTATAATGTTGGCTGTAGGCTTCTCGTATTATATTCTTTTATCATGTTGAGGTATGCTCCTTCTATTCCCACTTTGCTGAGTTTTTATCATAAATAGGTGATGGATTTTATCAAATGCTTTTTCAGCATCTATTGACATGATCACACGATTTTTGTCCTTCATTTTTGTTTATGCAGTATATTATGTTTATTTATGTGCAACTATTGTACCATCCTTGGATGTCTGGGGTGAATCCCACTTGATCAAGGTGTATGATCTTTATTATGTATTGCTGAATCTAGATAGCCCATATTTTGTTGAGGACTTTAGCATCCCTGTTTATCAGAGATACTGACTGGCCTGTAGTTTTCTTTCTTTGTTGTGTCTTTATCTGGTTTTGGAATTAGGATGATACTGGCCCCATAAAAATAGTTTAGGAGTTTTACCTCTTCTTGAATTTTCTGGAATAGTTTATGTGGATAGGAGTTAGTTCTACTTTAAAAGTTTGGTAAAATTCACCTGGGAAGCCATTTAGTACAGGGCCTTGGTGTGCCAGGAGTTTTTTTATTGCTGCTTCAATTTCACTAGTTGTTAATGTTTTATTCAGGCTTCCTGCTGCTTTTTGATTCAGTTTTGAAAGATGGTAAATTTCTAGAAATTTGTCCCTTTTGCCCAAGTTGTCCAATTTCTTGGCATATAGTTGTTCATAGTAATTTCTTACAATCCTTTGTATTTCTGTGGTATCAGTTGTAACTTCTCCTCTTTCATCTCTGATTTTATTTATTTGGGTCCTCTCTCTTGTTTTCTGGATGAGTCTGGTTAAAGATTTGTCAATTTTGTTTATCTTTTCATAGAATCACCTCCTGGATTTATTGATCCTTTGAATTTTTTTCTAGTCTCTGACATTTAATTCTGCTCTGATTTTTATTATTCCCTACCTTCTACTTGTTTTTGGCTTTGTTTTTTCCATTTTAAAGTTACTCATTTTATTTTTTAACC
>CM052538.1:51046085-51088280 GCA_028533065.1 Trachops cirrhosus
TCATTGTTAACCTATTCATTATTTAATGACATCTTATTCAGTCTCCATTGTTGGGGTCCACCCTGCCTGGTTTCAGGAGCTGTAACCCCCTGTAGCTAAGGCTGAGTGAGAGACCTCTGAAACCAGGATACTTAAGGAGACAGAACTTATTTCCCTCACATGAGCGCTGCCTGCTCTATGTCTGGCTCCCATTGCTTGGTCAGTAGCCAATGACGGGTAACAATTCTCAGAGGAGAATGAACCTAAGACAGACACGATCATGTGGGAAGGCCTTAGGGAAGAGACTCAGGGGGCTGTGGAAGTGAAGGGGTGATCGACATCATCCCTGCCCCCTTGGCTTTGATAAAGCCTGAGTCCTTGTTCTGGATGTGAGAAATCCAAGTCTCCCGGCTGCCTTTGTCTCCCTGACTCAGGCTTGCAGAAATAGCAGGGGCAGTGCAGTCCAGACCAGAGCCAGTGGACCCCCGGGATATTTGGCTTGAAACATAGATATGCAAAATCTTGTGAAAACTACTATTGCTGAGGGATGCTTTTAAAAGGCACAGGCAGGAAATGAAACTAGCCTTTTAGCTTTTAGGTGATAAAACCCCAAACTCAGCATGAGCCTTTTCAGCTCTTTGAAAGTTACCTATTTGTGATCTTCCCTGCCAGACTGCAATCAACAAACTGTATCTGTATTCTTAATAAAAGCCTGCTTGGTGGGAAGGCAGGGTGCTCTTCACTAGAGAGAGTGGCCACGCCATTCCTATTCCCCCACAGGACTCGGTAGTCAGTGTGTATTTCTCTCCTGTCATGAGCATCTGCAGCATTCATGGTCAATGTGGGCTGGTGGCTGTAACACTCCATGTATTTGAATGTTTTTGAATTTTTTCTTTAAGGTTGGTTTTTAGTTTCAAGCCATTGTGATCCAAGCACATGCTTGGTATGATTTCAGTTTTCTTGAATTTGTTGAGGCTGTTTTGTGTCCTACCATGGGGTCTATCTTTGAAAATGTTCCATGTGCATTGGAAAAGAATGTAGATTTTGCTTCTTTTGGGTGAAAGGTTCTGTATATGTCAATTAAGTCCATTTGATTTAGAGTGTCATTCAATGCCACAATATCCCTGTTGATTCTTTGTTTGGAAGAGCTATCCATTGTTGATAGTGGGGTGTTAAAATCCCCTATGATGACTGTGTTGCTGTCAGTCTTTCTCGAAGTCTTCCAAGAGTTTTGTTATACATTTAGGTGCTACTATGTTGGGTGCACATATGTTTACTAGGATTATGTCCTATTGATGGATGACCCCCTTAAATATTATGTAGTGATCTTTGTCTCTTTTTATGGCTCATGTTTTGAAGTCTATTTTGCCTGACATAAGCATTGCTACCCTTGCTTTTTTTTCTTGTCTGTTTTCTTAGAATATTTTTTCCCATCACTTTGCTTTTCAGTCTGTGTAGATCTTTTGTTCTGAGGTGGGTCTCTTGTAGATAGCATATATATGGGTCATGATTTTTATCCATTCAACTACCTTATGTCTTTTAATTTGAGCATTTAATAATCCATTTACATTTAAGATTATTATTGATAGATACTTATTCATTGCCATTTATTCCATACCTGTGTTTCCCTCTCTTTCTCTCTCTTCTTCTTATACCAGTCCCTTTAGGTTCTCTTTCAGTGCTGGCTTGGTGGAGATGTACTCTTTTAGCCTTCTTTTGTCTGGGACACTCTTTATTTCAACGTCCATTTTAATTGAGAGCCTTACTGGATAAAGTAGTCTTGGTTGTAAGTCCTTGCTTTTCATTACTTGGAATATTTCCTGCCATTTCCATCTGGCTTGTAGGGTTTCTGTTGAGAAATTGGCTGATAGTCTTATCAGAGCTCCCTTGTATGTTACTAGCTGTTTCTCCCTTGCTGTCTTTAAGATTCTTTGTCTTTAAATTTTGCCATTTTAATTATGATGTGTCTTGGATGCGCCTCTTTGGGTTCATCTTTATGGGGACCCTCTGTGCTTCCTGAAATTGTGTGACTTTTTCCCTTATCAGATTAAGGAGGTTTTCTGTCATTGTTTTTTTCAAACAACCTTTCTATCCCTTGCTCCTTTTCTTCTCCTTCTGATATTCCTTTGATGTGAATGTTGTAATGTTTCATGTTGTTCTGAAGCTCCCTTAAACTACCCTCATTCTTTTTGAACCTTTTTTTCATTTTGTTGTTCTGACTGGGTATTATTTTCTATTCCAGGTTGCTGATTTTGTTCTCTGCTTCATCTAGTCTGCTTTTGATTCCTTCCAGTATATACTTCATTTCAGATATTGTATTCTTCATTTCTTCCTGATTCTTATTCATAGCTTCTATGTCCTTTTTCATGCTGCTATAGTTCCCACTAAGTTCCTTGTAGCTCCATAAAGTTCCTTGTAGTTCTCACTGAGTCCCTTGAGCATCCTTATGACTATTATTTTGAATTCTATGTCTGATAAATCACTTGCCTCAATTTCATTTAGCTCTTTTTCTGGGGATTTCTCCTTTCCTTTTGATTGGAAGTTATTTCATTGTCTCCCCATTTTAGGTGACTTTTTTTTTGTTTCTGCATATTAGAATGCTCTGTTTTGACTGCCTTTCTTTGTGGGGTGGCCTTCTGTGGTAGGAGTTCTGTGGGACTCAGTGGTACAGTCTCTTTGAGCTCCTGATCTGGATGCTCTAGGGATGCCCTTTACTCAGTTTATATGGGCCCTCTTATTGTACTTGGGCTTTGATTATTGATGGCTCATTCATTGGTGGGTCCTCCTCTCCAGCTGTCTGACTAGGAGTCACAACCCCTGTCACACTTTGTATGCAACCCTGTGAAGTGTCTTCTGTACTCTTTGGCTCAAAACTTCATATCAACTAAGATTTTGTTGATTGTTCAGGGCTTTTTTTTTTTTTTTCAGAAGATCAGTCAAGAATCCACGTTGGGTGTTAGAGGACTCAGTTTCCACCTACTTAGTCACCATATTCCAATTTCCATGCTTGCATGAGATGTCAGCCCTTGACTGGATCAGAGCCTCCACCAGGAATCTGGCATTCTGTCCTGGCCAGTTCAGTTGCCTGGAAGATACTGTAGTTGTGGGTGAGGTTTGATCTCAACATATTACTTATATAAAGCACTAGTTTTCAAATTTTTAAGATTTATACAACTACCTAATATATATATTTTACATATACATTATAATCTTTAGACATGTATATATACACAAACATCTTTAGACTTGTCTGTTAATTCTCCAACTCTACTGCATGGTTTAAAAATTTTTTTGACATTAAGTTCAACCTTAGAGAAAAGTTGGCAAGAAAAGCACAAATAATTTTTATCTAAATCATTTGAGAGTAAGTAGGTTACATGATGTCCCTTACCCCCCAATACTCTAGTGTGTAATTGCTACAAACATGGGCATTTCCTTAAACACCCATAACATGGCCCATTAAGTCAGGAAATTTTAACAGATATATTTCTACCATCTAACCTATAGACATCATTCAAATTTCTTCAAGGTCATAAATATGTTCTTATAACAAAAGGATCCTGTTAGGATCATGTGTTGAATTTAGTTGTCATGTCTCTTTGATTTCCTTCAATATGGAGCAGTTCCTTAATCTTTCCTTGAATTTCATGGCCTTGACATTTTTAAGATCTCAGGTTTTGCTTCTTTTCATTCATTTATTCATGTATGTAGGTATGAAAATATAGATGCATGGATTTATATTTCATTTAGTGTGTTACCACTGTTACCACTGTTACTATCATTTTGAAGCTCCCAGATTTGATCAATGAGAATAGCCTCAATTTGGCTTCTGTGTCCTTTTGAAATGTCTCTATCATTCCTTGAGCATTTCCTTACTTTTTGGCACATTAAGGTCCAGGTTCATCTTGTATAGCCCTGAAAACCAGTCTTTCTCCAAGAAAGATGCTTCTTCTTAGTTAGGAACTGTATTGAAAAACCGAGTTAGGTGCTTGATGTGCTTGCCTTTGAGGCATCAATGCCTGCAAGCCGTCTTAGTGGAAACATCTAGGTAGCATGTACACACACACACACCCTTACACATGCCATATTTATTTTGACAATATATCCATCTACACATATTGAAAACCATGAGTTCACATTGACCTCTCCGATTCCAATCCAGCACCATTGGGTTCAGTTTTTTTCCCTTTCCATTTGTCATTCTTTTCTCCAACAGTAAGAAACCTGGCTCCCATTGTCCTTATTATTGTTCCTGATTGTATTAAGCCCTCTTTATGTAACCAATCTCTTGTCTCCATCTTGACTACTCTGCAGATGCCTTTGTTACCTAGCTCAGACTCTGACAACCTGACTAGGATCACCATACTCCTCCTAAACAAACTCTCTTGTTGTCCTACTCAGGGACTCAATACCCATCCAAGCCACTAGCACCACCCTGACAATATAGATGCCTTCCTCACCTGTTTCATATCCAACCACATGCTACACCTTGCACTTCCATGCTTGCTCTACCTCACCTAAAGGCTTTTGTTCTGGATTATTTGAGAAGAAAGGAAGGAATAAAGGGAACTTCAAAATTTTTAAGTTCAGATATAATTACCTTACTTGATACTAAAAAGTGGGTTTTAATAAATAAATCACAACTTCTCTTTGACTTATATTACTCATTGGAGATTTGGTCTAAATTTGGGCATGTGGGTAATAAGAGATTTAAGGCCATAAAATACTCTGTCATAAGAACAATGTATAAATAAATCACATGAAGTACATTCTGTGCCTTTGCATCGAAATGTTAACCAACCTATCAGAAATGAAATTCCTCAGAGAGAAATCCATGGAAATGAGAACCAAGAACTGCCCTTCAAATTTAGTCTTTCTTTCACTTTTCTATTCTGGACAAGGGCTGCTTTTTAAGACACTAGTTGACTTGCCTGAAGGGGGTTGCCTCCTGGGAGGTCATATTATTTATTGATTGATCACACACCAGTGACTGTTAATGTATTTCATTAATAACAGTTACAAGCTCACTTGTCTTTTTGCTCTCTGAAGTGTCTGGTGGTTTTCTGTGAAAGCATATCCCACTTAGCAAAGAATCCAAAGGATTTCCTTAACTAGTATTACCAAACTGAATCTAAGTTTTAGTGTAATTAAATAAAAGCTTGCTATTTAAAATAATACTGAATTTACTATAGCAAAGGGCTATTTTTTTAACAGAAAGAAGCATCTATTTTAGGAACTCAAATAATTTTCATTAATTATAATGAAAATTATAATTTCATTATATATAATTTCATTAATTATAATCTCATTATAATAATTTTCATTATTTAGCAACTATTTAATAAAGTACTTATTTACTATTTATTGTGTACCTACTTTGTGTATAACACTGAGCTGATGGCTACATGAGATTATAATTTCATAATAAGGGTAATAGCTCAGATTGTTAAAAAATTATAAAATGTCAGTAATTTTATTAAGTAGTTTACCTGTAATTGCCCCATTTATTCTTCATAGCAATCAACTGTATGAGGTAGAGGCTTTTTAAAATACTTGTAGATGAGCAGATTGATGTCCTTGGAGTTTTTTAGTGACTTTCTCAAGGTCACAAAATTGTGTAGAAAATCCCACTTCTCATTCAGTTATTCGAGAGTATTTATTGAGCCCATTCGATGTGCCAGTACCAGGCTTGGTTCTAGGGACAAAGTGATAGACCAGATGGAGAGCCCTGTCATCATGAAGCGTATAGCTTGGCAGGGAAGGTGGTCAAATTAAACATATGGTTACAATCAAGTGTGACAACTGGCTGGCTGCACAAAGTATAGGGTTTTAGGAAGGCACTCAGCTGGCAAAAAGAAGTTAGCTGTGTCCTTGGAAATTCTCTCTCCAGACGCTAAAGAAGTTAGAGCAATTTAGACAAAACTTTCTCAATTGATAGCCTGGGTCTTGCTACAGATTCCTATTTTTGAATGTTAAAAACTGAATATTACCTCAGTCATTTTCTTGCATTCCTTCTAGAATAAACCTTAATCTCACCCCAGACGGAGAGATGCCTCAAGCAGACTGAGGTGAAGATCATATTTGTAGATAGGCAAAAGAGGACCACACACTAATAAATTTTGGAGTACTCCTGAAAGTACTTGGAAGTAATCAAATTTTCAAGTACTCTGAAGTGCTCAATTACATGTGTCAGAGCCCTAACTGAGAAAGAGTGTGACACTTTTAAGGAACTGAGAGAAGCTGACCAGGCTCTTAGACAACTGGGGAGAAGGTATCTTACAAGCACCAGGGGTATAAAAAAGGTATCAATCACTCAGTGCTTACTCTGTGCCAGCACAGAGGACCATAAGGAAATCCTTCCCAAGGGCTAGAGGAAGCCTCTGAAGAGAATGGTGAGCAAGAGAGTGGCAGGAAACATGTATGCTTTCTGAAAGGGTCCCTCTAGCTGCTGTGTGGAAAATGGACTGGGAGGAAGAGAATGAGACTAGATGCAGGGAGGTGGTAAAGTGTAACTACAGAAGCCCAGGTGAGAGATGATGGCTGGGACTCAGGAGGAGCAACTAAGATGGAAGCTGAGGCTATACGTGTATACCACAGTGCCAGAGCTTTCTGACTCAGTATAGATGCAAGAGGTGAACACAAGGGAAGTCTCAAGGATGAGCCTAAGATTTCTGGCTTGAACAACAAAACAAACATGGTGATTTTCTAAGGCAAGAAACTCTTGATAGGGAGCGGATTTCTGGGGATAGATGAGGCGGTGGAGCTCAATTTTGGATATTTACAGGACTGGCAGCCATCCCAGTACAGGTCCAATCCTGTATTTCATTAATAACATTTACAAGCTCACTTGTCTTTTTACTCTCTGAGGTGTCTGGTGGTTTTCTGTGAAAGCATATCCCACGTAGCAAAAAACCCAAAAGATTTCCTTAACTAGTATTCAATCAACTCATTCAATTAACTCATCCAATAATGAGCTTACCATCTATTTTATGAGGTGAGAAATTGAAATAGCATGCATTCTAAAACCTTTACATTCATCTACAGTCTTCTCTGAAAATTTGATTTAAACATAAAATGAGGACATTGATTTTCAGCTTGATTCGGCAGTCTGTGGCTTACCACATCTATTCCTTCTGCCCTTGAGAAGTTTGATTATGCATGCACCTCTGTCCTCAGGCTTTAATTCATATGAAAAGCTACAAATCATTTTAGGTGAGCTGAATCCATGTCCTCTTACCATGGAAAACAGAAATATACACATTATCTTACATACAAAAACTAGCACTTTAGTATCAGACCTAGGAACACATTTAATAGGCAGGGGCCCTCTTCTTAGTGCTGCTGAAAGTTAAGTCTTTAAGTCAATTAATCTAAAACCAAAGCTCTCATTTTTGTCAGCTTTCCAACTTATGACTACCTTATAAGATATCACATAAAAGGTCACCTTATTTATTATCTAGGCATATGTTTTTAATCTACATTACTTTTGAGGATATCCCAGGAAGATGTACTTCTCAAACCTACTGGTTTACTGGGGTTTTCTTTCATGACAGAGAAGCTGTTCACTTACACTTCTTTAACACTTTTTGTCTAGGCTATATATGCTGTAACCACTTTTTAGAGCAAGAGAATTAGTTAATTCATGAGATATCCAGTTAAATATTAAGTTATCCATTTGGGCCTGTTAGAGTGGAGCCAGAATTATTTTTTGAGGAGAGTCAGGGCCCATGGAACAGTGAAGAGCATTTTGGGGTGTGTGTGTGTGTGTGTGTTTAATTTCAGGCACAATTTCTTATTAGTATCCTAACCTAGCCAAATTGTTCAAATACACAGCGTTGAACTCAACTAGGAACACAGACTACCTGTGTCCATGTTATTAATCAGGAATAAACTGTCAAACTCACAGCTGCTTGGTAGTTTTCAAAAGCTCATCTGAGGAAAAAGAAAAGGCACATGCATGTTTGTTTGAAAGATGTGCTAGTCTGCTAGTTATCCATTCCTCTCTATAGATAGTCTGAAATTCATTCCTAAATTAAGCTAGATCTTTAGACAGCTACATAAGTGGGTATTAAAAATTCATTTCTAAAATTATTCAATGAACTTCTCTTAGCTTCAGTTTCCAAAATGCAAAGTGAAGGAAGATTCATTCATTCAGTGATCACTCACTGAACTACTAATATCTAAAACTCTGGGTCGATAGGATAAGACATGGTACCACTGCTCAAACACCAGTTTATATATCTTTCTAAGTATCTTTTTTATGATCAAAGAGATCATTATAATTCTACGTGACAAACACAAAAATGGAGAAACATATAATGTACAGAAGCACAAGGAAGGGCACCTCTCCCAGCCAGAGTGCAGGGCAAGGAAAGGGGAAGAATGATGAAGGACATGGAGATGTCTTAGAACAATTATGCCCGCCCTCACAGGATTCCGGTATTATTAGTAGGGATCAGATGAGAGGAGGTGTGGGAGAGCACTGTCAAAACTGGTAAATCACTACCCAGATGAAGAATACAGGTATCAGCTATGGTGCCCTTGGCTATGACACAGAAACTCCAAATTGGCTTATTAGTAAATATGAAAATTCATTATCTCACATGACAAAAGGTGTAGAACTAGGGCAGACTCCAAAGTTGGTTGATTTAGTGACTCGATTACATCACCAAAGACTCTTGTTCTTCCTGTCCTCAGCTCTGCCTTTCTCAGGGTTGGCTTTCTACTTGAAATGGAACACCTCAGGGCAGAACAAGGTGGCTGTAGCAGTTTAGGCATCACAGTAACACAGAGGGTCCCAAGGATGAAAAAGACCATCTTTCCCTTGTGCCTCCTTCTTAGGAGGGAAAAAATTTTCCCAGAGACTTTTGAAGATTTCCCCTCCCATTTTAAAATCCTTGATTTGAGCACATGCCCATTTGTAAAGCAATTATTAGTAAAGGCCGTAACATTTTAGGCTTAGGGTAATCATTTGGGGTGCCCTCTATTTTAGAGAATCAGCCACGCACACACTGCTACAGCGATGTTATGGGCATGAGCTAGCTGACTCGAAAGAAGACACTCTTTCTTTTGGGAATCATACATTTGCCAATTTTTTTAATAGTTAAGAGATTTTATTATAATAGCTGTAATTACAGTGCTTGTTTGTCAAAATGAAAACTGAAAACAAGCATATAAAAACAGTTGATTAATAATTATGCATTGAAAGCCAAATTTTAAAAAATTTCTGTACTTTCTAACCTCAAGGAGATACAGCTTTTTCTCTACTTTCAATGTCTGGAAAACAAGGCAGATGGAAAGTGATCAAATCATATCATACTACTCATTTTTGCAGTCCAAACTCATGCATTTCAAAAAAAACTTACCAAAATCTACCAGTTTAACTCCACCTTCAGTAGTCAACAGGATGTTATTTCCTTTTACATCACGATGGATAGTTTTGTTGTTATGCAAATGTTGAAGTCCCTAGAATGTAGAAGATATTTCTTTTTATTTTATTTTTCTATTTTTTATCCTCACTTGAGGACGTGCTTATTGATTTTACAGAGAGGCAAAGGGAGTGAGGGGAGAGGGAGAGAAACATCAATGTGAGAAACATTGATCAGTTGCCTCCTGCATGCCCCAACAGACCAAACCTGCAACCTAGGCATGTGCCCTGAGTGGGAATCAAACCCATGACCTTTTGACTTAAGGGATGGTGCCCCAACCAACTGAGCCATACCAGCCAGGATGAAAACATTTCTTTTTAAAGAAAGTATCAAACAAAACAACATTTTTTCAGATGGATGCATTTGTGCAAAACCAATGGAAACACAGTGAAAATTAACATTCAAGCATTCTTGAATGTTTAATAATGAATGAGTCATATCAAATTATATCATTGCCATTTTAGATTATATAAAAATTCCTAAAAGTGGGGCATGCCCGCAGCTTTTATCAAATATTTTATTAAAATGTGTCGTTCTCAAAAGAAAACATTCTATATACTTATATTAAATACTAGCAACTAAAAGCCTCACTCTTAGTAAAAAATACACATGATCTACCTTCATCATAATCACAATCTCAGAAATACACTTAGGAGAGCAGAACTCAAGTTTCTGCTGACAAAAGGAGGGTAGATTTCTGAGGAAAGAAGATTTAGTGTGCTAAACATTTTAGATTTTGCATATACTCTTGCACCAGTACATACTAATGTAGTAATATTTTTCTAAAAATAGGATTCACATTTTTCATTTAACTCGAACTGCCTCATAAGTAATGAACAAACAATTTAAATTGCCTTACCATAAGTGCTTCACGTAAAATATAGGCAATTATGGGCTCGTTCATTCTTTTACCCTTTTTCAGAAATCCTTTGACAAGATCAGTCACTGATCCTCCATTGCACAGCTATAAAAGAATATTTCAAGATTGATATTAAAATGAATATATTTTAAGTACTTACTATAAAAGGTTTCCCCAAAACATTTAAAAAAATTGTTCCATTTTTTTTCTTTCAAGTGATTATTTTCATCATCCTTTTGGTTTCATAGACAAATGAACACATCCTTTGTGCCAGGCATATTTCTAATCCATTTATATTATTATCTCTATGACTCACAATTCTCTGAAATAGGTATTATTATCCTCTCCATATTAAAGAGGGGAAAACTGAGGCACTAAGCTGGAAAGTAACTTGCAGAAGACCACCCAGCAGTGACAGAGCTAGGACATGAACTCAGACAGTCTGACTGCAGAGTCGACACCACATTGCTTAGTGATCCCGCAAATGTGCTTCATGGGCTGGCTGGCTGATCCAACCATCATGTAAGATGCTGGTTCTACAAGGGAAAGCTTTAAAATCTAAACATGAACTTACAAATGAACAATTAGATGGAACCCCACTTATACCCAGTGTCTTTCTACATTCGAAGAAATGAAAAACCTGTGTTTTCTTCTATATCAAGAAGGGGGAATGTCCTCTAACTGAACAGACAGTACAGCGATCTGCCCTGGCAGTGGAGAACAGTGTCAGCACGATCAGTTCATGAAATGACTGAAAACTGACTGAAAAGAAGCCAGAGCCCTTTAAATTGCAAGGTATTTATTTAAAGGGACCAAGTTTTAAGGCCAGTTTACAAATTTCTAAAAATCACTGCAGAGAGACTATGTCTTTTAAATGCCTTTAAATGTCTTTTCCTGTTTCTCTAAAATGTGCCTCTCCATGGCTGCCTCTTCTGTGGTTGACTATTATGTTAATGCAGAATAAACAGCTAGAATGTTATGGGGGGAATAAAGGAACCCAAAGAATGCTCAGTAGATAAAATTTTTAAATGAAATATAAGTACTAATGCAACTATGCAATTTGCACTTAGCAGTTCAAATTATACTTTCTGATATCAATTTTTATTTAAAACAGTTACTTTCCCTATCTGTTAAAGTTTAGAATACATAATTTTTAAAAAATATACAGTAAGGTATATTGAAGTATAAGTTACATATAATAAAATTCACCCAATTTAGTGTACAATTCTGAATTTTAACAAATGTATTGGGTTGGCCAAAAGGCCATTTAGTGTTTTTCTGTAAAATAAAAGGTACATTTTTCATTTTCACCAATAACTTTATTGACTTGGATATTTTGAGTATGTCAGCTATCTTCCTGTATTGGCTTCTAGTGGGTAGAGGCCAAGGGTGCTGCTAAACATCTTTCAATGCATAAGACAGCCCCACAGTAAAGAATTATTTGGCCAAAACGTCAATAGTACCAGGAAACTCCAAGAACCACTTTTGACATCTTTGATCAGTCACAGTCCCTTCTCCATATACTGCACAAATCATTTTTTCATTTCATTTGTGTTTTTACCTTTCTTGAAATAATAAAGCATAATGTGCCAAAAATGTTGTGTTTTCTTCCATCTTCAATATTAAAATGGCTGCACAAAAATTCACCAATTTTGACATCTTTTAAAAAATGCATGCTCATGAAGCAGTAATCAAACAACTCCTGACACACAAAAGCCCTGGACAGGATGGTTTCACAGGAGAATTCTACAAAGCATTTAAGGAAGAGCTAACCCCTATCCTTCACAGACTATTCCAAAAAATCCAAATATATGGAAGACTCCCTAACTCTTTTTATGAGGCCAGCATTATTCTAATACCAAAACCATATAAAGACACAACAAAGAAAGAAAACTTCAGGCCAATATCGTTCATGAACATAAACGCTAAAATCCTCAACAAAGTATTGGCAAACTGCATCCAACAATATATTATAAGATCATACACCATGACCAAATGGGATCCATTCCAGGGATGCAAGGATGGTTCAATATTCACAAATCAGTAAATGTAATACATCACATAAACAAAAGCAAAGACAAAAATCACACGATCATATCAATAGAAGCAGAAAAAGCATTTGATAAGGTACAGCACCCATTTAGGATAAAAACACTAAGCAAAGTGGGAATAGAGGGAGCATTCCTCAACATAATAAAGGCCATATATGACAGACCTACAGCCAACATTATATTCAACGGGCAAAAACTAAAATCTTTTCCACTAAGATCAGGAACAAGACAAGGCTGTCCACTTTCACCACTTCTATTCAATATAGTACTGGAAGTTTTAGCCACAGTGATCAGACAAGAAAAGGAAATAAAAGGCATCCAAATCAGAAAGGAGGAAACAAAACTATCACTGTTTGCAGATGACATGATAGTGTACATAGAAAACCCTATACACTCGGCCAAAAATCTGCTTGACCTAATAAACAAATTTGGCAAAACAGCAGGATACAAAGTCATATCCAGAAATCAAAGGCATTTTTGTACACCAACAATGAAACAGCAGAAGCAGAAATCAAGAAAAACATCCCATTTGATATAGCAAAAAGAAAAATAAAATACCTAGGAATAAACCTAACCAAAGAGGTAAAAGACCTGTATTCAGAGAACTATATAACATTGAAGAAAGAAATCAAGGAAGACACAAACAAATGGAAACATATACTGTGTTCATGGATTGGAAGAATTAACATTATCAAAATGTTCATACTACCCAAAACAATCTACACATTCAACACAATATCTATTAAAGTACCAATAGCATATTTCACAGACATAGAACAAACACTTCAAAAATTTATATGGAACCGTAAAAAACCCCGAATAGCTGCTGCAATTTTGAGAAAGAAGAGTAAAGTAGGAGAGATCACAATACCTGATACTAAACTATATTACAAGGCCACTGTAATCAAAACAGCCTGGTACTGGCGTAAAAACAGGAACATCGACCAATGGAACAGAACAGAGAGCCCAGAAATAAACCCAAATCTCTATGGTCAATTAATATTTGACAAAGGGGCAGCAACATAAAATGGAGTAACAGTAGCCTCTTCAACAAATGGTGTTGGGAGAACTGGACAGCTACATGCAAAAAAATGAAACTCAAGCACCAACTTACACCATACACAAAAATAAATTCAAGGTGGATAAGAGACGTAAATATAAACCGTGACACCATCAAAACCCTAGAGGAGAACATAGGCAGGAAAATCTGAGATATTTCATGCAGCAACATTTTTACTGACATGTCCCCTAGAGCAAGGAACATAAAGGAAAGAATAAACAAACGGGGTGTCATCAAAATAAAAAGCTTCTGCATGGCTAAAGAAAACAGTATTAAAATAAAAAGAGAACCAACCGTATGGGAAAACATATTTGCCATGATACCTCAGACAAGGGTTTAATCTACAAGATATATAAAGAACTTACATGACTCCACTCGAAGAAGACAAGCAACCCAATTAAAAAATGGGCAAAGGACTTGAATAGACACCTCTCCAAGGAGAACATACAGAGGATCCAGAGACACATGAAAAGATGCTCAATATTGCTAGCTAACAGAGAGATGCAAATTAAAACCACAATGAGATACCACTGCACAGCTGTCAGAATGGCCATCATAAACAAAGCAACAAACAACAAGTGTTGGAGAGGTTGTGGAGAAAAAGGGACCCTGGTACACAATTCCTTGGTGGGATTGCAGACTGGTACAACCACTATGGAAAACAGTATGGAATTTTCTCAGAAAACTAAAAATGGATCTGCCTTTTGACCCAGCAATTCCACTGTTGGGACTATATCCTAAGAATCCTGAAACACTAATCCAAAAGAACCTATGCACCTCAATGTTCATAGCAGCACAATTTACAATTGCTAAGTGCTGGAAACAAGCTAGGTGCCCATCAGTAAATGAATGGATTTATTTGTACATGAACATTGTTCATGTTGGTGTACAAAAAAACCAAAAAAACTATGGTTCATTTCCACAATGGAATTCTATGCAGCAGAAAGAAAGAAGGATCTCATACCCTTTGCAACAGCATGGATGGAGTTGGAAAGCATTATGCTAAGCAAAATAAGCCAGGCAGTGAAAGACAAATACCATATGATCTCACCTTTAACAGGAACCTAAACAACAAAAGAAAGAAACAAACAAAATATAGCCAAAGATACTGAAATAGAGAACAGGCTGACAGTGACCAGAGGGGAGAGGGGAGGTAATTTCAGAGGAACTTCTGGGGAGAATGGGAAGGGTTTACAGGAACAAATATAAAGGACATATGGACAAAAACTAGGGAGGTTGGAAATGGGAGGGAGGAGGGGAGGGATGGGTGGGTTGATTGGAATGGGAGTAAAGGATAGAAACTGTACTTGAATAATGATTTAAAAATGCATGCTGATATGATAGCTGTCACAATACAATGTAACAAAATTGTTTGAATGAAATTAAAGACAACTAAGCACTGCTAGAATCATCTTATGGAAAAAACCAAATGAACTTTTTGGCCAAGCCGGTATTAGTTACATAACCACTACAACCTCAGTCAAGATACAGAACAATTGCATTACTTAAAAATCTTCCTTCATGTCTCTTTGTAGTCAAACTCCTCCCCGACCTCCTGGCAACCACTAACCCATCTTATGTCCTTATAGTTTTGACATAGAAATTGGATCATAAGTGTGCAGCCCATTAAATCTGCCTTCTTTGACTAAGCACAATGAATCTGAGATTCATTTACGTTGTTGCACATTCCTTTTTTTTCACATTTTTTACTTTTGTTCAAGTACAGTTGTCTCCATTTGCCCCCCACACACCCTTTTAAATGCTGCTTTAATAATGTTGTTTGTGCCTGTTGTGATGTTGAGTATTCCATTAAATAGATAAATCACTATTTGCTTATTCATTCATTAATTGAAAGCTATTTGAATTGTTTCTAGCTTTGGACAATTATAACTATTAAACATTCACATATAGGTTTTATGAGAATGTAATTTTCATTTCCTTGGCTAAATATCTACCAGAAGGAATGGCTGGGTCCAATGGGTCATATGTTTGATCTTCTAAGCAACTGCCAAACTATTTCCCAAAGTAGCTATACCATTCTGCATTCCCACAAGCAGTGTATGAAATTTTTTCTTCTATATTTCCTTGAGAAGTTTTATAGTTTTAGGTTTTACAGATTGGTAGGTCTATGATCCATTTTGAGTAAATTTTTGTACACGGTGTGAGGTTTGGATTGTATGTGGATGTTCAGTTATTATAGCGCACTTTGCTACTAGCCAAAAGTTTCCAAGAACCAGATAATACAACTCTGAATTGAGTTTAAAATCTAGTTGCCAACACCAAGAAGAGGGGAATCTTAAATATATATTATTTCACTTATACAAGAGTGAAAGAAGGCAATCTGAAAAGGCTACATACTGTATGATTCCAACTATTTGACATTCTGGAGTGTTCTTTAAAAGAATAAAATTGAAGTGTAATTTTCTTAAACCAGAGCTACACTGATTAAATAACAGAGCAGCACTGAAAATGAACTCTACTCAAGCTCCAGTCAAACATTAAAAAAAGAAACCCTAAATCAAAAGGGATGATATTCTGTAAATAGATCATTATAACTAACGTCCAAAGCCAGCCTTTATAATTTTTCTAAATGTATTCCATCTTTACCATGTTAAAAGAGGATATGAGATTTTTTAATTGAAATTTCTGAAAAAGGACTAATTTCTGCAGTTAGAATCTCTGTCTTTTGCTGTTTTTCAATTGTTTTTGTTTATTCTAAGAATGCCCAAAAGCCATTTACTTAGTCTACAATATTCTATGGAAGGTCACAAAAGCAAAAACTCTTATTTACAAATATTCATTCTAGTTTTTACTTTGCTTATTTTACAAAAGTGCTCTCAACATTCGTGTTTAAGTGTTTTTGCAGAAACAGATCTTTAGCAAATGCTCACTAGTGAAAATTTTGTATCATATGGTCAGTGTGTATGATGTTACAAGACTGCTGTGATGTTTCTAAGTAAGGGCATCCTTTCACACTACCTGAGCAATGTGTAAAAGTTCAATTTGCTTCACGACTTTACAAATATTGGTACTAAAAGTCTTTTTAATTTTAGCCATTTTAGTTGATGTGTAGTAGTAATTTCATTGTGGTTTTAATTTGAACTTCTCTGAAGACTAAAGGCACTGAACATAAATTTTTTGGAAGAGCCCACATTTTTTGCTCATTTTTTAAAAAATTGGGTAAATGGGAGGGAGGCAGAAAATTGTACTTGAACAACAATAAAATAAATTTAAAAAAAGAAATTAAGCAAAAAAATTGGGTAAATGCACTTTATTAGGTGAAATTTCCATCTATTTCTAGTTTTCTGAGAGTATCACAAATGGGTGCTGAAGTTTGGCGTATTTTTCATGATTTTCTTCTCTTTCTCTTCATACAGTGAATTATAGGATGCAGTGAATTTCAATATGTTACAGACTTATTTTAATATTTTAATAAGCCAGCATTACTGGGATTAATCCCATTCCATTATAATGTATTAACATTATCTATATATTACTGGATGTGATTTGTTAAGAATTTTTGCATCTATGGTCATGTAGAATGTCAGAATATAGTATTCTTTTCTTGCCATATCTTTATATTCTTTTGTCAGTATGATGCTGATCTCATGAATGAGTCAACAAGACTCATTATTTCTTTTTTAAAGATTTAATAGGACATTTCCCCCAGAATGGTGATGTGAAGAATTCTCTAGATCCATTTTCCAGTGAAACAACCATAAATGGTAAAAATTATAAAAATAGTCAATTAAAATCTCTTGAAATTTTATAAGGGCATATAGTAAGTGAAGAAACATTCAAGAATGTATCTAAATCTTAGTAAGAACAGCAAGAGTCTGCGACACTAGAGCCACTCTCCTCACCTTTGACCAGTACAGTGACAAAAGCTCTATTCTGGAGAAGTGATTCCAAGAAGATGGGGTTCCCTCTTCCCCCAGCTCCCATCCAACACCTACAGAACCTTCCTGAGGCAGACAGACCACCAGCATTTCTCACCCTTCTCCCCAACTCTGTGTCACAGAACTAAAACTCAGGTGTGTGTGAGAGGCTCCTACCCAGCCCCCATCCATAAAATTGAGTTGTAACTCAAGAGTGGCAAGAAAAGAATAATAATGGTCACCACTGACCTCACACCATGCTGAAGACACAAGTTAAAAAGACCAGAATCTACTTCTCTGGTCCACAACCCTGATTATAAAACAGAGTGTTGCTCCAACAGATGGGGGCCACTGTTCCTGCTGCCAACTCCAGAATAGTGGCTCAGATATTTTGCCCAGGGAGAGAGGCAGGCCATAAAAACAGAGAGCTCCAAAACTCTCCCCAAGGGACTTGACTTTATCTGGGAGAGCATATGAGATAGTTCAAGCATAGGCTACCCTTAAAAATAGTGGAGACCTAGGTAATTACAAGGAGATTGGTAGCTGCACGAGAGCAAAAAGTTAACCATAGACAAGTTAGCTTGGAAGAGAGATTCAGAAAAGAAACAGCTAAGAATATGTTGCCTGGGGTCAGTATCAGCTTCGAACACCTCAAAGACCAGCCTCAAAAACAAACACAAAAACAAAAAAAGACAACCCACTCAGAGAGGCCTGAATTTAACTGGATCAGACTGTGAATCAATTTATAACCTAGGTCCTGACCAGTGTGGCTCAGTTGTTTGGGTGTCATCCCGCAAAGCAAAAGTTTGCCATTTCGATTCTTGGTAAGATCACATGCCTGGGCTGCGGGTTCAGTCTCAGTCAGGGAGTGTAGGAGAGGCAACTGATCGATGTTTCTCTCTCATGTTGAAGTTTCTCTCCCTCTCTTTTTCCCTCCCTTCCCTCTCTCTAAAACTAAAGAAAATCTTTTTTAAAAAATTATACTCTAGGACATACATTGTGGAAAACAATTAAGGAATTTCTTGACAATTACTGGAGCCCATAGCTGGGTGTTGTATCAATGGAGGCACTCAGACTAATAGAAAGATCAGAGAAAGATACAAAGAGAGCCAGGTTAAAATCATTGTCATCCCAGGGTGACTGTGAACATGCCCAAGGCTGTGACCTCTGAGGAGCAACATCAGAGGCTTCATATTGTGGGAGACAGATTTCACTAAAATAGTCCAGCCAAGTCACTAAACAAATAAACAAGCAACAATAATATAAAGCTCCCCCTCCCCAGGGAATTAATATCCAGAGTTCCCACAGTATATTAAATATGTGACATAAATGTCCAGCTTTCCATGAACAAAATGATGAGATGTGCAGAGAAACATGAAAATGTCATGCACTCAAATGAAAAAAAGCAGGCAACAGAAACTGCCTGTGGGAGGGCCCAGATATTGAACTTAGCCGAGACTTCAAAGCAGGCAATAGAAATATGTTCAAAGAACTGAAGAAAAACATGCTTTAAGAGGTGAAGAAAGGTATGATGGGAATGCCTCATCAAATGGAGAATACCAATTAAAAGACAGAACTCATGAAAAACCAAAACTAAGATGCTGGATGGGTAGCTCGGTTGGTTCGGGTGTCATCCCTATATGCGCTGCTTTCAGGTCCTGGTCAGGGCACACACAAGGAGGAAGCAATGAATGCGTGAATAGGCAGAACAACGAACTGATGTTTCTGCTTCTCTCTTTCACCCCCTCTCTTTCTCTAAAATCAATCAACAATAATTTTAGGGAAAATATTCTGGAGTTTAAAATGTAGAATAATGTAGATGAGAAATTCACTAGGGGAATGCAACAGTAGGTTTGAAGTGGCAGAAGAAGAAACCCACAAATTTTAAGAGAAAGCAATAGAGATTATGAAATATGAAAAGAGAAAAGAAAGAATATCTTCATTAAATGAAGTCTCAGAGAAATGTACGCATATCAACATACATGTAATGGGAGTACTGGAATAGAGGAGAAAGAATACAGAGCAGAAAAAAATCTTGGAAGAAATAGCTGAAACTTCCCAAATTTAATGAAAAATAATCTATACAACCAATCAACTCAATTAACTCAAGTAGGAAAACAAAGAGATTCACAACCAGTCACATAAAACAAAACTGTTGAAAGCCTAAGATAAAAAGGAAATACTGAAAGTAGCAGGGGAAAAATGAATTGTCATGTACTAGGGAACCTTAATAAGATTAACTACTGACTTACACAGGTAGTAGAGGCCAATAGGAAGAAGGATGACATATTCAAGTTGCTAAAGAAAAAAACTGTCCACAAGAATCTCATATTCCAGCCAAACTATAACTAGGAAGAAATACATTTCTAGGTAAACAGAACTCAGAGAATTCATTGCTACCAGATCCACTCTATAAGAAACACTAAAGAAAGTTATTTAGGCTGAAAGCAAGTGATCACAGACAGTGCTTTCAATGCAAATGAGAAAATAAAGAGCACCAGTAAAAGTTATTATTTGACTGAAAAAAGCAATATAAATGCATATTTTTATTAACTGACTTAAACAGCCACTGTATAATGCAAAATGTACATAATTGCATTGTTGGGCCAACAGTATACAGAAATGCAAAATGTTCAACAATAAAAGCATTAAAAAAGTGAACTGGAGCAAAGCTGTAGTTAAGTAATGACACCAGATGGTAACTCAAATTTACAGAAACAGATTCAAAAACTAGAAATTTTAAATAAGAAAGTAAACATAACAAATTTGATCATTTATATTTGCTCTCCTCTCAGCTTCTTCAAAATACAAAACATTATATATAGTAATTATAAATACATATTATACCATTTATTCATACAATCTATATAACAACAAAGCACAAAAAGGAGAAAGGTGAAATAGAATTATACAGGAATAATATTTCTATATGTCTCTGGAATTAAATTATAAACACTATATAGAATTTGCCAGGGAAGCCACTGAGCCTGGTATTTTATTTGTGGAAAGACTTTTAATTAAAAATTAAGTTTTTTAATTAATATAATGATATTTATATTTTCTATTTCTTTTCTTGTCAGTTTTATAGTTTGTGTCTTTTAAGAAGGACACAAGACAATAAATTGCCAAATATATTAATATAAAGTTGCTCAGAATATTTTATTACTAACATATGAATATCTGTAGATTCAACTGTGATTTTCTCTATTTGATCTATAATATTATTAATTTGTATTTTCTAGACCTGTCTAGAGATTTATCAAGTTTATTATTAAATTTTTCAAAGGTCCAACTTTGGTGTTCATTCTATCTATTGTTTTTATCTATTTTTTATTTAATTGATTTTTACTTTCATATTTCTTTTTTCAACTTACATTGGATTCAATTCACTTTGATTTTATTGGCATCTTAAGGCAAAAAAATTAGTGCTGTGATTTGACATTTTTATATCTTACAATGTGATCACCCCTCTAATTCCAGTAATCACCTGTCACCATACAAACTTATTACAATATTATTGAGTATATTGTCCTTCACCTTTTCACCCATCCCTCTACCCCTCCCACTCTGGCAACCATCCCTTTGGTCTGTTTTTTATGTTTGTTTGTTTTCTTTGTTCATTTGTTTTGCTGCTTTTAGATTCTACATATAAGTAAAAAACCACATGGTATTTGGTCATAAACTCTGTCTGACTTATTTAACCTAACATAATACCCTCTAGGTCCATACATGTTGTCACAGTTGACAAGATTTCATTCCTTTTAATTGCTGTGTAATATTCCACTGCACACATATACCATATATTCTTTATCCATTCATCTATCAATAGACACCTAGGTTGCTTCCATTTCTTAACTATAGTAAATAATGCTAAAATGAACATAGGGGTGCATACACTTTTTTAAGTTAGTGGTTTTTTTCCTTTGAATAAATACCTAGAAGTGGAATTCCTGTGTTATATGGTAGATCTATTCTTAGGATTTTTTTTTTTGAGAAATCTCCATACTGTTTTCCATAGTGGCTGCACCAATTTGCAGTCCCATCAACAGAGCACAATGGGCTCCCTCTTCTCCACATCCTCACCCAGTACATGTTATTTAGTTTTAAATTGTCTTTCCTTACCATTAGTCTGTAAGCTCCATGATGACAGGGTTTGCCTTGTTCTCTATTGAATGCCCCCGAATCTACCAAAATGCTTGAGCCAAAGTAACAGATGATATTTATGGAATAAATAAACAAATGACTGGGTGGATAAACAAGTTCTGGACACTTATGCATGCATGCACACACAAAATGGCAAGGATGTCTTTTTACAAGATACATAAGGGACATCTTCAAAGTGTGGTATGTTTGAGTTAATTTTAATAAAATATATTAATGTACCAAATTCCACATTTTGATCAGATATGGATAAGATAAATGAGAACTGTCATCATCATCTAATAGATGTTTCCCAATGTGGAGTATCATAATAGGTAAAATTTTCATATTATTTTTCTAGTGTGTAAACTAGAAGCAGTATTTTTAAAGCATTATTGACATACAATATAATTGGCTCATTTGAGTATGCAGTTTGATGGATTTTGGTAATTGTATACAATCATGTAACCAGTAAATCAAGATACAAAACAGTTCCATTAAATCAAACTGTTTCAAAATTCCTGGGAAAACACCAATAAACATTGGTAATGTTAGGAATAAGAATTCCATGATAAAAATCTAGGATAAATAAATCCAACCTATGATTAAAAAAGAAAAGAACTTAGTAATATTTAATGTGCATGATTTACTAAATGGCAAAACATCTCGGGCAACCTCATATTTTCCCCCTGGATGATACTATGAACTTCCACTCCCATTCAGACAGCAGAGGCTTTTGACTTACTCTGAATTACTTTGAAGCACTGAATTACTCTGAGAGAAGAAAGACAAGGAATCCTTATATATTTAATATATAAGGGTTACATTTAGATGGTTTTTCCATAGTGCCCTTTTAAACAAAACATAAAATGAAGTGACTCTCAGTAATTGGCTGTCTGTTCTGTTGTAAGTACACCAAATAACAGCATTTTATATGGGAGCTGGGGACTGTGGTTCCAGCCCAAGAACATGAAAGGGAATAATCCTGCCATTTGTGCTTCTCCACTGCGACTGTGTGCGGCCGAAGTGGGGAAGGAGCAATGCTGTGCTATCAGCCACTTGGAAGCCAGCTTCCCACTTCAGCCCTGCACCCCTGACCCCTCCCACACATGCAAGCCTGAGTGACTCCTCTGCGTACATGTTTTCTCCAGGGCAGTGATCTCAAAGGGTTAATAGCTGAACAAATAGAAACCATTCATTCATTTCCTTTCTATCATCCTATGTTTCCTTTCCTCATGACAGATTACTAGGTGTAAGTATAATGACAGAATAACTAATAATGCATGACATATGAAAGTAGTATTTGTCTGTGAAAAACACTTCGATTACCTGAGATATGTACTGGAGAGGCTTCCAAATACCACTTGTAATTTCTAGTTGTTGATCCCTTGAAAGGGATAAAATTTCAAAGTGAAAAACTGCCATAATTGAAAAGCAATGTCAGTATTAAGAATGAACAAATCAGGACCAATTCAGACAAATTACTGAATGCAGCCTGTAGCACCACTGTGAAAGGAGCAATTATACCTTAGATTGGTTTATGAGGGAAAGAGTCCTTTAACAGACAGATGTCCTAACTCTGTACTTTGGCTCTATTATGGCAGGGGGCACACTTAGCAAATAGCTCCTGAGAAAGAAGACTGAATTGCTTACAGATTTAAAGTGTAGATGGTCATCCAACCAAGAAGGGGAAAATTACAGTTACATCTCAGTTTTTCCCTCTGTGCTCATCATGACATTTAACTCTGACTGTTTTAGTCTCCTGGTTCAGTGATAAGCATATGCAAAAACCTAACCAATTCCCATCTTCCTATGTCCCCCTTGGTCCTTGCCACTGGCCCTCAAGTACATACATTAGGAGTTAAAGGAAGCACAAACCCAAAAGAAGTACAGTAGCCCCCCCTTCCTTATTGGCAGTTTCATATTCCAGAATTTCATTAGCCACAGTCAACCACGGTCTGCAAGTATTAAAGGGAAAATTCCAGAAATAAACAATTCTCAAGTTTTAAACTGCATGCCATTTCGAGTAGCATGATGGATTCTACTGCTGTCCTGACCCAGCTGGCTGAGACATGAGTCATCCCTCTGCCCAGCATATCCACGCTGCATATCCACAGTACAATAAGATATTCTGAGACAGAGAGAGAGGAGAGACCACATTCACATAACTCTTATTATAGTATATTGTTATACTTGTTCTATTTTATATTAATCATTTTTGTTAATCTCTTACTGTGCCTAACTTATAAATTAAACTTCATCATAGGTAAATATGTGTAGGAGAAAACACAGTAATTTAAGGTTTAGTACTATGCACGATTTCAGGCATCCCCTACAGGTCTTAGAACATATTCCTCATGGATAAGGGGGACTACTGTATCTACATTTCACTAAGCATGTCAGCCAAAAGATGTGGCAGCAATAGGCAAAATATACTTTAATATGAGACAGAGATTAAAAAAGTAGTTCTCCCTTTATGCCTTCATCATTAGAAAAACCTAAAATGTTAACTGACAGTAAAGATCTCCATAGACTTTCTCTAAAAATACCAAATCAGATCCCACAGCAGAAAGTGTTCTATTTCTTCTCTTAGTAGGTCATTTCATTACAACTGTGTAACTGGAATTTCAGAAGGCTAGCAACAACTGCTCTTTTACCATGTCCGGGCAACATTTATAGTCTGAAAGTAAATATACAGAAAATTTAGGGGGAAAGAATTTCCAAAAACAGGCTTGTATATTATTTGTCTTCAAAACTTATAACAAGATGAAGAAAAAAATACAAGAAAGAAAAATTATATCAAAGTGAAAGAAATCATTAAAAAATCATAATTGAATAATAGAGAAAACAGACTGCCCAGAAAGATCTGCATACACATAATTCTTCTTAGGATTTTAATTCTAGATTGAAATATAAATAAAAAGACTTTTCATGGTAAAAAGTCACTGGGCAGGGTTTGGTTGAAGCTGGTATAGTGCTTGCCCACGTGCCAGACTGAATAATGAGGGTGTCGTTGATGGCTCAGTCCCTCCAGGACACATCTTTATGCAGACTCACATGGGACACCAAGCACTGTTAGCATGACTCTGAGGGTAATGTTGCAGCCTCTCTCTGGGCACTCTTTTGGTACCCTAATGCAAAATAATTCATTTGGGTTTTACTAAAATAATAGATATAATTAACAGTTATTTTGTAGAATAAAGTATAGATGTCACAAGCCAATTTTCTGAAAGTGCCTCTAAAGCAGCAGCTGCACCATTTATGCTTATAAATCAGGTAATTGTACATCAGGCCACTTATGTGTATATGTAGCCTGATTTGCATATGCAAATCAATTATCTTATATCTAGTTGGCCAACTTCTTGCTTTCATTACTCATTTTTCCCCTACCTCGGAGTTCAGATAGATTAGATTTCTGAAATCCCATTGTAATCAACTAGCATTTATTCTTTTTTTCTCAAGCCATTTAGGGACATTTCTGATACCTCCACCTGATAATAAGATATAAAGACAAAGCTCAGAGAAGTCTCTGCTAAGACTGCTAAGTCTCTATTGATTCATTAAATCAGGGAGCTGCTTCATTTGTACAGGATGTTCAAAATCATTTTAAACAACCTTTTCTGCCCTCTGAAAAAAACGTTTGATTATGATCAGGAGTCTCCAACTCTTACCTAATTCCATATTATAATAATGAACAACAGTATAATTGGAATAGGGATTTGATTGTCATAAAAGACAATGATTGATCTCATTTTATAGTGTTAAAGGTAAAGATTTAAACCCTGTGTCCTTGCCCATGTAGGCTTACATTAGGGAGAATGCCCAAATCTCCTTTCTAATGCTAATCTGCCAATGATTCTGCATGGAAAAAAAGTAAAGATGCAATTATTGAAAATGTTTTGAAGGATATAAAGATATGAAATTTTATTCAAGAGTACACTAAGGATTTGCACAGCATTACATCTCAAATACAAACACAAACATGAAGTAAACCCTTAAAATCTCCATGAATTTAAGTCAAAAAGGTTTAAAGTTATAATTTGTATTTTATTACTTAGGTAATTATGTTTATATGAGTGAAAGTTTTGCTTTGTTTTCATGTGTGAGTTAAGTAAAAGATATAAAGCTATTTAGAACTTAATTGAGAAAGAAAAATGAAATCTGAAATCATAATAAGTTGCCTGTTTCTAAAGAACACACTAGTTATTTTTAAAATTTTAAACTTCTATAAAATAATATAATACACAGTTTCATATTTTAGAAAAATTCTTGAAAGCACTATTTTATAATTTTGAAAGGCTCTATGGCTTAATTAAAGGTGGCAGTTTAAATATATAAATTTATTTCCTCTCACTCATTACTCTCCATTGAAATGCTAGTAAAGGAATAAAAAAGTGTAAGTCACAAGAAAGAAGAGAACAGAAAAAGGGAGAGTGGTGAACAAGAGATTCAGTAAAATTTTTCAAAATGGAAATCAGGTGACCTGTGGTAACTGATTTAGCAATGAATGCCAAGGAAGCCACAAACTAAAGTGCTAGGTGAACAAACTAACCCAGACATGATAAGGCATAGTGAAAGTGGAGGTGGGATGGGGACAGAAGGGCAGAAAACAGAATTCCTTTGGAAGTCTCTAATCAGATTAATCTTGACACCCTCTCAACCCATATACAAACTATCCACAACCAGAAGCCCGCTTGAGCACTCCTTACACACATACCCAGCGAGAGTCTGGAGGTTTTATTCCCTGGAAAAAATGAACTAAAGGGACTCAAGATGTGATGATATCAGTAGAGTGGATAATGAGAGCAGGGCACAAACCATTACAGGATGCGCAAAACGGAGAACTGAAGTTGGAAAGAGGAGGTCCAGGGATCTAGGAAATGGTGGATTCTACCTACATGAGCAGCAGTGAGGTATCAGTTGTGAGATGTGTGGCAGACTTCCAGAATGGAACAGGAGACAGAGTCCAGAAATGCAAACAACAATTGCTAAAATTCAGAATATGGATTACTAAATGAAAGAACAGAGATGTCAGCAATACATTTCCAGGTATATCAATCAACTCATCAAAAGCATAGACCTACTTATGAGAAGGTAGCACCACTAAATTGCAAATACATGATTATTGCTCTATATTTTAGGCCTTTTGGCTTTACTTGCTTTTTATTAATCATGTGAATGTATTTATTTTGAAAAAGAGAAAAGTGATTAAGTCTATATGAAATTATATTAACTGAAAAATAGGGTAATTTCATAACTGATATTGTCAATCTTTTTAAACATACAAAAAAGGTGAAGGAAACAATAAGAATGGTTCTTATAGCTTCAAGTATTTTTCTATAATTACTATCCATTATTTCTAGAGTCACTTAAAAACCATAATAAAAATACAATGTTGAGTAAGGTAATAATATAATTTATAAATTATTATTGTGCTACTGCAGGAAAACCAACAGAACATTCTGAAAGAAATAGACAAATGCTAATAAAATCAAAATAAACACAATAGATCTATGATGTTACAGTGGTTAAATAAAGGTTTTACTAGTCATAATAACAACTTTTAAGAACTCTTAAATCACTTGAAAAATGCTGTTCAGTGAAAATTAGTACAGCACTGGCAGCTATGCTAGCTGGGCACCTTCTGGTGCTCCTGCATTAGAGAGAACTGTCCAAACTTACTCTCAGGACTCAAAAAGGCAGAATCTAGTATCCCTCTGGCAGCTTATTCAGTATTCAACACCATTTCTAATAACGTTCCCCCTCCCCATACATGTAAATACCTGGTTCTGTAATTTATGTTGTTAGTATTCAATAATAGAAAAAATTACTTCAGCTCACCATTTTGCCTAATGAAGCCTCACTTAAATTAATGTTCCCTTCCATCTTTGCACCTGCACAAAGCTTCCATCATGTATTAGTTGAATAAATATGGATGAATAAATAAATATTATAATGAAGTCCCTTTTAAGCTTCTTCTTTTGCAAGGAAAATAACCCTAGTTCCTTTAGCCTTTATTATGGAAATGTTTCCTTTTAATTTTTAGCAATCTTTGTGACTTTTCTTTAATTTCCAATGTGTCTTAAGATGACAAGGCCAGAACTGGGCACAACATTCTACTAAGGACGTGACGAATCAGGAACACACTACAACTGCCTTGTGGTATTGCTGTGACATAAATGTTAAGTCATTCCAAGACCACATTACAAATTTCTACCCATAAAATAATGTTGAAGCACTTACCTCAAGAACCAACCAAAGCTTATCTCCATTTATTTTATCCTTCTTGAAGTACATTCCATAGAATTTGACCACATTAGGGTGGTCAGAAAGGGCTTTCAAGATATTATACTCTGCTTCAATCTCTTCATCAATATCCTAGTTTCAAAAAGTCATAGGAAGAGAACTGTGAGAAAAATATGAATAATGTCAAAGAAACATATTATAGACTACCAAATAGGGAATTTAATTTTGTCAAAGAAAGGTCATAATAGTTTTTATTATGCTCAGTACTATGTATTAAAATTGCTCATTACATTGTTTAAAGGAAGAGACTGGGATTCTGCTAATCAAATACATTTCCAATTATGTTAATTACATTGAATTAAAAAGGGATAAATAAAAGGCTATTATATATGGAGAATTACTGCAGATGATTTTCTTTTCTTTGTAGTGCTAACTACATTTCAATGGCAAAGCCATTGATTTGAAATAAAAACTTTTAGCTGGGTTATTTTGTTTCTTTGAAGTACAAGATATTTATATGCTATCAAAACTAGTCATACCAACAATAAATTCCTACCTTTCCAAAAAGTAAAATACAGCTAAATTATATAAGATGGTATATAGCCTTTAATTAGCCAAAGACCCTTCAGCAGAAGGAGAATTGGTTGCTGTTCTGTCAATAAAAATGCAAGATAGCTACCTAGTTATGTTTCTAGAAAACTGCATATACATGAAACAACTCACAGAGGGATAAATAAGAAAAAGCTTTCTAATATTGTTTTTATGGTAATATTTAATGTCTACATTGTTTTAAGACAGATCATGGAATCACAGGGCTGGAAAGAATTTTAGACCAGAGCTCTAATTTGAGAGGAAGAAACTAAAGCTCAGAGGAGTTCGAGTCACAGAGCTGGTTAGTGACAGATCCAGCACCAGACTCCAAATGTACTGCCTACTACTACCTTCTAATACTGCTCGGTTCAGCCTTTTCTTGGAAAGAAAGTTATTAGTTTAGAATCCATAATAAGAACCCCCTTTTTACAAAATGGCCACTCTGTGAAATGCTTGGATGCATTTAAATTAATTTTATTTAGATTATAATCTCTCGGTTATAAATCTTTTTTATTTGACTTGTGACATGATGGATGAAGAGTAAATAGTTCTTAGAAAACCAAATATGTACTATGACAAGAATAAAAGCAAGAAAAGAACAAACTTCATACTAAAGCTATGCAATCAATATGTTCTTTTAGAGCAATACAACACAGCATTATTAGGTCAGTAGTATACCAAACATGAGTATATTATGAAAGCCATTTGTTATTCTCCATTAAGGAGGAGGAAATGGGATGAGAGACACTGATTATGGAATCAGACATTGGGAACTGTCTGGAACATTTTCTCTGGCCACCTCAAACCCCAATCCCTAATTGCAAAGACTGGAGGAGAAGGGTGGTTATTCTGGTACAGCTTAACTTTGGTCTCTCTTCCCTCAGTTTAAATGTAAGAACTTTCCAATAGGGTTAAAACTGAGCATAGTGTTGCTTGTTGTTTTTACTTATTATTACCTAATTACTTTTAGAAAACCCACTCTCTTCTTTACTCAAAATAATATGAAATGCTGTATTTAGTATGGGTTTAGTAGAAATAAACTATGAGAGAGAGAGACAGAACGATATCCTAAAATGGACAGAGGCCCAGAGACCTTTTGCAGTGTTCTCCAATTTGTTAGTGGGAGAGTTGTAATGAGGACTCAGACTCTGATGTCCCCCCGCCACAAATCACATCAATTTTAGCAAGCCATGCCCCCATCATGTGAGCAAGAGTGGTGTAATTGGAGAAGTGGCTCTCAACAGAAGTTTGGTGATTACGTGATCACTAAACCCACTCACACTCCCAAACGACCAGCTCTCATTCCCAGAAAACAATCTTGTCAATCTCTTCACGGCCTTCAAGGCAAAGAAAAGGCTTAGTGGATTCCCTGATCACAACTGGTATTCCCAAAAAAATCAAAGGGGATCTCATTGGGGCATTGCTTAAACAGACAGACCATGGGAATTTAGTTCTTCCCAAGGAATCTCAAACTGATTATAAATTAACACCATCTCTGCTTTGAAAGCATTTAAGCAAACTTGAAAATTAATTTCCCTTCTCTGAATGAAATTTAATTTTAAAATAATATTTCTGACTTGGCTTAAGAAAAATTCTTCTGGCAGCCTAAATAAATGCAAGAAGGAAAGGGGAGATGTGGCCCTGATGGTATTTTAGGACTACTTCTAGACTCATGAGTCCATTCTTATAATTTTTTGAAATCTAAAATAATGTTAAATCAACTGTTGAGCTGCTGTGAGCTGTATTTACTTGTATTGTATATTTATTTATTTATTTATCAAATATTTATTGGGCTTACTTTGTATGTTAAGCATATAAACAAGGAAAATCTAACAATCAGACTTATAACTGACATTGTGACAGATAAATCAAGAACCATGCACCCCAGTGTTCATAGCAGTACAATTTACAATAGCCAAGTGTTGGAAGCAACCCAAATGCCCATCTGTAAATGAACAGATCAACAACTATGGTACATTTAACACAATGGAATACCACGCAGCAGAAAGAAAGAAGGAGCTCCTACCCTTTGTGACAGCATGGATGGAACTGGAGAGCATTATGCTAAGAGAAATAAGACAGGTGGTGAAAGACAAATACCATATGATCTGACCTATAAGTGGAACCTAATCAACAAAACAAACAAGCAAGTAAAATATAAACAGTCATTGCAATAAAGAACAGGCTGATGGTAACCAGAGGAGAGAGGGGAGAGGGATAATGGGTTGGGAAGAGCCATCAAGGAGCATGTATAAAGGACCCATGGACAAAACCAAAGGGGTAGGATCAAGGGTGGGAGGTGGGGATGGGTGGGTCGGGGGCAGTAGTGGGAAAATGGCGACAACTGTACTTCAAAAACAATAAAAATAAATAAATGAATTAAAACAAAAACAAAAAAGATAAGGTACTTACAGGCTTTTTCACTGTTTAATACAGATAAAAACAAAGTTAATTACATGATAAAAACAATGTGACTTACATGAATCGGATCCAGAATTTTGACTGCTGCTTTTTGGCCATTTTTCTTATTTAACACTTTAAAAACTTTCCCATAAGTTCCTTTGCCGATTGTTTCAGTGATTTCCCATGTATCAGAAGGATCAGGAAAGTTATCAAAGATGATTGTTTTTCCAATTAATGGAAGCATCTCAAAAGTTTAAATCACTGGAGAGAAAAAGTACAGAGTTTCATCTTCATTGGATTGGGATATCAAATGGCATACATAAACTCATGGGAAATTATCTAATATTTTCACTGATATGATGGAAAATATACATTAGTAACCTAATGTACTCAAAGTCATAGAAGATTTTAATTTGCATTATTTTTGCAAACAGATTAATATGAGTTTAATATTGCTTTGAAGCAGAGCTTTATTTCCATGTTTACTATAGTCCCATATTAATTATTATTAATTCCTTTCAGATTAAAATAAAAGGTACATATTTAAATCATTTTGCTTTACTGCTTTATATACAGATATGAAAGGATTTTAGAATGAAATTTAGAGATGATAAAATTCAACTTCAACAAACCAAATCCCCACTTTAAGGTGATCTTGTTTTATAACACTTCTCTATGTGAACTCCAAAAATGGGCCCCTCCCCATTGTTTTTAGGATGAAATTTCTATAACATAACCAGGTCCTTTAAATATAGCTCTTGCTTAATTTTCCAGGCTAATGTTTCCACACCTCTCTTATATATTCTAAACCAGGCACTTGGTACCCATCAGATAATTTCTTTCTTGCTTGAGGATCTTAACATACACTATTTCCTCCCACCTCTCTGCCCATGGCTCTTCAGCTAAATTCGAACTCCTACCTATTCTTCAGATCTTAGCTTAAATGTCACTTCCTCGAAATGTGACCACTCTCCATTCCACTTGGGTTCCATGACTCACCTCTGCACTCCAACAGGATTCTGTGCCTACCTTATATTTGATAACACTGTATGCCTGGCACCTGGCACAGGGCTGGAATAATTAGGAGAATATGGCTAATGAGGTCAAGACTTTAAAAAGGAGATTTTATATGTAACCTGAGATACTAGGTTTCTGACTTCTAAGTAGTGCTTTTAACCGTCCACATTCTCACTATATTACATTCAACCATCTGTATGAAATTAAAAAAGGAAAAAGAAATGGAAAGAGCTCTCAGCACTTTAGTCCATGAAATTCACTTGTCTGACCACAACTTTCAACCTCCTCCATACCACCAATCCATTGATTTTTCACTATCAAACCCCTTCAGTCTTCATTCCCTCTTCATTTTCTTTTTCCCCAATATAAATTCCACAGACTGAATTCCTGACTTTCTTGCAAACACTCTCACCACTTGTTACTCTCTTTCTTCACCACAATCTCCTGGAGTAAACAAACCCAAGTCTGGTTAAGCACTGTATGCTCTTGTCACCTGTCTCTGCATGGGGAGAGAACCACACAACCATGTTGACTAGCTTCACATTAAATTCAGGGTAAAAAAACCCTACAAGTACACCCTCAACAAACTGCACTTCCTTGGTTTGACTGTTCCCTTCTCTTTGGAATGACTATTTTATGCTAATTTCTCTCCTTAAATTTTCTCTCCTAATTATTCTCTCTTTACCATCCACCCACTCCCACAAGCTTCCCAACTGATACCCTTATTTAATAATTAATTGAAAAACTGGAAGCAATAATGCATTCCTTAATCTTCTCATCTCAAAAAACTACAAACCAATGTACATCCAACACAATGGGTTCATTCAAATCATTAGCAACTGCTGTTTGGTGTCAGTCTTTTTCTTTGGTTCCTCCTTGGCTCAATTGTTTTTTAGAACAGGTTTTTCCTGACCAACCTATGTAAAAGGTAGCTTTCTCCACAACAAGAGAGTATAGACTTTGTTATTTGTACTATTGTATCCACAATTCCCAGAACAATACCTAACACATAGTAGGCAATCAGTAAATACTGGCTAAATGGGAAAGTGTTTGTTTATTTTTTAAATTCACACAGCAGAGATCTTATCTATCTTGTTCACTTCCAAATCTAACAAAGCCTAACTCTTTGCCTGGCACATAGATGTTAAATGTAGCTGTTGAATAAAACAAATGTTTTTGAAGAGAAGAGAAATAAGAGAGAGTGGAATTTTAAAATCTAAACAGAAATGGGTCATCTTCTGATTCATTATATGTAAGGGCACACCACCTACTAGATGGCTATGACTGACTGCTAAAAAATTACATTACCACATGAAAACACACTTATGGATAGCTCTTAGAACACTTAATTTTTTATAAAATTTGTGCCTTTGATTTGAAATGCAAAGGAACAAGTAGAAAGTAATTAGTAATAATCATCCACTTTAGTGATTTCACAAGCAATGACAAGATAACTACTTCTTATATCTATCAGAGTCATGTAAATGGCATTTATGACATCCAGTATAAAAGTTAGACCAAACGACCAACTTAAATCTTGTTAAATGCCTGAGACAGCAGTTTTCAACTATGAGAAATATTCTTTATATGAAATACTCCCTTTCAAGTAGTAATATTACTGAACACAATTTTAATTTCTGCTATATTAACTATTAGAAATTAAGTGTTAGTCTTTAAATATATAGGCATAAAAGTTCAATTAAAAAGTCACTGAACACCAAATGAATGCAAAGTATTTTAGAGTTTTAAGGATACAAAGATAGGCAATTTATCTATGGATAGATAAATAAATTGAAACAATAATATAGTATGAAAAGTGATTAATAATAGAAATATGCATGAAGTACTATAGTAGCCCATGTCAAGAAGCAATTAATTCTGAAGTCATCATAAAAAATACAGAAAATAAGCAGTATTAGAGCTAGACATTAACTATGAACAAGAGTTTGTCTATAATAAAATTTTTTCTTTAAAAGTTCTCAGACAAATTATTATGAAACAATAATCACAGAATCAACAAAAGCACAGGTATTCTGAATTCAGAATATACTTAATCAAATTCCATTAAAAACAAATAAAACCTCCCAACAAGTAGGTAAAATAAAGCCTAAAATGACTTCTTCAAAATCAAACATTAAAAGATGTTAAGAATTAAAATAGAAGCAAGTCTTCTGACTCTTAAACTATACTTTTCCCACTATATACAGTTGTTTATTCTTTAAGAAAAAATTGTCACAGTTAGTAAGCAACTAATTATTTAATGACTATAGCAAATTGCATTCTACACAGAAATAAATATTTGTATTTTTTTCTAGTCCTTTAGCACTCACAGAATAAAAAACAATTCTCTAGCTCACAAAACTAAAACATATAATTATCAGTAAGTTCTTAGTTATATAATCAAGTAAGCTAAGGAATTATTTTGTCACATATTTACTGTATTTTGGTATATGTATTTGCCCTAAATCTGAAAAGTTACTCATAAAGCTACATTAAAATGAAGAATCATCTTTGAAAATTGATTTATTGTATATTCAGCTGTTGGCTCTTTTTCACAATAGGAAAAAGATAATAATATAATGAAAAAAAGTATCTGACTTCAGGATCTTGACATTTATCACAACTATTACTCTGACTGCTTTTGTAAACCTGTACTTAATTCTTCTTTAATAAAATAAACAAACTGATTTCATGCTCATTCAAAAACACAGTGGGAATGATCTCCATTGAGCAGTCTTACCATCTTCCTGGAAGGTATTTCTTCAGATATCCACATGACCTTCAAGTCTTACATCAGAGATCTCCTTCTCAATAAGCACTATCCTGACCACCCTAGTTAAAAATCTCTTCCTGCCCTCCTCCATCTCATCCTGCTTCCCAAAAACTGGTCCCCTCAACTTGCTCTATTTTCAAGGCACTTACTACCTCCTAACATTACTTCACTTCTTTATTATGTATGTTTTATTTACTGTTTTTGTATACTACTGGAATGCAAGCTCTATGAGGACTGAAATTTTTATCCAGGTTGTTCACTGATATATCCCAAAGATAGGCACAGAGGAGGCACTCTACAAGAATTTGCTGAATATTGGGTGCAAATGAACAGAACAGTAAACAGAAAATTTTCAGATGGTTTTACCAATGAATTTTATCAAATACTTAAAAAGAAATAATGCTATCTTATTCAACATTTTCAGAAAATAGAGATAAGGAGACAATTGAGAGTCTTTACAAAGATACAGAAATTATAAAAAGAAGAGCCAAAAAGAAATTTTGTACATTAAAAAAACAATAACTGAATTCAGAAATTCTCCCAGAGTGGTTCAATTTCAGGCTTGTATAGACAGAAGAAAACTTGGCAAGTCATTTGGAATTATCTGGACTGAGGAGAAAAAGAAAGAAAGAATGAAGAAAAGTAAATGGAGCCAAGGAGACTTTTGCAATAGCATCAAGATTACCAATATAAGCATTAGAAGAGTGCTAGAAAAAGAGAGCTGTCAAAAAACAAAGACAAAGAAGGAATTTTGAAAGTCCCAAAAGAAAAGAAACCTGTCATTTTTAAGAGATCTTCAACAAGATTTCTCAACAGAAAACTTGTAAGCCAGAGGCAGTATGCTAATATATTAATGTGCTGGGAAAAAAACCCCAAAACCTTGTCACCTAAAAATTTTGTATCAGTTAAAAATGTCCTTCAAAAATGAGGATATTAACACATTCCCAAATAAACCAAGGATAAGGGAGTTCATTACCACTAGATCTGTCCTACAAGAAATGCTAAAGAGAGTCCTTCAGGTTGAAATGAAAGGATGCTAGACATTATATAATGATAAAAGGATCAATTCACCAAGACAACATAGTAATTATAATGTACAAAACATCAGAGCTACAAAATAAAATAGGCAAACATTGACAGAATTGAAGGGAGAAATAGTTCTACAATAATAGTAGAAGACTTCAATACCCCATCTTAAATAATGCACAGAAAAATGAAATGGAGATCAATACAGAAATATAGGACTTGAACAACACTGTAGAACAGTTGATCTAACAGATGTATAAAGAACACTCGATATAACAGGAGCAGAATACACAATTTTCTTAAGTGTACATGAAACATTCTCTAGAATAGATCATATGTTAGGTGACTAAACAAGTCTTCATAAAGTTAAAAAGACTGAAAACTTTCAAAGTATCATTTCTAATAAAAATAGAATTAAACTAGAAATCAAAAGCAGAAGGAAAATTGGAAAATCTACAAATATGTGGGAATTAAAGAATACACTTAACCAATGAATCATACAATAAATTATATGGAAAATTAGAAAATATATTAAAACAAGTGATATTGAAAATACAACCTAGAAAAACCTATGGGATGTAGCAAAAGCAGTGCTCAGAGGCAAATTGATAGCTGTAAAATTCTATGTCAAAAAAGGAAGGAATATCTCAAATCAATGACCTAACTTTACACCTTAACTAAAATTTGAATAAGAGGAACAGATTAAACCCAAAGGTAGTAAAAGAAAGGACATAATAAAGATTAGAGCAGAGTTAAATAAAATAGAAAACAGAAAAAACAGAGGAAATCAACAAAACCAATAATTGGTTCTTCAAAGAGATAAGCAAAATTGACAAACCTTTAGGTAGATTAAATTAAAAACAGGGAGAAGACACAAATAACTAAAAACAGAGATGATTTCACAGAAATAAAAAAAGATTATGAGAATACTATAAGCAACTGTATGCCAACATAAATAGTAAACTGGATGAAATGGACAAATTTCTATAAACATACAACCTACCAAGACTGAATCATGAAGAAATAAAAATCTAAATAGACCTATAACTAGTAAGGAAATTGAATCAGTAATCAAAACCCCAAAATCTCTCAACAAAACCAGGACTGGATTACTTCACTGGTGAAGCTACCAAATATTTAAAGAATTAACACCAATCCTTCTCAAACTATTCCAAATTGTTTAAGAGAAGGGAATACTTCTTAACTTATTATATGAGGCCACCATTACCCTGATATGAAAGCCAGACAAAGACACTACAGGAAAACTGCAGACCAATATCTCCATAGACATTGATACAAAAATCTTAAAAAAAAAAAAAAAAAACAGAACAAAAACCGGCTCACTTAACTCAATAGCATATTAAAAAGATAATATAAAATGACCAAGTAGGACTTATTCCTAGAATGCAAGAATGGTTCTACATATGAAAATCAATCAATGTAATACACCATATTGACAAAATGAAGGAGGAAAACACATGCTCATTTAAATTGATGCAGAAGAAAGCATTTGATAAAATTTAATACCCTTTTAAGATTAAAAAGAAACTCTAAGAATGGAAGGAAACTACCTGAATATAATAAAGGACATATATTGAAAAGCCATGGCTAACATCATACACAGTGGTGAAAAATGGAAAGCCTTTCCTCTAAGATTAGAACCGGTCAAGGATGCCTCCTTTTGCCATTTCTATCCAACATAGTAGTGGAAGTCCAAGCAAGATCATGCAGTCAAAAAAAAAGAAAAGAAAAGAAAAGAAAAGAAAAGAAAAGAAAGGAAAAGAAAAGAAAAGGAAAGAAAGGAAGGAAGGAAGGAAGGAAGGAAGGAAGGAAGGAAGGAAGGAAGGAAGGAAGGAAAGAAAGAAAGAAAGAAAGGAAAGAAAGGAAGAAAGAAAGAAAGATAGAAAGATAGATATCTATATTGGAAAAGAAGACTAAGATGATCTCTATTCACAGGTAACTTGATCTTATATGTAGAAAAACCCTAAAGAACCCACAAAAAAGAATATGAGAATAAATAAATGAATTTGGGAAAGTTATGGCATACAAAACTAACATGCAAAAATCAGCTGCATTTCTATACACTAACAGTGAGTCTGAAAAGGAAATTAAGAAAATAATTCTATTTACAATAGCACCAAAAAGAATAAAATACTTAGGAATAAATTTTAATCAAGGAGGTGAAAGACTTGTATAGTGAAAACTACAAAACATTGTTGACAAAAATGAAAGAATGCACAAGTAAATGAGAAGGCATCCTGTGTTCATGTATTGAAAGATTTGATATTGTTAAGATATCAATAATACCCAAAATGATACATAGATTTAATTCATTCCCCATCAAAATCCTAATGAGATTTTTTGCAGAAATAAAAAATATCCATCCTAAATATACATGGAATTGCAAAGGACTGCCAATAACCCAAACAATCCTAAAAAAAAAGAATACAGTTGGAGGTCTCACATTTCTTGAATTCAGAACTTATTACAAAGCACCATAATGAAAAGTGTGGTAATGCCATAAAGACAGACATATAGAACAATACAATACAATCAAACAAAAAGCCCAAGAATTACAACTTCTCATATGTGGTCAAATGATTTTTGGCAGGACTGTCAAAACATATCAATGGAGAAAAGAACAGCATTTTCAATAAATGGTGCTGAGAACACTGACTACATGCAAAAGAATGAAGTTGAGTCTCTATGTTATATCACCTTCAAAACTTTTACCCAAAATGGGTTAAAGCCCTAAATGTATGAGCTAAAACTTTAAAACTTAAAAGAAAATGTGAAAAACTTCTTGACATTGGATTCAGCAATGATTTCTTGGATATGATACCAAAGTACAGGTAACAGTAATAAATAGATCACCTGGACTTCACAAAAATTAAAAGTTCTTGTACATCAAAGGACACTGTTAACAGAGTAGAAAGATAAACCATAGAATAGGAGAAAATATCTGCAAGTCATACATCTGATAATAGGTTAATATCCAGGATATATAAAGAACTTCCACTATAGAACAACAATAAAATAAACCAATTTTTTAAATGGGCAATGACTTAAATAGATCTGTGTCCAAAGAATATATACAAATAACCAATAATCATATGAAATAATACTCAACATCATTAATCATCAAGGAACTGCAAATCAAAATGATAATGAGATACTTGTTCACACCCATGAGGGTGGCTATTATCAAGAAACAGAAAACAAGTGTTAATGAGAGTGTGGATAATTAAAACTCTTGTGTATTGCTGGTGGGAATGTAAAATAGTGCAGTTGCTGTGAAAAATGGGATGGCTCTTCAAAAAATCAAAGAATTACCATATGATGGATGCAGCGATTCCACTTCTGGGTATATATCCGAAAGAAATAAAAGCAGGATCTCAGTGAGGTATTTGTACATTCATGTTATTATCAGTATTATGCACAATAGCTAAAAGTTGGAAGCAATCCACATGTCCATAAGTGGATGAATATATAAATAAGTGTTATATATACATGCAATGGAATATTATTCAGCCTTAAAAGGGAAGAAAATTCTGATGCACACTACAACATCCGTGAGCCTATGAGACATTATGCTGAGTGGAATGGGGTAGTCACAAAGGGCACACATTTTATGATTCCAGTTTATATGTAGTACCTAATGGGTAGAGTTTCATTTTGGGAAGACAAAAAAGTTCTGGAGATGGTTGAAAGTATTCATTGTACAACAATGTGAATGAACTTAATGCCACTAAATTGCACATTTAAAATAGTTAAAAGGGTAAATCATATGTAATGTATACTTTATCACAATAAAAATACGGCTTAGAATGCAGTACAGGAAAACAAAGTAATAAAAAAATATGAAAGCCAAGTGGAAAGGTATGGAAAGGAAAATGGAATGGTTTGCTTGCTCTCAAATCCATGCATGACCTTTATGTCCTGAATCTTAGCAGCTGACATTTCACAGCTGTATTTCCCATATTCCTTGTTCACTGGCATCCTGACCTGCTAGGTTCTGTTGTTGAGTGTCCCAGGCAGGAGACTAGATGGTAGGAGAAAGAAAGAGGCCAGGATATTTTTGCTCTGCTTTCTCTGGGGTTTGTGGTATCTCCAGCAGTAGCTATGTCTCTTCCATTGTCCCTGTTCCTATAGAACAGAATCTGCCCTCATCTGAGATGGCTTCAGCTTCTGGGTTCTGGTAAGACTATCTCCTTACTGTATTCCTACAGCTCAAGAAGGGATAAGAGTCTTTTGCTATTGGTAACTTTTAGATCACCTCACTATCCCCTGTTTAGCCTTCAGATATTCTAAAACATTTGTAATTAATTCCCCACATGTCTTAGTCTATTTGGGCTGCTATAACAAAATACCATAAACTGGGTGGCTTATAAACAACAAACATTTATTTTTCATAGTTCTGGAGGCTAAGAAATCCAAGATCATGGTACAGGCAGATTTGGTATCTGGTAAAGGCCCATTTTCTAGACAACCATCTTTTTGTTGTGACTTCACATGACAGAAAGGATGATGCAGCTTTCTGAGGTCTCTGAGGGTACTAATCCTCATGACATAATCACTTACGAAGGGTCCCAGCTTCCAACACTACCACCATGAGGGCTGGGATTCCAACATATTAATTTGCGGGGGACACAAACCTTCAGACCATAACACCATATTAATTTTCTCTTTTGAATTGCCTGGCATTAACTCTGTTTTCCTGATTAATTCAGTTTAACAAATACCTAATCAGAGTTTAGGAAGGAGAGAATAGAGTAAAAACAATAGATAATGACTGGGAGTTTTCCCAGATAGGAAAAAGGTATGAACACTCACGTTTAAAAAGCACAAGTAGGGTTTTCTAAGATGGCAGCGTGGTAGGAGGGAGCAGATTCTACTTCTCCAACACCCAGGGAAAAAGCCTATCCATTCTAGGTAGGAACAGAGCAAAGAGCCAACATTATCACGACATAAATGAAAACACGAGATCACAAATTGTAGCGGACATTGAAAAACCTGACGGTAAGGAGACTACGTGGATCAGCGTGGGGACCAGGGAGGTTGCAGCTCCAGGCTCAGCGTTCTGGGGTTGGCTGCCAGGCTCCCAGGGGAGAGCTGAGTCATCCGCTCCCTCCCTGGACAAACAAGGACTGAGCAGCACTGGGGGAGGCTGGTTTACCTGAGGGCACAGAGAGAGGAGTGAGAGAGGAGTGAGGACGAAGAGGCACCTACACAGGGGCTGTAAGCACCCACGCAAAGCCCTGGTAAAAGTGTGCACCCCACCCAGTGCATCTAAAGGCACCCGCCTCTATGCCCGTGCCCCCAACCCAGAGAGAGCGTGGTTTGGTGAAGGTCTCGGAAACTACAGCGTTGAAAAAGGAAAAGGCGTGGACGTTCCCCAGGACCTATGATGCCCAGGCTGTGATTTTGGGGAAAGTGGGTGCCCCTTGGGATACAGAGAGGGCGCACCCCTCGGGATCCAGAGAGTGTGCACCCGTGAACATGGAAAAGGCGCAGGCGCTCCCCGGGACCTGTGAGGCCCAGGCCCTGAAGGTAGGAGAAGTGGGTGCCCCTCGGGACCCAGAGAGTGCACACCCATGAACCCGGAAAAGGCGCGGGTCCTCCGCGAGACATCGGAACACACAGAGGTGAACTCCCAAGGATGCGCATAGTTGCACCCAGACCCCACACACAGATCCCTTCCGGGAAGCACCAGACGGGCTTGGGGGAGAACGCGCGCCTACACTATGAACAGTACGCCAGAGGCTGACTGAGTCCTGAATGGGAACAGAGAAAAACTGTCTCCAGTTGCCCCTTAGTGTGCTGAAGCCAGCTACAAAAACCGGTCTGGCCAGTCTGAAACCAACAATAGGTGTGTTTTTGTTGTTGTTGCTTGTTTTTTTTTGTGTTTGTTTGTTTTTGTTTTCTTTTAATTATTTTAAAGTAACCTTTCATCTTTTAATTCGTATTATTTTTTGATCTACCAATTCTTTATGCTTCTCTTTCTGTCACCCTGGTCTTGACCCTGCTCCCTTGCTTTCCAAATTTATCTCTTCTTCTTCCTTCCATCTTTTGCTTGGTTCCTTCCTCTTTTTATTTGGAACCTGCAAGTAATTGCATAATTGTATTATCATTATTTCATTATTCGTACACCTTTTATCTTTATAGTATTTTGGTATTCCTCTTCTTTTTGTATAGACTTCTTTGCTTGGCTGATTATATTGTATCATTTGATAGGTTCTCCCGTTATCTCATTCATTGTGTATTGCTAATATACTGTCCTCCATTTGTGTTCCATTAGTACAATAATCTCTATTCTTGAGTACAAGACTCAATACTCTCTATTCTTGTTATCTAGATTTCATAGATTCTGTCATATGACTGTTGATCTAATATTACTGTAAATAATAGCTATTCCATACAATTGTATATACTTCACAACACCCATCCCACATCTTAGCCCCCACTTCACAGTTTCCTGAACTCTATTACTGTAGTGGTTAACTCTATTCTCTCACATACTTCACCTATTTACTACTCTTTACTCTCACTCTACCTCAGAATCTGACTTCCCACATCCTCACTGCTTTCTAGAACCAACTCATAATCCTTTCCTTCATCTTATCTTCTTTACATCCTTTCTAAAAAGTGGCTAGTGGGGTGAAAGATCATGGTTAACACTATACATAGCCAAAGGATCTCCTATCTCCTCTATAGTGGCTGCTACTGTAAATATCATAGAATACT
>CM052538.1:51088780-51143796 GCA_028533065.1 Trachops cirrhosus
CTGAAAGTCTATTTCCTTTGCCAGACTGGGGAAGTTCTCCTTTATTATTTGTTCAAATAGCTTTTCCACTTGTTGTTCTTCCTCTTCTCCTTCTGGTACCCCTATAATTCAGATGTTGGAACGTTTAAAGATGTCCTGTAGGTTCCTAAGTCTCTACTCATTTTTTTTGAATTCTTATTTCTTCATCCTTTTCTGGTTGTCTGTTTTTTTCTTCCTTCTGGTCCACTCCATTGATGTGAGACCCATCTTTCATTCCATCACTACTGGTTCTCTGTGCATTTTTCTTCATTTCATTTATTGTAGCCTTCATTTTTTCATCTAGTTTGCAACCAAAATCAACCAATTCTGTGAGCTGCCTGATCACCAGTGCTTTGAACTGTGCATCTGATAGGTTGGCTACCTCTTGGTTGCTTAAAAGGATGGGTTCTGGGGATTTCAATTGATCTTCTGTTTGAGCCATCTCTTTGGTTTTTGTTGTTGTTTTTGGTCTGGCCGCACCTGTTATGTATGAGGGGCAGAGCCTTAGTTGTTCACTAGGGCGGGGCATGCCAGTCACTGGGTCATGATGCTGTATGTGGGGGCGGGGTCCGAGAAGGAACAATGGTCGCTTCTCCCAAGCAAACTGGGCCCCTCTGGTGCCAATTCCCGTGTGGGTGGGCTTGTGTACCTCGTGGGACTTTCCAACGACCTCTCCTGTGAGACTGGGAGTCTCTCCCTGTGTCTCACCCCCCACAAGTGTTTCAATCAGTGCCCCAAGGCTCTATTTCTCAGCACTGGGACCCTGGGTTGTGTGCAACACCTTGCTTTACAATCGCCGCCTGGCTGGGTCTGCCAGCTGCAGTCTTGCGCACCGGGTTGCCATGTGCACCCTGGTTGCCTTAAGTGTCCGGTCCCAGTGCTCTCTGCAATTTGCTCTGAGACCTGCTCCCAGCTGCCCAACTCCGCCTGACTCTGCCCCTCTTACTGGTCTGGGTGAACATGTCTATTTTAACTCCTTGGGTGTCTGACTCCCATATAGGTCAATATTCTGTCAGTTCTGGTTGTTATTCTGTTTCTAAATTGTTGTTGTCCCTATCTTGGTTGTGTGAGGAGGCACAGTGTGTCTACCTATGCCTCCATCTTGGCTGGAAGTCCCCCTACATTGGTTTTGACAATGATTTTTTAGAGATGACACCAAAAGCACAGGCAACAAAAGCAAAAATAAACATGTCATCATCAAACAAAAATCCTTATGCATAGTCAGGAAACCATCAATAAAATGAAAAGGGAACCTATTGAATAGGAGAAAATATTTGCAAATCATGTATCTGCTAAGGAGTTAATATCCAAAATATAGAAAGAACTCATGCAACTGAACAGCAAAATAAAATAAAACAAAACAAAAACAAACAATCTGATTAAAAATGGGCTGGGGATCTGAATAGACATTTCACCAAAGAAGACATATGCATGGCTAAGATGTACATGAAAAGATGCTCAACATTACTAATCATCAGGGCAATGCAAATCAAAATCACAATGACATTGTACCTTATACCTGGTAGAATGATTATCAAAAAACTCCCCCCGAAACAAAACAAGAAGTAACAAGCATTGGAGAGAATGTGGAGAAAAGGGAACCCTTGTGCACTATTGGTGGGGATGCAAATTGGTGCAGGCACTATGGATAATAATATGAGGTTGCTCAAAATGTTAAAAATCAAACTATCATATGATCCAACAATTCCATTTTTAGTACTTATCCAAAGAAAACAAAAACACTAACTCAAACAGATATATGCACCCCATGTTCACTGCTGCATTATTTATAATAGCCAAGATATAGAAACAACCTAAGTGTCCATCAAAGGATGAATGAATAAAGAAAATGTGGGACATGTGTATGTGTGTGTATATTATGCAGCCACAAAAAAGAATGAAATATTTTCATTTGTGACAACATGGGTGGACCTTGAGGGCATTATGCTAAGTGAAATAAATCAAACAGAGAAAAACAACAATACTATTTCACTTGTATGTGCAATTAAAAAAAAAGACAGAAATAAAACAAGCTTATAGATAAAAAGAACAGATTAGAGGTGGGGGAGCAAAATAAGTGAAGGGAGTCAGAAGCTACAAACCTCCAGTTAGCAAATAAATGTCATGAGGATGTAATGTACAGCACAGCAACTTTAGTTAATAATACAGCATTGCAATTTGCTAGGAGAGTAAATCCTAAAAGTTCTTATCACAAGAAAAAGATATTCCACAACTGAGTATGCTGGTGGATGTTAATTACACTTATTGTTGTGATCATTTCACAACATACATAAATATGGATAAATTACGTTGTACACCTGAAACTAATATAATGCATGTCATTCATAACTCAATTAAAATTTAATAATGATGAAAATACTACTCATCAAAATTTGCAGGATGCAGCCCTAGCTGGTATGGCTCAGTGGATTGAGTGCCAGCCTGTGAACCAAAGGGTCACTGGTTCAAGTCCCAATTAGGGCACATGCCTGGATTGCAGGCCAGGTCCTCAGTAGGAGGTGCATAAGAGGCAACCACACATTGTTGTTCCTCTCCCTCTCTTTCTCCTCTTCTTCCCCTGTCTCTAAAAATAAATATGACCCCAATAAGACTGAGGGCAGTCACGGCCCCTAACATTTCCTTAAAAAAATTGTGGGATGCTGCTAAAGCAGTACATAAGGGAAAATATACAGCCTCAAATTTTATATTAGAAAGGAAAGATGGCTAAAAATTATGTAGCAAAGAGTGTAGGAAAAAGTTAGATAACAGTAGAAATTAAAGAAAGACATTATAAGATACGAGAGGATTGATAAATATAATAATTCTTCAAAGTGAACTTTTAAAAAATTGATAACTCTTGCCAAGACTGATCAAGAAAAAAGCAAGAGAAAATATATAGGTGAGGAACACTAAGGATAAAGAGACTAAGAAATTACAGCAGAAACTACAATGTTCATTAAAGGATATAATTTTATATTAATAAACACTGAGATTAAATGGACAATTTTCTAGAAATAATATTACAGAAAGGAAAAATAGAAAAAGAAAAAAAGAAAAGTGATTTTTCTTGGTATGTTTGCATTAATTGGCTTTCACAGTCCTAACATTTAATTCTTAACTCATATAATCTCGAGGAGAGTAGATAAATTAATGCCAGAAAAATCACTCTTTCCAATTTCACCATGATATAGAACACACCAAGAAATTAGCAGAAGGCTTTACTCAAAGCCAACCTTCTATATACATTTTCTGTAGAGTGTTATTCCAAGATCCTTCCCTTTTGCCAAGCTGCTTATACTCTATTAGGTAAGATTTATGTTGGATTGAAAATGAGCTGCCTGTGACGGAAGACACATGCTGGAATGTCAGCAGGTCAGCTCTGGAACTTGTCTCTCTCCTCAGAGCAGCCGGAATGATCTCAACACAGAATTCAGATCCCATTATTTTCTAGCTAAAAATCCTTCAAAATCCACTTTCTAACCATGTCCTCCACACCTGGAAGGATCTGGCCCTTTCTGACCTCCCTGAATTCATACTACGTTTCTTCTTTACCAGTCATAGTGACTTCAGCTTCAACTGCCTTCTAACTGTTCTTAGAACACTGTAACCTCTTCTGCTGCAGGACCTCCTGATGTCTTTGCCTGGAGGTTTCCCCCAATCCTCTGCTTGGTTGCCTTTAACTTCTCTCATACATACTTGCATACAGTTACTGTATCTACAAATGAACTACCTCTGATTAATTTATTCTATAGATTATTCTCTTGGTATAATTACGGAAGTAAGAAAATAAAGCCTACTGAATGTTAGTTTGGCATGTAAAACAACCTTCCAGAGACAGTAGACTGAATCACCAAACAAGCTTCGAGTACCTCCTCTCTCAGAAAACTTTAAAACACAGACACAAAAATCTCTGGTCTAGCCTAACTACAGACTACATGAATTGGACACATAGACCTCTCATCTTTAAATAACCTAAAGTATGGTTTAAAACAGACTTTGTGCACTTAAATTTATAGTTTGCTCTGAATAAGCCATAACCAATGTTTTGTTCCCTTCAATTTACTTAAAAATATTTTGTGGAGAGGGGAAAAAAGTCTGCTCATGTACTTGATACATGTGTTCTTCTTTCTATCATCTTTTATCATTTTGCAATTACAGGGATCAAAGTAGTTGCTGAAAACAAATGCTGGAACCAAAAGAAAGGCTATCATTTCCTAGATAATTCTCCATATTTAAAAAGTGGAATTAGTGAGAACTTTAAGTCATCGGAACACTAAAAGTTCCAATGCCCACTGCTATAAAATGCAATAATGATGCATGCCTGAACTAACTGTCAGAAGTGATATAAGTATTGAATGAGTTTTAGGAGAAAATGCTTTGTAAATTATAATACAAGATTACTCTTCTGTTTTTAAGCATGGAAGTTGGGTTACAGTTTTGGATACAATTACCTCTATCTCTTAGAGTTTTGGCCACACAAATTAGTAAACGATATATCTTAGCCAGATCTCACAACTGAAAATGCCTGTAGGGGCAAGAGAGGTAAAATACACAAGTGAAGCAGGTCTGGATGAAATTCAACCAGAGAACAAAGCACTGTGGCAACTGTGTGGCAAAGCACTATGGAGTCTATATTCCACCCAAAGTGGAAAACCACATCCTGGCTTCAGTGCTGGCAGTTGCAAGCCTTGCCTGGCCTGGTCCTCTTGTTTTGCAGTAGAAGCTAGGACACTGGGGATTTATGTAAAATTTACTAATTCTAAAGCATTGGAAAATAATTTTAAAGTATTCAATTTATTTGAGCTGACCCAAATAAGCATAACTGAAGGCCAAATTCAGCTTGTATGCTATCAGCCTATGACTTCTACCTGGGGTTTTGTGTTCTTGGACAACCAAGGCCAATAAATGTAAACCTCTCCACAGGTGTAATCACCCTCAGACAGCGGAAAATGGATAATAACAGTGGCTAGCATTTTTCTGACTGTTTGCTGTATGCCAGGAACCTACTGTGCTTACACTTTTACATGCATTGTGTCATTTAATACTCATAAGAGACCTTTCATAAAGGCACTACTATAATCTACATTTCCAGAAAAGAAAGTTGAGGATTAGAGAGAGTTCTTAAGGTCAAAATGCTGGTAAATGGTAAAGTCAAGAAACAAACCAAGTCAAAGTCCATGGGAGAAATTTGGTGTTTAATGATCGTGATTTCAGTTCAAAGGACTAAACCTTCCCAGCCTGAGGTTCCTGACTCGCTATGTGTGTCCCCAAAGTGGTAAGGGGTCTTCTGAGAATTAGTTTGAAAGCCTAATGGAAATTTATTAACCCTTTAATGGAAAAACAGTTTGTTTCCTATTACCAAGGAAAGGGAGTTTGTTAGATACAATCTCTCAAAATAGCAATCCAGGGAAAAACTAAGGAACGGATTTTTGTTTAAAAAAAAAGTTGGAAATGACTAGGCAAGAGCACTGACATTACAGGAATTATTAAAATGATAAAACATTTTTACATCAAAACTTATTAACTTACACTTATATAATCTAAAACATTTTCACTTTCAAATATTATTTATGAAACTATTAGTAACAACTAATGAACTTTCAAATATTTTGAATTTGGCAGATTAAAGTTATTTTTCAAAGAATATTTGCACAAAAAAATTAGACTTGTAGAAATACAGTTGAAAAGGGAAGTGTGGGATGATGCTATCCTGTTATGTGATGTGACCACTCTGCTAATAGATAACACCAAGCTGGTATTAGAGATCACCAAATTGAACCATTTACTTTGCACTTTTTTTGTTCCCAACAATGATAATAAAAAAAGGACTGAGACAAATGAGAGTAATTTTTCACATGACAGACATCACATCAATATATTCATAAAGAGCAAGTTATCTTTGAAAGCTAATACATCTCTCAATTTTCCCATTTTAAAACAATTATCTTTGATAATGTAATAAAAATCAATATGGCACAAATAACATGCACCCTCATTTATCTGTCAAAACTTGGCACTTAGGCTCTAGCAAATCCAGAAGATTTGTCAATGTTATCACCCACCTTTAGCAAAGCTTGAAAGTAATGCATACTAATGCTCAGATATCCAGACAAGGTAAATGTCCAGGAAGCAGCTGTGATCCTGGGCCTGTAACACAACAAAAAAGCCATGGAGTTACAAGGACGAGCATTCGTGATCTGAGGAACATAATTAGAAGTTGAACTTAGAAACATTTAGACAGTATGGCATGACTATAATTTATTCCTCGGTTTTAGCATTTTTACACAAAGAACTTCATTTTCTGTGCCTGCATAAAACCACTCTAAAGTTGTTATAGTTACACTGGGCCAGTGTGAACTCTAGAAATGTTTAAGAGGCTTTGAGAGCACCAAGCAATCACCAAGAAACTGGAGACGACATCAAAATCTATGAGGATTTGGGCATTTTCCAAAAAATCTTAAAAAATAATAATTTTAGTGCCATTAAAATGGCTAGTTTAAGGCTTACATACAATTACCATCTTAAGAATTATATTACATTTCTCGTAGGAAGATTCTAGCAAGGTGCAAATAGAAATTACTGGGGAACAGAACAAAGCTGTTGCTGAGCAAGTTGAAATGACTTTTCTGGAAGGATTTCTTTACTTGTCAGTAACGACCACCATGATCTTGTCTGGTCTTTCTCCTTTAAAAGAAGACTTTGCAGTTGCATTTGGAGTAGCAGGGACCGCAGGCTCCACCAACCTGCCCTAGAGAATCAATCCTGAACCTCTGTTCTCTTAGAGGGACTCCACCCCGCACGGCCACAGGTTCTCCCCTACGCCGCTGCTGACGCGAGGTGAGTCTTCCCCTGGAGTTCTCTCTACAGGTTCTCACGCCCCCCACCCCCCTCACGTTCTGCCTGGAGTTCACCTCACGCTCTTTCGGGCGCCCCTTCGAGATCGACCTGCTGTTGTCCGAGCTGGGGGCGGGAGAGGGGGGCCCACGCTCCCGGAGCCTTGTGCGCGCCCCACACGCTTCCTGTGGCTGCGGGAAGCAGAGCCACCCGCAGTGTCCGAGGGTCCGGCCCCTCCCTTAGTGCCCCCCAGATCTGGGCACGGCCTGACCCCTACCTGGGCCGGCAGCGAGGCTCCTCCTGACTCCCCTCCAGGGAGCCGGTGGCGCCGCTCCCCGGCAGGGCGGGCAGGCGGGGCGGCCTCCTGGGGGTGGGACAGGGCCTCTTGCCAAGGGCAAGCTGCAGGTCTGCAGGAGGAGTTGACTAGGGAGACCTGTCCAGGCTCTGGGGAAGATTCTTTCACCTTGTCCCCTGGAGCCGCCTACCCGGTGACGGCCGAGAAGAGGCAGCGCCATTCGCACCTCAGTGGTGGGCTTGTGGGCTGGTGGGCTGGTGGGCTGGTGCGCTGGCGGCCAAGGCTTCGAGAGGGTAGGGCCGCGCCTCCCTGGCCAGCGCCCCGGGGAATGGGAGCACAGCCCGGCCCTGGGGCGCCCCTGGATCCCTGGAACCTTCTCGGACAGGCCAGTGTTCTACAGCAAATTAAACTTTTAATGTACAGTGCCTGCCCAAACTAAATGGAGTTCCTGCCTAGGAGGCTCCGACACTGAAAATAAAGCATCGGTTTAGATCATGAGACCACCCCCGATACCAAATCACTTGCAGGTTTAAGGAAATTGGGGCTCAAGCTGAAGGCAAGGCAGTAACTTCTGCCTTCAGGAGGACGAATGTTAATGATCATCCCTCTAACTGGTCCCTTGTGGTGGGTGCAAGTGCTGTCTTGTCTCCTGACAAACAGGCTCACTAGTCCAGGCTGGCCAGATTCCCCTGAACCGTCTCAAGCAACATTTTCATTCTGTTAACATCCAAAAGGGTCTGTCATTTATGATGTTGCCTTAATGAGACCCAAGGGAGGTCATTTAGTCTTAATCAACCATTTGTCTTAAGAAAATACATGATCACCTGGCTGGTGTAGCTCAGTGGACTGAGCTCCCGCCTGCAAACCAAAGGGTCTCGGTTCCATTTCCAGTCAGGGCACATGCCTGGGTTGCAAGCCAGGTCCCCAGATGGGGTGCAGGAAAGGCAACCACGCATTGATGTTTCACTCCCTTTCTCCCTCCCCACTCTCTAAAAATAAAGTATTTTTAAAAAGAAAATACCTGATCATTTATTCAGCTATTCAAGATCTTTCCTCATAAAATATCTCTGAAATGTTGAAATTGAACAGTGGATTTTTCTTAGAACATTATGTATCACATCTTTTATAGATGACATCTTGAAATACTGAGAATATCATAGCAATACTAACATTATATAAACATTCAAATTTCAAGGTATTTCTTTTGAAAATATTATATCAACTATTTAACAGAAGAATTTATAAAGATAAGTGGCCACACATATAATAAAACAGGCCAACAATAACCAATTAAAATGCAATGGAAAAAAAATGAAGGCCACTCACAATAGCAAAAAAACCTAGGACTGATAAAAATGAGAAATGTAGGGAGCTTTAAAAAAGAATGTAGGGCTACTAAGGAGTGTTTTATAAAATATTTTATTAACTGCAGAGGCCTAGGATATCCTTAAGTGACAAGACAAAACTTTACATACATAATTACTACTTCTCAAATTAAGATACAAAAATATTCTACAATTCATCTGAGAAACTACACAAACTAGACTAGCTTAGATCAGGGGTTCTCAGACTATGTGTGGTTTGGAGGCATTTGGGGTTCCAAGAAATCCTTTCAAGGAGTTCACAGAATCAAAATTGCTTTCATAATAATGCTGACTTTTTAAAAATTAATCCTCACCTGAGGAGATGCTTAGAGAGAGGGGAAGGGAGGGAGAGAGAGAGGGAAAGAAACATTGGTGTGACAGAAACATTGATTGGTCGTCTCCTGCACATGTCCCAAGTAGGGCAGAACCCTCAACCCAGACATGTGCTTTGACAGGGAATTGAACCCATGACCTTTTGGTTTATGGGCTGCTGCTTCAACTCACTGAGTCACACCGACCAGGGTTGACATTTTTTAACTCCCTTTTCACTCCCATTCTTTCACAAGTACACAGGGAAGTCTTTGAGTAGCTACATAGTATGTGGTATCACAACAGATTGAATGCAGAAGCAGATGCATCCTGTTACACCAGACCTTCAGGAAATTTGCAAGAATGTTCTATCACTAAATGTTTTTTTGTTTGGGAAACTATAGTTATTTTTCATAAAAAATGTTATTTATGTTAACGTAATAAATTGCCTAGTGTTTTAAAATTAATTTTAAAATAAATATATTTTTAATTTCTCAGTTTTAATTTCTGATCTTGGAAATATCAATAGCTATAACACATAAACAAAAAAAGTTCTTTGGTGTCCTCAATAGTTTTTAAGAGTGTAAAATAAGCCCTGGCTGGTGTAGTGCAGTGGACTGAGCACTGGCATGCAAACCAAAAGGTCACTGGTTGGATTCCCACATGCCTGGGTTGCAGGCCAGGTCCCCAGTAAGGGGGCGTGCAAGAGGCAGCCACACATTGATGTTTCTCTCCCTCTCTTTCTCCTTCCCTTCCCCTCTCTCTAAAAATTAATAAAATCTTTAAAAAAAGAGTGTGAAAAAAGGTCCGAAGACCAAAACATTTGAGAACCTTTTGGTAATAGTGAAAAAAATTCCACATATTATTAAACTCTAATAATTAAGAGTATGGCATTAAAACATGAATAAAGCAATGCATCCAATCCAATCAACCTAAAACCATCAAAGACAAAACCCCTTGTCTCACAGCCAGGTTTGCTGACTCATTGCAACAGTGGACGTGGCCCACCGAAGGAGCCATGAGTTTAGGTTAGGTAGGCTCAAGGCAGATCAACACCGTGAACAGATCAGCATGAGGCCTGGCTCACGCAATGAGCCCAGAGGCCCTGCTTCCTTGTGTAAATGTAGAACATTGTACGCAGAAATGCCTTGTCTGAAGTTCTGCACCTGAGTTGTGAATCAATACCACTTCTTTGTGTCCAAGTGAGTTAGAATCTCCATGCGAGAACAGGATGTTTCTTTCTTACTAATATAATTTCAAAAATAAAAAATTCCAATAGTCTGCGATATTAGAGAACAAGGTTTTCCATTAAGTAAGAAAGCAGTAGTCACTCAAAGAAAATGACCACTGTGACGGGGTTAGAGCTGTAGAGAACCCTTGGGACAAGTGTGGTTTCCTGCTGGCTCTACCAGAAAAGCCAGGTGGATTTTACTTTTTTCAACTAACCTACTTTCTCTTTCTCAAAATAAACTAATTAACTAGCCGAAAAGCACTTGCTAAAAGATATAATAAGAACTTAACATCTGATACAAGTCCATAAAAAGCAATATAGGAGAACAAGTTTTTTTAGGAAATAATTCGTGAACTATTGGTTAGCTTTTAGGAAATCCTGTATGTAATTAGATCCTTGTGTCACATCATGCACAAGATAAATACTGTAAGGATAAAAAAGTTAAATTTAGACCAAAAGTTTAGATAAAATTCAAATTAATATCTATCAAATATCTGGATAGCAAAATATTTTATGTTTAAAAACAATTACACAGGAAAATGATTGGTACATTTTATTTAAAAATGTGGTATGTCCCTAAAAACATCGCCTAAAACAAACAAACCCCAACAAGCATGCAAAGGGACACAAACTCTGGATGACTCAAGTGCAACAGATCAAATAGGATCCATATATTTAATCTGCAAAAAAGTGTATTAAAATGGATAAGAAAAACACCAGGACTTTAAAGGACACTATACAGAAATTGTAAGTGATACAAAAGATGGACAGGCAGTTGGCTGTGGGAACAGAAAGGGCAAGTAGATAATTCTATGTGGGACTGGGTTGAGGGGTTGGATCAGGGCAAAGAGAGGGTGGCAGTCAGGGAAGGCTTCTCAGAAAAGACATTTGGTTTCAGGTGTAAGAATACATAGGAAGTCACTAGGTAGATGAAGGGAAAAGGTCATATGAAACAGACAGAGCAGTATATGCAGAAATAGAGACCTCGAGGAAACAAGGTACTTGAATGTGGCTGGAGAGGCATGGGAGATAAAGCTGCAAGACAGGTGAGCTCGGCTAGACCCCAATATGCCAGAACAAACCATATAGATCATGGGAGGTTATTGAAGAATGTTTGGTAATGAATAACACAATCTGATACTGGAAACAAAGAGGAAGAGGTGACTTTGAGAGATATTTAGGATTTTGGTGGTTAAATTTGGTGACTAAATGTAGAAGAGAGATAATGTAGTTAAGAATGACTGAGATTTTGCCTTGGATGTAATGACAAAAATGGCAACCTTATTTTAGTTAGCAGAGACTTCCCATTCCTCCTGCCTACATGAGATGTACTTTCAATGAAGGAATACCTTGATAAGCATACTTGGATATACACACATATACTATAACCACCACCACCACCATCCCCCCAAGGAAAGTGATAAATAGTTGCAGAATTGTTTTCTAGAAAAAGCTCAGATGGGCTTAATTGAGGGTTTTGTTTTGCTGAGTAGAACTGAAAAGTTTGGGGAAAGACTCTGGGGAAAGAACTGATAGACTTAGCCATTTGATTACATTTTGCTAGAAGGTGAGGGGATGGAGCCATCTCCCCTCCATGAAGTTTCCAGGAACATCTACAGGCGGGTTGGTGTGGGATGGAGGCTTGGTGAAGTGCTAAGTTTGGCCTCCACTGACTCAAATAGACCTAATCCTGTGGTGGTTACATGAGCTGGTTAATGAACTGCTGTGCCAGAAACTGATCAGAAATACAGTAGGAGATGTGGGTTTTAAATGGAAACAATGAATTTTAAATTTTATATATTGAGATTGAAGTGTAAATTTTCACTAGATATAAGATAGAGCTTTCTTAGAATGTTCAGTCTCTTTTTAAGAATAGGTTCATATTTATTTATAGCTCCAAAAAGGACAGAGTTTGCTTTTCCTTTGTCTTTTATATCACTTTGTTCTGCTCATAAGCTCTTCATATTGGTTTAGTTCTCTGCCTTCTCACAGTATTTTTTTCCTGTATTTCCCCCTATCTTATCAGAAAATACTCATGTATCTGTCAGAGGCTTAGGGGAGTTAATTAACACAAACATATCTTCAATTCACTTCTAACAAGTTGGAAATGAGACCCAAGAAACTGAATGTGATCTTTATTATTGTTCAAATGAAATTAAAGGATAAGCCCAAGCCTCTCTACCTCTCATTCTGGTTTAACCCACTCATTCAGTGTGGGGCAGAGAAGCTCAAAGAAAGCAGAGGAATGGACCTGCCATGTAAGCTAACAGCTCCTTGTAAGAGGGCCCGGCACAGCTGGTGCAGAGCCCCAGAAGAGCGAGCAAGGGAATGAACAGCACTCGGTCCTGCTTTCTGAGCCTCAGCAGTCCCACCAGGCAATATTTGTAATGTGAACTGCCACCTAATTAAATTATATCAGAAATGTATCCTTATCTTTATTCCACAGGTATTGCCTTTAGACTTTCACCATCCTAGAGTGTTCCAACATTTCCCTGATGTTTGTCCCTGCCTTGCCCCCTCAGCTTTATAATAAATTAAAACATTGGATGTGTTACTCCAGGCCTTGTAGGAAGTCTCCTTGCATTGATAGTACACATATGTGGTGCCTCTCTCAGGCAAGAAATATAATAAATAGAAAATACAGTAATTAACAAAGTATACTAAATACACTTCTTCAAATGCATTATTTCCTTTTATTTGCACAACATTCTTCTCTAATGGAAATACCTGTAAGGTCAGACCCTCTATTTACTAAGAAAATTGAAGCACAGATTCATTAATGACTTCTCAAAAGCTATAATTGTATTAAAGTAATTACCTCTTTAAGATAATAAATTCAAAAAGCTACCAACCCCATAAATGTTCAAATTAGAGTTTGATCCTCACAGAGGTATCGAATGTTGAAATCATGCTGCTTCAAATGATCTAAACACCATTCACTAACTTCCCAATGCTGGGCCAGGGATGGGCTTAGTTACAGCTCTGCATGGTGAGACTTCCCTGAGACATCCCTCTTGCTCCTCTGTCTAAACTGAATACCTACTCTCCTCTGTACTTACTGAGCCATTATAATCTCAGTAGTGATATACTTGATTATTCCTTTCCTATGGAATAGCATTTATCACTATGATGGATACAGTAGGCACTTTTATTCATCACTGAATAAATGTTTACTGAGTGCTTGTACATGCTAGAACTGTTCTAGGCATTGACATTGAAACAGATCTTTACCATATATATATCCACAAAATATTTGCAGAATTGCCTTTTACTTGAACTGACACTCACTCCATAACTGAGTAGATTACTAATGTAAATGATACTCTGATAGTTGAGACGAACACATTCTTTCACTACTAACTTTCTCTAAATCATCTAATTTATTGTTTAGATTCTTGACTTAGTAGAAAAGGTAGATCAGGTGTGTTCTTGACCATTGTTTTGGGTACTTCAGCTGGCTGCCCTATTCATTATTTTCCAGCTCTAAGGACCTATATACATGTCCACAGACACACTATGAGCTCAAGTACATCAGAACTATAATTTCATTATATCTACTCATGCAAAAGGGGTCCAACACTTGACTTACATAGTTGTTCATAAAATATTCCACATTTTAAGAGGTCATAGGTGTTACCTACCTTATTTTTCTTTGTGTATTTTCAACTTCCTTCATTGCTTTGCATTATGGTATCTATATAAGTGATACAAGCTATATAGTATCACTTTTTTAAAAAAGATGCATATTGTCACAATCTTTACTGCTAAGCTTATACTCATTGACCCCCAGCTCAGTGTCTACAGGAAATGGAATTAGATGTCCTCATGCCAATGTTATGAAATCCTTCTTGTAAAGGGTCAGTGCATAGAGAAAGATTTTAGGAAATCAGCTGTTACTTCTTTCATTTGGAATATGGATCAAGAGCTTCCTTAATGGCAGGTGTGATGTAATAAGTATGAAATATATAACAACTTTAAAAATGGTCAAAAATTACTGCTTTTGTGGAGAGTGTGTTCTAGTTGTGGAGATCAAGTAAATCAATAAGTGAAATATATTTCACTTCAGATAGTGATAAACATGAAAAAAAATAAAGCAGGGAAGGTGGATAAAAAGTATGTGTGAGGCCCTGCCCCATGTGACTCAGTTGGTTGGAGCGTCTTCCCATAACCAAATGGTTGCAGTTGTGATTGTCAGTCAGAGCACATACCTAGCTTGTAGTTTCCATCCTCAGTCCAGGCACGTATGATCCCTGATCCAGGTGTGCGTGGGAGGCAGCCAATCAATGTTTCTCTTGAAAGGATGTTTCTCTCTGTCCCTTTCTCCTCTCCTCTCTCTCTGAAAGCAATCAAAAAATGTCCTTGGGTGAGGATACAAAAAAATTTCTTAAAGTGTGTGTGGGCAGGTGGAGGATGTAATTTTAAGTACTATGGGAGGCAGGGCTGGCTGAGAAGATAGAACATGGGTCCTGTGAGTGAGACTTCGAGACTGAAGGGGCAGCTGGAACACATAGAGCTGAACTTCTTTTGACACCATTGAAGGTGGCCCCTCCAGTGGGAAGGGCTATCTCCTCTGAAGCCCCCTAATTTCCAGGGGTTCCATACTTACTTCCTCTTCACTCTTGTCAGTAGTGGTGTGGCTAGTGTAAGTTTACCTTCCGTCTAAAACTGTCCTAAGCATCTAGTAATTTAAAGTGCTGTGGACACTGGTAATAAATGGAAAAGGCACCGGAAGAAAGAGTGGAGAGCTGGTCCCTCACGGACAGCAATTCGGAGATTGTGTAAAACAATTAACATCAGTATCCAACCTGGTCTCATTGATGTCTGCCTCCCACCTCCGCCCTTTGTGATTCTTTCAGGCTGTTTGGTATCTGCTCTGAGGACTGCTTCTATCTGAAGCTGCGATTCATAGTGTTTGTTTCTTGAGTTTCACAAATTAAAGTTTCTCTTAATGTTGATTTTAACAAGTTTTCATTGATACACACTCAGATATAAAGGTAGTAGAAGAAAGATGTAAAATACAGTGTAGCTTCCTCTGGTGCTTAACTAGAATGACTCCTCATCTCAGCCAAAAAATTTAAGAAATCTTTTGGGAATTACCACTGCAGATAAAGTCCTTTCTTTCCTGGCATTGGCTGGGAAGGAAGAGAGAATGTCAACCAGCCACTAAATTCTGTTTTGATGCAACAGTAACTCTGCTAATATCTATATGTATATAGATAATAAAACATGCAATATGTAATGTAATATAAAATATGATAGTGTACATATACTATATGTAATATTATATAAATACTGCACTTTTGGGGGTTTTGAGTATTAGAGACAAGAGGGGGGAAAAGAAAAGAAGGAAGAATAGAAAAATTAACATAAAATTTGTTTTTGTATATTCCACTCCAAAACAAGCCTCTTTCAACATAATGGGGAGGGGGTGGAGGGATTGTATACATGTCATTAAAGACCATGAAATAGAGTTTGTAGACAAACGTGGTTCAAGATGAACTCCTGATAAGCAATATAATTAAACTTCCCTATGATTACAATAGTTAATTAACAGGCCAAGAGTTCAGAACATGTACATCTGTAGAAGAATTTGTTTCCTTTGATTTTAGAAACACCAACAAAAATCCCAATATGCATTCTTTTTTGAAAACTCATGAAGTTGAATGAAGGCACAGCCTTGTCTTCTGCATTATGAAGTAATTTCTGATTTCAAAACTGCAAAATTCCTTGCCATGTAATTAATTGAAGGCAGAGAGGCATCATATGATGGGGTGATACAAGTTGGGTTGGTAGTGTTAAATTATACATTTGCCTAAAGATGAGGTAAAGTAATCCTGCGGAGTTCGTTAAAATATTTACATTGCCAATTAGTGTAATGGGGACAGTAGATTCTGTATAAGATAGCTTTAAAAAGCAGGAAAACTAGCAAAGTAAATGTAAAACAGAAACAAGAACAAAAATCCACATTTGGCAATATGTTTTAAAATGTTTTCAGATCCACCAACATATTCTCCCCCCACCTCCAACTCCACCAAGTATGTGGTTTTTGCAACTTTGAGTGTTCAGTCTTTGAAGTTTAAAAACACATGCAGGGGCGTTTTTCTGGCAGAGCAAATTAGAGCAAAGGACCGTAGCCCATAGCTAGCGGGGATCTCCCCAGTGTTGGTGGAAGCAGAGTACAGACTGGGTAGGGATTCAGGACGGGTGAGTGTTGAGAACTATTGCTTCTTGTGGTGCCAAAATGAAGCTGATGGCTAAATGTACACCACAGGCTTCAAAGCCCCAAGGTGACCATTATCTTCAAGAAAAAGAGTGGGCTCGCCCTACTCCCTTCCATGCATATCTGTTCTCATCTTTTTTTATTGTGACCCTTATGGTACAATTAATTCTCCTTTTAATGGGTTCATCTATAAAAGGAAACAAAGATTGACCAATTACTGAGCTATACACCTACTAGGCCCTGCCATTACACCATTTAATTTAATCCTAACAAGAACCCGAGTAGAAAGAACTTAGCTCTTCCATTTTACAGATGAGTAAACTAAGACTAAGAGAGGTTAAATAACTAGCCTATGTAGTACTGTTTATAAGTGGTGAAGTCAAGTAGAAAGAAGCAATTTCATATGCATTTGAGCTTCACAGAGCAAGGGATGTGGAGACTTGTCTTGTTTGAAAAGTTGCCTGAGATAATAAATTCTAATAACACTTCTTTATTTTTTAGTTACTTTGTTTAGATAAGAAATGAGGGACTTTGATGTGCCAGTCTGGTTGATTGCTTTTATAAGAATATGTAATAAAATACAGATAACATAAAATTTAACTATTAACCATCTTAACTATTGTAAGTGTACAGTTCAGTGGCATTAAGCACATTTACACTGTGTGCTGCCATCACAAACAATCATCCACAGAACTCTTTTCATCTTGTAAAACTGAAACTCTGTCTCCATTACACAGTCACTGCCGTTTCCCATTCCCCCAGCCCCTGGCAACCACCATTCTACTTTCCTTCTGCATGAGTTAACTACTCCAGGTACCTAATATAAGTGGTTTCATACAGTATTTGTTCTTCTGTGACTGGCTTATTTCACTTAGCATAATGTCTTCAAGGCCCATCTATGTTGTAGTGTGTGTCAGAATTTCTTTCCTTTTTAATGCTGAATTATATTCATTGCATATACACACCACATTATCTGTTCCCTTCATCTGTCATTGGACACTTGGGCTACTTCCACCTTTTGGCCATGTGGGTAATGGTGCTATGAACATGGATGTACAAACATCTCTTTAAGTCTCTTTCATTTTTGGGTATACACACAAGGTTTAATTTTGGGATCAAATGGTAATCTCTATTTTAATTTTTTGAAGAACCACCAGACTGTTTTCCCAGAGGTTCTACTATTTTACATTGCCACCAACAGTGCACAAGAGTTCCAATTTTTCCTCATCTGCTCCAGCATTTATTATGTTCTGTTTTTTGACAGTAGTGATCCTCATACATGGGAGGTGAGATTGATCGCCACTTAATGCATAAGTTTGCTTCTGCATAGAAAGGTATGAAACTTCATAAATATACCAAAATATCTTCCCCAATTTCTTATAACTGAATCTGGAATTCTCTGTAATACACGAATCATTCAAGGGTCTCAGTAGAATACATATTTGTTGTTAACAATGAAAAGCACTTTTGTAATTGTTTTCACATATGGTGAATTCTTAAAACATTTGTGCGAAGTCAATATTATCTTTATGTTATACCTGAGGAAACTGAGATCTGGATTATTCAAGAGGTAGGAGATTCAAACCCAGGTTGGATGCTATTGGTCAGGGTGTTAAAAGAGGATGCTATTATCACTAATATAAAAATCACTGAACTGCTTGGCAGAGAGCAGGACCCTAGGGAGTGTGGGACATGGCACTGTTTCGTGTTGATGATGGTTTGGGAGTTAAAAGGGTGGAAAATGTGGATGTGAGTAGTAAAACTAAATTCAAGTGAAGAATCCTAGGACTTGAAAGCTTTCAAAAGGGAGGAATGTTGAAGTGTCAGTTAAGGGAAACAAGGCAGTAACATTTTGCTGAGGGTGGATTTTGCCTTCTTGGGGATTGGCAAGATCCTTTCTTTCCCTCGCAGTTTTTTACCTAAAATATGGAGATCACTATCTTCACAGGAAAAACAGAGTATTTGAATCTGTAATGTTTCCTAAGCTTCTCAGAGAATTATGGTATTTTATTTACTTGATTTAACTGAAAATGACAAAGCTCATCACACATTCTTTCTGTGTTCACTATAGAACTTGAATATTTCAAATGAAACACAATGTGAAAGTGTTACACTCCCATTCAGAAATTGGTACATTATAGCTCTAGAAGTACTATGGACACCAATTATTTAAAAATAAACCTTTAATAATGTTTAACATTCCAATAATGCAAGTTAAAATATCAATTCAATACCCGTGTTTTGAGATAAGTTAGACAGTAAGAAATGATCAGACATCATGACCCCACTTGTCTGTTCTGCATCTGATCAACTGACACTAAGAACTTTCAAATATGGAAAACTATTTAGCAATCCACTGATTTTATTAATTAAATAATTTAGAAGAATAGAACAATAATGTGTTGAATCCAGGGATGAGACAAAATTAGAAACATTAATAAACAGAAAAAATATAATAAAGGATATGGAAATAAGCTTTAGAATGACCTATGACAATCTAGTATCCTTAATAAAAATGGTTTCCTAATGTACTTTCCCCATTTCAAAGTATTGCTTAATTCACATCAGGGGTGTCCAACCTTTTGGCATCTCTGGGCCACACTGGAAGAAGAAGAGTTGTCTTGGGTCACACATTAAATACATTGTGACACGTAATCACAGAAAAGCTCATAATACTTTAAGTAAATTTACAGTTTTGTGTTGGGCTGAAATGACAGCCATCCTGAGCTTCAAGCAGCCTGTGGGCCACAGATTGGGTATCAGATTTATGTAGAAGTGTGCAAGTGGTGATTATAATTCACACATTCACCATGACTACTAAATATAAGCTTAAAACTGAACAAACTAGCAGAGTCATGTTCTACCATCAGGGACAGCACATCAGCAGTGAGATTATACATGTTTGTTCCAAAAAAGGTCGTGAATTAGGTGATATAAAATACTGAGAATGATGCCTAACTCAAAAGTCTTTAAATAAAAAATGACATAGTATATCTTTTTGGTGAGTGTGATATGAAAGATTATTTCCATGGCTCATTATACTCACTTGGACAGGTGCCTCAGCAAATGTTACTCGACTCTCTGGCTCATGGAGGGTGATCCAATTCTATACCAGTCCTGGAAATTAAGATATAAACTTTGATCATCCCCAAGGGATTGGCTCTGGTTAATAGAGACTGTGGAGAGCTTGATGCCTCTCAAAGTTATCTCGGATCAGGAAGGCCCTAAAAGGACCAAAGAGTAGTTTAGGAAAAGCCTCAAAGTACCAGAACAGGAATGCTTTCCCCATGTCTTCACCTAATATCTCCAACATCACACACATATACACAAACACAAATGTAAATAATCCAAAATACTTTGTTTAGAAAATGAATTCCATAGTGTATGTATACATATGCACATAAACTGCATGATTCCTGTTTCACACAAGGTCACAAATATTTTTAGAATGAAGTAAATAAGAAAATTTAGCCAGAGGAGACTGTATTAAGTCTGATTATAAAGGACAGAAAGAGAGGCAGCATGTAGAAAAGGCTTTCTTTAGATTAGTGGAAATCAGGGCAACAGAAAGAAGCAATAGAAGAGGAGTAAGTGAAGGTCATGTGTCAATCTATCTTGGAAAAAATATATAGTATATGTTAAGCATCTGTGTCATGCCCTGTGCTTTCCATTAGTTTTCTCAGAACATCTGCTAATGTCTCCTCAGAGGCAGAGACCATCATTTATTCTATTTGTGTGTTCTCCAGGCCTTTTACAGAATGTGTGTGGTCAAGAGCTACCCACGTCAGCAAGTTTTTGTTAGCTTGCTCTTGTGATTGATCTGGAACCCCCAGCTTTCCTTTAGTGTGAGTTAGGAGAAGTCTACAGTGAGGAAATTTCTGGCCTCCCCTGTGGGATGAATTACATAGAAAAATAAGCAAACATTAAAGTTGAATAAGACTCCTCAGCCAAATCTATCATTGTTCCCACTAAGGAATGTCAATTGCCCATTTACCTCATAGATTCATCCACAGAGAGGGCATTGCAGACTATGACGACCTGACAAGACGATTCACATGTGTTAACATTAATACACAATATATGCATATCTCGGTGACATCATTTCTTCCTCTGTGATTATGAACTATCTTTCTGATTCTTAGACATTATACACATTTAGTATCTGATCATCTGAGTCACTCTGAAAGTAATTCTAAGAAACAACCACACCTGCCACTTTGATCTAGGATGCTCAGCCCACTTTTTCCAAAATCACTTTTGTGCCAGCAGCTGCCTGACTCCAAGAGGCTTGCTTAATTCCGCCAGGCGAGAATGAGCATCTGAGAAAGGCAAACACATCTGAACAGAGGCCAGACATTTTCCATTAGCAATCTACCCTCCACAGACCTGTGTCTCATCGCTTTGTTCCTCTACTTTAGGTTTTATTCATATTTTTCTTCAAAGTGTTTTGGCATCTTATTAATACCATGATGGTTCTCAATGAGCAAGAATTTATTCCCTATTAATGTTAACCATGTGTGTTTAGCACTGGATTAGGTTCCCTTATTGACAGAAAAGATATAGATGAGATGGTTCCTGCCATCAAGTGTTTGTTTATCTGTCACATTGAACAGCATGACAAAAAAACTTAATAGCTGCCCTTTATGGTGATTTATAGTTAAGTGCTTTCTCACAGTCTTATTTCTCTCTTTCTAACAAGAGATCTATGGGGATCTCTTCATGGGACCAGGTTTTGTATGCAGTTATTTGCATTCTAAATCATTTTAATCTCCTTAGTACACCATAAGCTTGTCTGTGTGTCCATATGTGTGTATATAATATTTACATATAAATATACTTTAACATATATTTATATTACATAGTGAATACATAGGTGTGTATACCTTCACATTTACATATATACATATACACAAACCCATACATATGTATATGTGTATTTATATGTGTACATGTATGTGTGTGTGTGTGTATTTAGGGTGATGCAATCTCAAGACCCAGGTTCTGCTCTGGGTTTATCACTTACTGGCTGCTGAACAAGGACACACAGATCCAGTTTCTCTATCTGTAAAAATGAGAACCGTAAGCCCAACCAACAAAATAGCATTTACGAAACCATTCTCAAAGTCACATAAAAATGTGAAACATTATTACACACCATGGTTTCTGTTTTATAAGGAGGAGAAAGTGAAGATTTCTTTGGAACTAAGAAGTTAAATGGAAACTTGACAAATGCTTTCACCAGGAAACCTCTGCCCCGTTTTCTCCATCTCTGATCCTATAATAGGAAGGGACAAGATTTTCTTTCTGAGATCTCATACTCTTTCTTCCCTTTGAATGAAATAGATACTATATTTAATATATATACATATATTAATGAACACTACACTTCACAAAGCTTAAAAGTACATTAGAAATACCTTGAGTCTTGATGGTGCCCCTATTTCAGTCCCCTCACCACTTCCCACCTCAAACATGGATACCACTGTCCTAAACTGAGGATTTTTGAAGGCCTTATTAGTTTACTGGATTTGTATGAAGCAAAATTTTCCTTGTTTCTTTTGTTGTTGTTCAATTACAGTTGTCCCCATTTTCCCCCATTACTCTCCCCTGCCCTATCCACCCCCACCTCACACAGTCAATCCTCCCCCACATTATCATTGTCCATGGGTCCTTTATACGTGTTCCTTGTTGACCCTTCTTTTCCCCATTATCTCCCTTCCCCTGTACCTCTGGTTGTGTTCAGTTTATTCTTTGTTTCCATGTCTCTGGTTCTGTTTTGCTTGCTTGTTTGTTTTGTTGATTAGGCTCCACTTATAGGTGAAATCATATGCTATTTGTCTTTCACTATCTGACTTATTTCACTTAGCATAATGCTCTCCAGGTCCATCCATGCTGTCATGAGGGTAGGAGCTCCTTCTTTTTTTCTGCTGCATAGTATTCCATTGTATAAATGTACCACAGTTTTTGGATCAACTCATTTACTAATGGGCACTTATACTATTTCCAGCACTTGGCTATTATAAATAGCACTGCTATGAACATAGGGGTGCATAGTTTCTTTTGGATTGGTTTTCCAGGGTTCTTAGGGTATAATCCCAGCAGTGGAATTGCTGGGTCAAAAGGCAGTTCCATTTTTAGTTTTTTGAGGAAATTCCATACTGTTTTCCAGTGTCTGCACCAGTCTGCATTCCCACCAACAATGTACTAGAGTTCCCTTTTCTCCACAACCTCGCCAGTACTTGTTGTTTGTTGATTTGTTTATGATGGCCATTCTGACTGGTGTGAAGTGCTATTTCATTGTGGTTTTAATTTGCATCTCTTTGATGGCTAATGATGCTAAGCATCCTTTCATATGTCTTTAGGCCCTCATAGAGAGCCCAGAAATAAGCCCATGTCTCTCTTGTCAATTAATATTTGATAAAGGGAACAGGAGCATGAAATAGAGTAAAAATAGCTTCTTAAACAAATGGTGTTGGGAGATCTGGACAGCTACATGTAAAAAAATGAAACTAGACCACCAACTTAACACCATATACAAAAATAAACTCAAGGTGGATGAAAGACTTAAATATAAGTCACAACATCATAAAAGTCCTAGAGAAGAACATAGGCAGGAAAATCTCAGATATTCCACACAGCAATATTTTCAGCAATGTGTCCCCTAGAGCAAGGACATAAAGGAAAGAATAAACAAATGAGACTTAATCAAATTAAAAGGCTTTTGCACAGCTGAAGAAAACATCAGCAAAACGAAAAGGAAACCAACCATATGGGAAAACATATTTGCCAATGATACTCAGACAAGGGTTTGATCTCCAAAATATAAAGAACTCACATGGCTCCACACCAGGAAGACAAACAACCCAATGAAAAAATGGGCAAAGAACCTGAATAGACACTTCTCCAAGGAAGACATACAATTTTCCATGTTTAAAAAAAATTGTTCTTTAACTTAGTAAAGTATTACATAGAATGCATTTTGGGAGTATATTTCACAACATTATGTTTGTGGAATTCATTGGTGTTAATGTATGTACCTGAAGTTAATTTCCACTGCTGTATAGTATTTCATTTTCTCATTATGGCATATTGCAAACAATGCTCTACAAACATTCTTTTATACATCTCCTAGTGTGTACAGGCCTAGGAGTAATATTTCTGGGTCCTTAGTTATGTTTCCTTAATGTTGTAAGAAAATGACAAGTTGTTTTCCAAAATGGTCTTGCCAGTTTGCATTCTATCAGCAGGGGAGAACTCTCTTGTGTTCTCTCTCTCCACTTTATTTCATCACAAATACCTCATATCATCATGGTTAAAATTTTTTTTGCCTAATTAATGATATAAAATACCTTACTGTAGCCTTAACATGCATTGTTATTATTACTAATAAGGTTGACTATGTTTTCATAAATTATGATGAAATTTTGTCAAATGTCTATTTATTTCTTTTGTGCATTTTCTTATATGTTTATTGTTATTTTTCTTCTGGATTTGCAGCAATTTTTATATGTTTTGAATATAATACATGTTGTGACACAATTCTATCAAAGTCTGTGTTATCTTATTACTTTATAACAATTCTTCGTATTTTTTAGATATAATTTTACGTCATGTGTGTTGAAATATTTTCTTTCAGGTTGTGCATTTTTTCATACTTCCCTTATAAACTTTGAGTCAAATTGGAAATTATAACTTAAATTTTGCCAATAATGGGTTATTATTTTTGTATGTTGTTTAGGAAGTCCTTCCCCACATCACAGTCATAAGGTAATCTTCTACATGTTCTAAAAGTTTTATAATTTTATAATTCACATTTGTAATTGATTGCTATGTTTGATTTGGGAAGAGTCCAATTTTATTTATTTTTTTATATTGATGGAGATTTTCCCAGGTTAACCTTATAAAATAGGCCATTCTTGTCCTATGGATTTGAAATGTCATAAACAAAGTTTCCAAATATGTGAACTATGGTTAGCTGTTCTGTTCCGTTGGTTTATTCTTTACTTATGTACCAACGTGATTGTACAACTTTGAAGTAGCCAAATGAGTATAAGTCCCTGCTCCTCTGTTTGCTGTTTGTATGGTCTTGGCTAATTAAGCTCAATTCACACTTTAGTTAATCTATAAAATTGTAATAATACCACATTTTATCTGACAGTCTTTGCCAAGTTGCTTTTCATTTCTGCTTTTAAAGTTCTAGATCTTTCTCATTCTTTGATCTAAATCCTGTGCCTCTCTTGGTTTCTTTTTAATTTTTCTACCTCTCCTGACCTTGAGACACTGCCATTGCTGTTCTGGGATCCCACTGACCTCTCAGTCTCTGTCCAGGGGATGGGAGTCGGCTCAAGTCATCAAATTTATGTGGGATTTCTGTGATCCACCTTCACCTGACCAAGCCCCTCATTTTTTCTCTTTTGTTAGAACACCTTAGCAATGCCTTAATTAGGTAAAAGAAATTCAAGAAATAAATGTATTTTCAAATAAAACCTCAAATATATTTTGCTGCTAAATAATTAAGAACACATGTTCAGAATGATCCTATTAAAATTTCAAAGCTATCATTTTAACACATCAGTCTACATTTATATACAAATAACCAAGATGATTTATTTCCAACTATGCTGAAGAAACAGGAATCTTTATACTTCTCAATTTGCCTCTTAAAAACAGTTTCCAAAATATCTTGTAAAAGTCCTGTTTATATGTTAGCATCCTAAACGTTAACTTGAACTTTTAGATGAGGAGAGCATTGTTGTTATTTTGAGTCAAAAGTCATCCATCTGATAAAATTCTGATTAATTATTCTGTCTAAAGTATTAATTGTTAAAAGCTGGTTATGAGCTGGTAGGACCCTTAGATATCTTTTTAGGTACCTTAATTTGATATATACTAATTCCTGAGGAGAAGTTCTTATCCATTAAGGCTTTAAATTGTACATAACAAAAGATATACACTGAAAATAAATGAGTCTGTGTCTCTTACATAACTGTAAGAAAAAGGAATTTTGCAGGCTAGAAGGGACTGGCAGGAAATATTCAAAGTCATGAAAAGCAGGGACCTATAGCCAAGTGCTCTACCCAGCAAAGATACCATTTAGAGTCAAAGGGCAGATAAAGAGCTTCCCAGACAAGAAAAAACTAAAGGAGTTCATCATCACCAAATCATTATTATATGAAACATTCAAGGGGCTTATTTAAGAAAAAAAAGGTCAAAACTATGAACAATAAAATGGCAAAAGATACAAACACATCAACAACTGAATCTAAAAAACAAAGTAAGCAAATAAGAAGAACAGAGATGGAATCATGGATACAGAGAGCATTTTGATGGTTGCCAGATGAAAGGGGGTTTGGGGGAATGAGTGAAGAGGTGAGGGGATTAAGAAGTACAAATAAGTAGTTACAGAATAGCCATGGGTATGCAAAGTACAGTATAGGAAATGGAATAGCCAAAGACTTATGTGCATGATCCATGGACATGAACAATGGTGTGGGGATTGCCTGAGGGAGTGGGGTTCCTGGGTGGAGGGGAAAAATCAGGACAACTGTAATAGCATAATCAATAAAATATAATTAAAAAAAACTAAAAACTGTCTTCCCCCTCTAGTTCCTTTGCCACCCTTTAGTTCTGAGGTATAATAGATACTTATTTATAAATTATACCCTTCTACTGAAGATTTTTTGAAATTGATATTTGTAAATTAATTTTACATAGCAGACCCTTCTTTTGTTAACTATAAAGTAGTTGTATAATGAGGCATAGGTAAATACACTGTACCTCTTTGCACAACCAAAAGAAGGACAACAACAAATTTAAAAACAAAAGCAACCAGAACTGGCAGAAAATCAAACTGTATGGAAGTCTGACAACCAAGAAGTTAAAGAAGAAATATTCATCCAGACTGGTAGGAGGAGTGGAGAGGGACAGCTTGGCAGAGAGGACTCGCCACAAGAGGGCTGGTGGACCGGAGTGGGTGGTGGTTGGAGGAATGAACAGTCCCACATTTGCCTGCAGATAAACCTGGAGGAACAACTGGGGAGCAAGACAGACTGAGCAGCCCAGGGTTCCAGCATGGGGAAAGAAATCCTCAAAACTTCTGACTGAAAAAACCTCTGGGGGTTGCAGCAGTGGGAGAAACTCCCAGCTTCACAGGAGAGTTTGTTGGAGAAATCCACAGGGTCCTAGAATGTACATAAGCCTGCCCACCTGGGAATCAGCACCAGATGGCCCAATTTGCTTGTGGGAAGTGAAGGAAGTGACTGAAAGCCCACTGAGAGCTGAGCAAGTGGCACTGTTTCCTCTCAGACTCTTCCCCTACATACTGTGCTACAATGCAGTGAAGTGGGTTGCCTTGCCCTAAGGCTCCACCCCTTACTATGTAACAGGAACACTGAGATAAAAAAATATGGCCCAAATGAAAGAACAGATCAAAGCTCCAGAAAAAATGGAACTAAGCAATGAAGAGATAGCTAACCTATCAGATGCACAGTTCAAAACACTGGTAATCAGGATGTTCACAGAATTGGTTGAACATGGTCACAAAATAGAGAAAAAAGTGAACGCTATGAAAATTGAAATAAAGGAAAATGTACAGGGAACCAACAGTGACAGGAAGGAAACTGGGACTTAAATCAATGGTTTGGAGCAGAAGGAAGAAATAAACATTCAACCAGAACAGAATGAAGAAACAAGAATTCAAAAAAATGAGGAGAGGCTTACAAGCATCCAGGACAACCTTAATCATTCCAACATCCGAATCATAGGGGTGCCAGAAGGAGAAGAAGAAGAGCAAGAAATGGAAAACTTACTTGAAAACATAATGAAGGAGAACTTCCCCAATGTGGCAGAAGAAACAGACTTCCAGGAAGTTCAGGAAGCTCAGAGAGTCCTAAAGAAGTTGGACCCAAGGAAGCATACACCAAGGCACATCATAATTAGATTATCCAAGATTAAAGAGGAGAGAATCTTAAAAGCCACAAGAGAAAAGGAGACAGTTACCTACAATGGAGTGCCCAGAAGACTAGCAGCTGATTTCTCAAGAGAAAAGTTGCAGGCAAGAAGGGCCTAGAAAGAAATATTCAAAGTTATGAAAGGCAAAGACCTACATCCAAGATTACTCTATCCAGGAAAGCTATCATTTAGAATGGAAGGACAGATAAAGTGCTTCTCAGATAAGGTCAAGTTAAAGGAGTTCATCAGCACCAAGCCCTTATTATATGAAATGTTAAAGGAACTTATCTAAGAAGACGATCAAAAAATACAAACAGTTAAAATGACAATTAACTCACAACTATCAACAACTGAACCTAAAAACCAAAAGCAAAAATAAACTAAGCAAACAACTAGAGCAGGAACAGAATGATAGAAATGGAGATCACATGGAGGGTTATCTGCAGGGAGGTAGAGGGGGAGAATGGGAGAAAAGGTACTGGGAATAAGAAGCATAAATGGTAGGTAGAAAAGAGACAAGGGTAGGTTAAGAATAGTATGGGAAATGTAGAAGCCAAAGAACATATATGTACAACCCATGGACATGAACTAAATGGGGTGGAACGTGGATGGAAGCAGGGTCAGGGTGGAAGAAAATAAAGGGAGAAAATGGGACAACTGTAATAGCATAATCAATAAAATATATTTAAAAACAAAAAATAATTTTTAATACTTAAAATCTTGACAAATTATTTCTTTCCAAGAATCTCAGCTATTTGAGAAGTACCCATTTACCTATCATCCTGTCTTAACTGTGGTCAGAACATACCCCTGAGGGCAATAGATATTTCTAGGTAGTTTGAATCTCTATAATATTGAGGTAAGTTTTTAAATCCTCACCCAAGGATATGTTTATTGATTTTACAGAGAAAGGAAGGGAGGGTGGAGAGGGAAACAGAGAGAGAGAGAGAGAGAGCAATATCAGTGTGAGAGAGAAACTTTAATTGGTTGCCTCCCATACATGCCCCAACTGGGAATGAACCCACAACCTAGGTATGTGCCCTGACCCCTGACTGGGAATTGAACTGGCAATATTTTGGTATACAGGACAATGCTCCAACCAATTGAGTCACCTGGCTAAGGCAACTATGACAATAATTTAAGTGTATGTGTTCATGGGTATTACTGTAGTTGGGTCAGACCATAAGTTCTGTCTCTCATTTTCTGGACAGTGGTTCTAATACCAGTTCAGTTTTCACCTTTCCTTTGCTGGTTAGATCTGCCTGGTGCATGTGTCACTTGAGAGTTAGTCTAGGATTTGGGTAGTGGTTTATATCATAGTTGAGTTCTTGAAGCGTTTGCTATACTTCCTTGGGTATGTTCAGCACATGCTCAGCTCAAGAGCAAGTTCATATAATAAACAGATCACCTTCTCTAGAGCTGTTCTTTCCAGCAGTACCTACCTATGGCTCCTAGAAGCCCTTTCCCCTCTTCCTCTGGACAAAGTGAGGTTTTCTCTCATCTCTCTGGGTTTTAGATGTCAGAGTTGCTGCCATAGCAAAGTAGTTCCCTATTGGCTTTAGGACAGGGCTGGGAGGGGAAAGAGAGAAAATCAGAAAAAAATATGGGACTCCTGCCACTCTTGCTGGTGCCCAGGGACCCCTTCTCCCAGTCATCTGGCTAAAACAAGGGGTTTCTCCATGAGATTTTGCAGCACAGCTCTGCCATCAGGCCCAACTGCAGGTTGAAGCTAGAATATAAAGGAGGGAACTACAAACGGGGAACTCACCCCTGTTACAGCTTATTCAGGTTTTACCTGAAGTCCCCAGTAAGTTGGCCTGCTCCATCCAGGCTGAAACCAGAAGTTTAGGGTCTTTAAGAACAAGTGTGGGGATTAACCAACCGGAGCAGGTGATCGGCCAAAAGCTCAGCTGTGAGCACCCAGGGCAGCTGTTTTGGTTATGAGACTCTTTCTCAATGCTAGTTACATTAAAATTGAAAAAGCACATGAAAGGAAATAAGAAGTAACTGGAGACAGAGCTGTGTGTAGTCTGCTTAGTTCCATTTTAGGGGGTGATCTGAGAAAGAATTTGGGACAGATTTACAACACAGACAAAGATTGAGGGCATGTGGGCAAATAATTTGAGGGAGTTTCTGGGAACCACTTGGGCACTGCTTGTCCCATTGGCCTGGGGACCATGTCATGGTAAGTGATAGATCAGGGGTGTGCATTCCTATCCTCCTCTATTTGTCCTCAATGCTCCTAGAGGGAATGCAGGACTGGGAAAAGGTGGATGCCACCCACCCCCTGCCCCTGTTGCCCTGGGTGAGCAGGTCTTGAATATAAGTCCCAAGCCATGCGCTGCTTACATATTCTTCCTGCCACCCTGGGGTCAGGGTGAGGAGACAGGGCATGCACATAGGGGATGGAAACAGGAATTTGCTAGCAATTATAGCCTAAGGCTAATTATAAAATAAAATTTCTTTAAAATTTCTGTATTCAAGATAGAGTCCCAATTACTGTCCTATTTGTTTATTGATTGGTACTTTATTTTTATCATTTACCATGAAGTTTTATTGCTAATTTTAGGTGTATTAAAACTGAAAGTTTTTTTTGATACCAATTATCCTCAATAGGGTCTTCCGTAATTACCATATACCAAGCTCTATCCTAGGTGTTTATATGAATTATATAAATTCTCCTTTACATATCAAACAGTATTTAAAACACAGAGAGATTTGCAGTTTGCAAACAGCTGAGCTGAGATTCAAACCCAGAACTATTTGTTTAACCATTGTTCCAGGCCTCCTCTCAATGTCATGGGTAATAGATCATTGTTCTCTTGTACTTAGGTGTCTCTTACAATATCTGGTGTTTTAACACATTTACATCTTGCTATAACATTAGTTTTTGTCATAAAAAGAAAATTGAGCAACCAGTTTGGGGAGACATTCTTCCATTGTTAGGAATGTCTAGAACCTTGACCACACTGCCAGACTTCAATTCCTTTGCTATTTATGCATGAGGATTTGTCTTGACAAAGCTGCCACCATCGATCCCTGTCATGTATCAAAGGTCATTATGACCTTTGACATCTAGCTAATTGCCTGGACATCTAGCTCATAACTGGGCTGGATATCTAGCTCAGCCTGGCCATGCAGCCCTCCCAGGAAAGGGGAGTGGGTCTCCTCTCCCACTACAGCCAGTTCCTCTGCTAGGAAAAATCTCAATGGTGCTACCAAAACATTGACGTCCTTCGTATCTGCACAGTGGACTGTAATGAGAGAACGTGGTAGTTGAAATGATGTAATCTTTGCCTCATCTAAAATGGGAGGGGAGATTTTGTGGACAAGGATTTAGGATATATTAAATCTAAGTGAAGTAATATTGACATTGGCTCCTGAAAGTCTAATAAATTTGCACAATTTGTTTTTTGAGGAATCTGTGCAAATTGCACTTGCACACACACTCACACAGCAATTTCCTTTTAAAGTGCCACAGCAATAAGCATTATAAACATGTAAGGGAGAATTAAAAGCAAGGGATGTGAGCTTAGAAGAATAATAGCAGAGTCTGGGTGTAGATGATTCAGTTGAATTATTTTAGGATTTTTCCCCCTGTTGACTTTATTGTTATCAGTCATTAGTTTGCTGTTTGCATTTATGAGTGACAACCTGTTTGTGGAATTTCTTGGGAGTAGATTTTAAAACCATGTCCTCTGGCTCTGTCTTTAGCTCTGGTGTTTAACTTTGATCCCATGCAGGGGTTAATACTCATGGGTATTTGTACATGGCAGAGCAAATAGCTCCCAAAGAAACCCAGGTCATAACATGCCTTGGGCAGCTGCCCTTGAGTTGGTCCCCAGAGCACTCGCCTGCACCAGGTCACATGCTTCTCTCAATGGGGTGAAGGCACAGTGAAGATGTCAAGGGTCATTGCTCCTACATCAATAAAGAATTAACTCTTTTCTGCCCATCCTCTTGCTTTCCACTTTTCCTAAGTCCTGATGGAAGCTGGATCCTTATATCCTTTCACATGGAAAAAATAGCCAACCAGCAAACAAACAAAAAAAATCCTACTGTACCTTAGCTTTACCCTCTTGTCTTAATAAGAGCCGCACTTCAGATTTACATACAAGTAAAAGAGAAAATATCACTTATTTTAAGGAAAATTTTATTTAACAAAGTCATTTTTTGTTAGCAGATGATCCAAGTAACATATCTGAAGGACTTCGTGATGGCAAACTATTAACCCTACACAAGGTTATTCTCTCCAATCCAACGTGTAATGTCAATTTACACATCATATATTTATTCAATTGATTTCCATGTCAAATCAAACATGGGGTTTTTAAGCTAAAACATTCAGGAGTGTTCACTTTTTGTTTGAGCTCTAGGTAGGAGGGACTATTGTCACTGAAAAAGCTCTCAAACTCCTGACATTATCAAGGTGTACTGAGAAGATTCAGGAACAGAACAAGACAACACTGATTTTGTGAAGGAAGACTCTCCTGACAGGAAATTTACAGGCACTTAGGTGACAGAACTAGGAAGTATCATGGCCATTTTCTCTAAACAAGAAGAGACAAAGACTCATCTATAATAATAATAATGCAAAATTGGGTGTCCTATCTCAGATCAGACAACAGATTCAAGAGCAACACAGAATATCCAGACAGCATGCAGCCAGCATTTCAGCCTCTTCCTAAAGGAACAGCTGAGTTGTTTTTTGTTTTTCTTTTTTTACTATGTAGTCATTCTGTACAGACATATGGGAGGGGGCTGAGGGTAGAGGTTTGGAGACAAAAAGCTGTGGCTGTCCTGAAGCCAGCATTTGCTCTCGCAGGCATGCTCTGAGAGCTGGCAGGACAGGCTATCAGAAGTCTCTTTGCATGAGGGACTGAGGAGGGAACTAGGAGAGAGATTTCCCTGAAGGGAGAAAGGAGTCGTGACAAGCTTGACCCAGAAACATAGCCTTAGTCATCAGAGGGGAGCTCAGACCAGAAGCTGTCACTCAACTACATCCCTGGACCTTGACTGAGTCAAGGACAAAGATGGAAGCTGTGAGTGAAGCAACTAAAAGTCATTACAGAGGAAGCTGAGAGTTTCCATGTGGGCAGCACAGATATGATGCTCTTTAAGTATGAGTCCTGCAAAGAGACTGAGGTGTCCTTTCTGCCATAGACCACCACATGGTCCTAGGGGCTCCTGACATCTGTGATGGTCCAGGTGTGAGACAACAGAAGCCAGGAAGCTGTCATCTGAGATGATATGATCATCAGAATGCCTAGAGAAGACTGGATAGAGGCTCTAAAGTGTCACATAAGAGCTCTCTAGGACAATAGATATTGTCACTTACAATGATGTTCTCTTCTAAAATATATTTTTCTTTGTTATTCCTAAATTAAATAGCTTTAATACATTACAGTCAAATGCTTTACATCTAGGAAGCTCTAGGCTGCCCACAGATTATTTCCTACCTTTCTAGGTGGGAAATCGGTATAAAATCAATGTGATTAATCCCAAGATGGTAACTCAGGCCCTCTGAGCTATGAGCAGCTCTTTCAGGAAAGGCTAGATTAGTGGGAATCTGACCAAAATAACTTCCTGGGGCCTGGGGTTTGGGATACAGAATAAGGAATCAGGCAAACAACAGCATCAAAACAAAAGAAGGTGTATACAGAAGTACACATTGGGGCTGAAGGAAATACTCTAAAACCACATGGTTAGTATGAGGTACCCATATCAAGCAGAATTAAAGATATGGGGGAGGGGAATGGGGCAGAAAAACAAAAATAGGGCAGGGCAAGACATGAAGAATCCATACAGCTTAGAGACGTCCTGGAGCCTCCTGTAGGTGCCTGCTCTGGCCTTGTTAGGTTGCCCAGTGCATTTAAAGGGCATGGAACAAAAGCCACAGGCATTAAATTTGCATGTTGTATTAATTTGCTAGGGCTATCTTAACAAAGCACTCACTGGATTTACTCAACAGAAATTTATTTCCTCACTGTTCTGGTGGTTAGAAGTTTGAGATCAAGATGTGGCCATGGTTGGTTTCTTTTGGCTTGCAGATGGCCCTCTTCTCCCTGGGCCTTCACACTGTCTTCTTGTTGTACATGCCTGTATTCTCAGCTATTTTTACATAGGCACCAGTCACATTGTGTTAGGGTCCACCTGAGTGACCTCAGTTAACCTTAATTGTCTCTTTAAAGACCCTATCTCCAAATGCGATCACATTCTGAGATACTGGGGAGGGGTGGTTAGAACTTCAACATATGAATTTTGGGGTGGGATACAATTCATCCCATAACACATGTTATTTTTTTTTTAATTTCACCTGGGGACACGCTCATTGATTTTAGAGAGAAGGGAAGGGAGGGAGAAAGAGAGGGAGTGAAACATTGATGTGAGGGACAAATGTGGAGCAGTTACCTCTCTGTTTGATACCCAGACTGGGGATCAAATCTGCAACCCAAGCATATGCCCTGAATGGGAATCTAACCTGCCACCTTTTGGTCTATGGGTTGACACTGCAACCGACTGAGCCTCACTGGCCAACGTGCCATAACACATGTTTTTAGAATAATTATATCAGTACAGACTCATGGTTAGTTTCTTACTAATTAATTAGTAAAGAAGTGGTCTCTATTACATTTTTCTTTGCACTGAGAAGACACATGAAGTAGGAAAAGGAGAGAGGTAGTGGTATAGGCTTGGGGATGGTCAGCAACAGATGGTGTTATTGTTTCCTATACTGCCACCATCAAATACTACCTGTTGTTGGCAGAGAGTTGGGCAGCAGATTTTACCTGTTCACCTTTACTAGACAGGAGTTCTTTCATGCCAAGGAAAAGGGAAATGGTGGGGAAAAGTGGCAACAAATCAGCTTGGTCAGTGTCTTGAGATGGAGATTTGGGTGCAGGGAGTTTACTGGGGAGTGCTGTCAGGATCAGCAGCTATGGAGAAATAAGGAAGTAGGATTGGGCGTAAGGAAAAACCAGACTCAGTGTAGTTAGTGCAATTGCAGCAAAGATCTCAGCTGATCTCACAGAGCTTTGGAATGGAATGGTCCCTATGAGTTGTACCCTTGTTAGGCAAGAGGGATGAATCTGAATCTCCCTCTGCCCCCTCACTCACACACACTCCAGGGCCAGTTATTAAATGAGAACCATCCCCTCATTTAATAATGGGGTATGACCCTAGACAAGTCAGTTTCTTCAACTACATTCCCAATAGTTAGAGGATGAAGGCTTGAGTCCCAAAGGCAGGATCTAAGTGCCGTACCACAGCACCCACTACAGTCAACTTTATATATGAGGTCTGTTCAGAAGGTATCCAGACATGTAATATGAAAAATAGAGACATTTATTGAAGAAGATACAAGAAACATTGTACATAGGACAATGATGCCTCAGTCCCCTTCAAAGTAGGCGCCTCATACAGTTCTCCCAATTGCCATCAGCTGCCTCATTGTATTTCCCCAAATCTCATCAATAGTCTGAAATCTCTTCCCTTTCAAATGTGATTTTAGTTTGGGGAAAAGCCAGAAGTCACATGGCACCAGATCTTGGCTGTAGGGGGCCTGAGTCACCTAGGTTATTAGATGTTTTGCCAAAAATCTCTGCATGAGATGTGATGCATGAGTGGCACATTGTTGTGATGAAGCTCCCAATCACCAGTTGCCCATAGCTGTGGCTTCTGAATCAGCCAAATAGTTTTCACAGAGGAATGTTCAAGCTTAACATAAATTTTGATGCAGATTCATTGCTTTACTTGCTTGCTCATTTTGAATGTGATGACCACACAATACACATGCTCACTCAATGGCTCTACCATCCCCACTGACTAGTACAGTGAAGTCATCTTTGTTCACATATGCTCATTCCAGTCCACTCTCCTTGGCTGCCAGGTTACATCGATGTCATGCAAACCATTCTCCTTATATTAACAATGGCTAGACTTTTCCCATACAGACTTCATATGTTGGCTATATCATTCAGAAGCCAATCAGTTGGGGGCCCATGTGAAGATGACAAGCGCCCAAATGACAAATTCCCACCTGAAAAAAATTGATCTTTGGTTATCCTTGACCCAAAAAGGGTGAATCCTATGAAACGTGCTCATGATATTGATTTCAAACCCAACTATCCTCTGAAATGAGAGATTTTAGGAAACGGACTTATGCGATCTAGTGGCCCTGAAAATGTCAATTAAGTAAATGCAATAAGCAAAATTCTTGAATTTACATTTGCTTCTTGAACATGACCTCTTTCTGGGCAACAGAGAATTCTCAAACAATTGCTCTATATAGAGTGAGATATTTCTAACCATTTTAGGATACATGTTATTCACCTTTCCCCCTCACTGTCCTTTTAATAGAGTGAAAATAAATTATTATACATCTAAAGTATTTTAATCATGGAAATTTACATGGTTAAATTACTCAGTTCATCATGTTTTTCAACAAACATTTACTGAACATCTCTGTGCCCAGAACAATGCCCAAGCTAAACACTGGCAGTGCTTTAAAAATAAAAAAGATATGACCCTAGCTTTCAAATTATTTATAGTCTTTGGGGGACACAGACAAAAAAAAGTAAAAAAGAACATAATTACAAATTGGTTTATGGGCTACTAAGAAGACAGCATGCCAATCAAGAGGAAACTGCGGTGAAGAGGTCAGCTGCTTTTACTGGGGTATTGGAAAGTTGCCTCTGAGATGACCTTGGATCTCTGGCTTGAAGGTGAGGAAGGGACCAGATAGACATTACTGTGAAAGAAAAAAAGTGTCCCAGGCAGAGAGAACAATGTGTCCAAAGGCTGTGGGAAGGGAGGGAGGAAGGTGCTTGGTGTGTCACTTGACTGAAGTGTTGAGAGTGAGAGAAGGTGGCATTAGGGAATTGCTAGGATGCAGATCATGCCGTGCTATGGAGGTGTTCTGATGTTATTCCAAGTACAGTGAGAAGTCATTGAAGGGTTTCCAGCTGGGAAGGGAGATCTAATTTATATTTTAAGAAGGTATCTCTGGTTATATGTTGAGAATGGACTAGAGGGGTCTGTGGGTAAAAACAAGGAAAAGAGTTAAGAAAGCTACTCTTCCTAAAAAACAGGGTGAGATGATGATGGGGTGAGAGTATTGGGATTGTATGGAGGGTGGGGTGGAGCCAGGCAGCAAGGGAAAGGGCCACATTAAGGCTGACTCCAAAATACTTGGTTTGAGCAACTGGGCAAATGATACTTCAATTTACTGAAATGGAGAGGATGAGGAACAGAAAAAATATTTGAGTGTTAGGTGTTGGGGAGTAAATTAGCATTGATTTAGCAATCTGATTTTGGGGGTCTTCCTTCTTTTTCTCACCTTCTCCATCTGCATGCCCACGTATGTCATAACAGCATGAAGATATTAACTACATATGTAATATAATAAATGTATTAACAATATAAAAGCAATAATGAGAATAATAATAATTTTATCATGTTTTTTCATATAGACCAGGGACTATGCTACATCCTGTATATATGTATTTTATTTAATCCTCCTACAATCACAAGAGGCTGACCCCATTTATCATATGAGGAAACCGAAGCTTATAGAGTTTAAACCACTCCCTCAAAGTCATATTATGTATTTGTCTGGCTACTGCCTACCTCTTGGGATTTGAGCCCAAGCAGCCTGACTTCAAAGCTTATGCAGTTTTTCTATAGACTGAATTTAAGCCTTCTGAGATGTTGATTTTTTTACTATTGTTTATGAAACATTCTAATATTTCTCTGCAACTCAACTCATTTTCTTCATATTGTCATGTGGTAGTTTCAGTTAATACTTTGCCACCATCTGTCATATGACCAGTTTAGCATAAGTAGTCTGCAATATTTTGTATCAACAGAAGCCTCCCAGCTGAATTCAAATATGCTAAACCGATCCTAGAATAGAAGGCAGGATGAATTGTCAAATCCGTAATGTCTGTTGTTTTTGTAGAGGACATCGGCCTGTAGTTTCTGTTAATGTTAAAGGCAGTGAGATGCATTAATTTTCATACCTTTGGATTCATAATTTTCAACCTTTTGATTTCAGAATAAGGATGATTGTATGTCTGACAGGAGACTGAATATTTGGAGTTTGTGGATTACTGAGGTCTCTTGCCCCATTTTTATTGTTGTAGGCCAAGCCCCGTCATACACCCCAGCCACTGGAGGATGGATAGAGAAGGGTGCCCTTCACGTGCATGGGTACAGATGGTGGTGACCACCTTCCAGTGGAGCTGCTCTGTGTACCTGGGGATGCCAGGTTTCCCTGCACCAAGAGAGGGACAGCCCCAGCATGAGTCAGGAAGTGCCATGACTAGGTGGGTGTGCCAGACACTGTGCTGGGGGCTTCACTTACAGTGTCTCTGAACTTCATACCAAACTAAGGAGGGGGAAACCCAGGCCAACAGCCAGTCTGTGTCCTTGCCACACCCATCAGTCTTCTGCTGATCACCTTCAGGTTACTCACGGATTAAAGCTGTATTTCAGCAAAGATGCAGACATCAGTTGCAGAATCACTGAGGGTCTCTTCTTTGAGCAAAATTGTTGGTCTCTGGTCTTACCCTAATTCCTTCTTCACCGCTATAACTTCTATAATATATCCAGCAGTGTTTCACACCTTTAGGCTTTCTCATTAATCAAGTACTCTTGCTCTTCTCCACATCATTTTACATTAATATTATATTTAAAATTTTTATTATTAAAAATGAATGTTTTAGGTTATTTTAAAAAATTAACAAATGGTTATTTTAGGAAATTGAGACACTACATCAGAATAATGTACGATATTGCTCAGATACGACCATAGTTGCAATGTTTTAATTCCTTGAAGTCACAAATGTACACACAGAATCAAATTAGCTTGGTATGTACTACTTTAATCCTATTTTAAAATAATCTACTATGGAGAATTTTCCCATGTTATTACCTACTTGTCAAAACAGGAGCATTTAAAAATATTTATAATGTCTAGGATATAGCTATATCCTAATAATTCCTCTAATGTTTGACATTTAAATTTATACAAAGGAAAATTAAACTGCTGTAACTGATACACCAAACATATATAACAATATTAACACAGTATTTAGACATAGTCAACTGGCAGAAGGCAAAAATGTATAATTGGGAAGAGGTACACTTGTTTGTTTTGTTTTTTGGGGGGGAATTAATGTTGTTATTTTGAAACAATCTCAAACTTGTAAAAACATTGCAGAAATGTTGTTTTTGTTCATAAGCCATTTGAGACTCAGTTACTTACATGGTTCCCTCAAGTCCTGGTGTAAAGGGGAAAAAATGAAGCTCCTTCTTGTATCTTGCAAAGACATAAAGATGTAACGTTATACTCCAATGCTCTTAGAGGGGAGCTGATATTAGTCTGCATCTCTGAGTCCCAAGTATTTTAAATACATTTTGTCAGACAGACCCTGATATTCTGAATTTGTTTCATCTGCTTATACCTGATCCTTCCAACTGACCAAGATTACTGATGCTCCATCCATGAGCTCATAATAAGCTCCCCTCTGTGGCTGCTTCCAGAAAAGCTTTGAAGACGGGAAGGAAAGAAGTTAGAAGCCCAAAGAGACATTAAAGGATATCCAATACTGGAAAAATCAGCTTATCAAGAAACTTCCAAAGTAGACTCTGAGGTCTATGGAAAGTTGGTCCAGGATGGCCAAATACAGAAAGAGTAATCTCTTTTCTTAGCACTTACTAGAAATGGAGCATAACCATGGGAAAATTTCCTGCCCTGTGTAACCTCTGTTCCCTCATCTATTTAACAGGGCTAATCTGAAAGTCACCCTGTGCTGCCCTGTGAGGATTTAATAATGAGACAATGCTGATACACTCTCCACACAGTGTATGAGGCTGAACAAGTCCTTAAAATAAATTTTGCCTTTAAAAAAGATGTAATACATATGAAAGCACCTTTTAAGCCTAAGTACTATATAAAGGTGACTCCTTTTTAGATACACAGAAGAGAAAATTGACTCATTTGTGTATTGGGAATATGTAGACACCTACAAAGATCTATTTCAGGCTGAAATATTGATATCACTCCTTCTCTTTAAGGGTCTTCTTATTCATCATGTTTACCATAATATTAATAATATCTAAAAGCTATTCTGTGCAGGTGTACCATTGTGGACTGAATAATAAAAGTTGCACCTTTGAAAACAATATGAAACATTTAAGCACCGATGGCCCAGTATTCTCATCTAGCTTTGTGACTTGCTATCTTCCAACATCAATGTTTCCATTGTCACTCTGCTATTTGAGATAACAATGCTTTTTGGATACTTGCCTGCTGGCCATTTAAGAGATTAGGGGCTTTTTTCCCTTGGTCTCCCACTGTGTTGATTCCCTGCTATACAGTTACCATTTGTAAATCAGTGGAGCAAGAAATTAAGGGCACACTGGCTGCCCTGCCTATGGAATGCCAATGACAGTACGGGTGTAGGGTCGCCTTGTTGCCTTTCTGCTGCCTACTGCACACCCAGCTAAAACACTGCTCCTCCAAATAAGCATAATTATCTTAATCGCCAGGAGGAATAAATGAGGCACAGTAACAATCAGATTAGGGTACAATAAAATAAATTTCCTGGATTTTATAATACAAAAATAAAGACCTATTATAATTGCTTGGTTTTTATTTTCTGTTTTAATGCTTAGGTGAATTAAGATTTTAACTTCCATACCAATCTGTGGTTGTTCCCTAGGTTTGCTTTGACGTTCATATTGTTCTGCCCAAATGATACCTAAAAATTAGGAAACAAAGAGGGGAGGGTAGAATGTTGTTGAGTAACATTACAACTGAGCTATCAGCTTTGTCCGTTCACCTCTCATGAGCCCTCCCTCCCCTCTCTTACCCCAGGGGCTGCTGGAGGTGTGGATATGAATTGAAGATCATGCCTTGAAGAGCCCTTAGCTCCTTCCTTCTGCATGTCCAGCTTGGTTGTATGCAAAGTGTTTTTCCAGGGCTCATAAAAAGGTCTCTTTCCCTTGCTTCTGGCACCTGATCTCATCGGCAGCAGTTTATTGGACAATTCTTGGATGTCTCAAACTCACCCTAAATTCAATATGTGGTGAACCCATCTCAGCATGTTTTCCTCCACAAATGCTCCCTGATTTGCCTACCTCCATTCTCTCTCACCTTCAGAATAATTTTTCATGCCCTTCCTTTGCTAAAATGAGTTATGAAAACAGTAGTGGCAGTTCGACTAGTGGCAGCCACCCCTGATACCTCTATTTTCAACTCTTTGTAATGTCAATACTTGTTTACAGTTATTTTCCATTATTGGTTGAACATCTTTTCCCTGCCAGACTATAAGCTCCATGTCACATCTGGTTTCTATTGACAGTATCCTTAGTACTTGGCACAATCTCTGATCATGGTTGGTGAGTAACAATAGCAGTTAACTATTGACTTGCTCTCTCTGATATGTATCTCCTGTTTTTTGCCTCATTCCCATCCCACTATTTCCAATGACACCTTCCCTAGTGAAACTGTCAATGCTTTTCACTTGGACCTATGAATGACTCTCCTCTAAGAATATTTGGGTCATCAGGCGTATAGGAGTTTAAACCTAGGTTCTTTAGCTTACTATCTGTGTAATCTTGGGGTACCTTTGGAGTCTCTGTTTTTCTATTTCTAAAATGAAAAGGAACATACTCATAGGGTTGGAAAATAAAATGAAATAATATATTTAAAGAATCTTGGATGTGCAGGATGCATAGTGACTCTTGATGCATATTGCCTAGGGGAAAATGCAATATGAGGGGCATAAAAGACAAATTTCCCCCTAATTTACAATATGCATAAGATTATCCACTCTGCAACTCTATTTCCTTTAATTATCCTTTAAATCTAATGTCTGAATCATATTTCCTCAGGACACCACTTCCCCTGTTTGAAACTAACACTTAATCTGATAAACTAATATATGCTAACATCTAGTTTCTCCCCAGAGGTTGAAATGTTTCCTCCCTGGAGATATGTGTGTGTGTGTATATATATGTGTGGGTGTATATATATCTAATTTATCTTAACTGATCTTCTGAAAGAGCTCCAGAAAATGATTCTAAAGATGAGCTATTTAAGCACACGGCAAGCTGGCTGCCAGTTTCAGGTCCTGCCAGGGTTCCCCTAGTGTATTTTTTTTCCCCTGGGGCTGTGCCTCTTCCCTTTCTCCATCAGACTTAGCTTCATAAAAACCTGCAAAGATCAACTGGTACACAGGACCAGATGGATTAGAGTCTTGCAGGACATTTGATCCTGTCCAAAATGTTCACTGGCTTCACACATCCCATGATATTTATGCTTTTGGTTTATAGGATTAATTCATAAAAATTCTATCATATTTTATGTCCAATAATTGGGTTGTGGCTGTATTATCAATAAGAACCCTTCTAGCTTTGGAAGGCTAGCTGGTAATGTCACAGAGCACTGGGCATGAGTTGGAGCAAACCAAATGTCTCCATGGGTGTTTGGACAGGACCGAATGTCCGCTAACTGATTGGAAAGTTCTTGCTTGACAGTATGAGGCTCTGAATGGATCCTTTCGCCACCAGTTCAACTCAAACATTAGATTTTCTGCCTTGTCCCTGTCCTAGTACCATTGTCCTTCCAGAAATAAGGCCTATGTTTCTCTTTCTAGTCTTGCTCCAAGAGACTAGCACTGTTACTCCAAATCCTACATACTCTGCTGGGTTCCTGCAGTGCTAGGATAGATTTTTTGTCAATGCTGATTCTCTCTGCTTGCCCGATTCTCAATGCCATCCACTTTGGAATCACCTGTGCTTCTTTTCCACTTGCTTGTGTGGAATCCTCCTTCCCCAGCGCCACATTAACTGCACAGAGTACTGAGCTTCTGGTCTCACAGGCTCTGGGTACTGAACTCTTTCTAGTTCACTAACCTCCCTTCTAGAACCTGTTTTTGTAGTGCTTGGCCAATCCAAGAAATAATGTCTATAAATAGCAAGTTTTGGTCTACCTTCACACAATGGACTTAACTAGACCTTTCTTAGCTGTGATCCCGAGATAAGAGAAATGGAGGAGTGATGTTGTACAGGCAGCCTTTTTGCTACCCATCTAATCATTCTATGCAGAGGGTTATTTCCTCTACATGTGAGCTGACATCCTTAATTCTGTGAGTTAGGCATAACTAGAGAGATGTTTAAAAGCACTTTGAATATTAAACAAAACAAAACACAAATAAAAACAAAAATGCAATAGCAAAAAGTCCACTAGATTTATAATTTACCCTAAACTCTCATATTTATATTATTAGTGAAATTTATCTGGCATGAAACAGTTTTGCTTAAGACAGAATTTGTGAATCTTAGTTGCATGGCATCCCTCTTAAGGCCCATAATAAAATTATCTCTAATTTTGTCAAAAAATGGTAACTTAAATTTTCCTTAATGTTAAAAACAAATACACAATAGGATACTCAGCATGAGATGTGACAGATTTATGTAATTATAACTTCAAAGTGATACACAGTCATAACGTACAAAAAGATTTGGAATGACTGAGGTCTGCTATTGGAACATGGCTTCTGGTATACCAGAGGATTGATGGCATGTAGATCATCTGTCACATGTGGGAATTATTTGAAATTCTACAGGCATTTTCCTACCAACCCAGTATGATAAAGTGTGATTAAAATCTTAGGCTGTGGAACCCACATCTTTGGTAAATTTGCAAATGTTTAATGAGCTTCTATGAGAAATATATTTCATTTTCTGAGCAACTGATTAATAAAGGAAGAGTTACATACAACTCACAAGAGAAGAATTGCTTCTTTTTTAGTGTCATATAGTATAAACTAAACAAGGACAATCAGAGAAGACTCCTGCTTCCTCTGTGATGGTGAAACTGCACTAAACTTGCCCTCTCTTAAAAACAATTGGAAAACTCAGCAAAGTATTTCTAGACATTGATTGACAGATGGCACAGGGCTGTGATATGTGAGAGGAGGGAGGTATATGAAAAAAATGTCTCCTTAGAGTGAAGCTCCATGAAGCAGAGCAAAAAACTACCAGGAAGCTGTAAACTCACCATTTCCAAACAGTTGGGTCCTGACTAGTGTGAGAAAGCTCATTATACATCCAGGGTCTGCTAAGGACATACTCAACTGTGCAACAGTATGAGGGATAAATTCACTCTGGAGTAAAGTCTAATCCAGACGTGCCCCAACGTCTCTTCTTTACTATCAGAATCTAGCTTTTGATCATGGGGGCGATGTGTCCAGTCAAAGGTGCTTTTTCAGAAATTTTAAATCAGCCTTTTTTTTTGCAGCTACGTTTGGTGATGTGATAGAACTAGTAACTAGATAGTAATTATTACTATAGATGGTAATAATTACCTATTACTAGTAATAGGTAATAGTTCTATCTAGGGGGAAATCAGTGTGGTTTCTGAAAAAGCTCTTTAAAACGGGCGAACTCATCTGGCCTATGTCCTTTTCTGTCTTGCTCATTCCCTTCTTGTTCACTGGAGTCCAAAAGTGATGTGGGATGGAGGGCAGCCATCTTGTAACCATGAAGGAAGAAGCTGAGAATTAGGCCCCCACTGCACATGGCTAAGAGGAAACTCACAGGGAGCTTGTGCTCTTGTGAAGATATTCACAAGAATATCTTCTTGTGGAGACACTACAGGTCCTCAAGGTTTCTGGTTGAGAAAATGATTGAGAACAATGCAGTCCATAATTTTTAAAACTATTTTTTAACTAGTTTCTGTTTTTTTAATACTTAAATATCTGGTAAATTATTCTTCTCTTTGGAGAATTTTCATGGCTACACTCTTTTTCTTTAGATAAAATCTACATTTAAAAAATTCTGAAAAAACCTATCTTGTTTGGATTTTTATTGTAATCTTAATTCAGAGAGCTGGAGACAGTCTAACTTAGGCTGTCACACCAGACTGCCTGGGTCTGCATCCTGATTATGCCACTTAGTAGTTGCATACGCTTGGGCAAGTGATTAATTTCTTTGGGTATGTTTGTCATTGGTAAAATGGGGGATATTATGGCACTGATTTCTTAGGGTTGCCATGAGGATTAAGTAAACTAATATGTCTGAAGTATTTAGAACAGAATCATTCACATAGCAGTACTTAGTGTTAGCTATTATTATTTTAAATATATATATTTATAAAGTATTGATTCTATGATATCTTATTATTCAGAAACAGCTATGGTCTTTATGATATCTAAATATCCTTTGGGAAGACTCTAGAATTTTAAATATTTTATTAAAAACTTAAGCTTTTCTTTTTTAGACAACCTCAAATTTAGATGCAAATAATTCTGTTTCAATAAAAACATATTTGTTCTTCTCATCCACAAATCAAATACTTTCTGGAAATAAAAAAGGTTGCAATGCATAATGACAGACTGAATAATTCCTTTATCCCATGTCAATAAAACTCAAGATATAATTATATTTTGAGGAAAAAAAGAACATTATAAAATAATCAATAATTGGATTTTCAGTTTTGTTAGTTTGTGATATTTTGAGTGATCTCAGTGTTTATACTTTACAGTAATTTCTTACACTCTGTTAAAGCACAAACTATTATTTTCTTGCAAGAATTACAATAAAAAAACAAAAAAGAATTTCATAAAATTGGTTACATTGGCTGCTTTTATTTTCAATAAACAAATATAATTCCAAATTGAAAAATATATGTACACCAAGGGAAAATACTATTAATAAAGAATATTTCTAAATGTCAACACCATGCAGAATGTGTTGTTTTGGAAATAAATTCCAAAATCCAAATGTCATAAACACTCAAGTGACCTTTGTGTTCCAAACAGAGACCAAATGGCCAATCTGGCTTGTGTTACCATGGAGACACACTTTGATGGAAGGACCTCTGATGAGGTTGAGCAGCGTGAATGATTAGGGGCAGTGTTGTGATAAATAATAATATGTGTCAGTGTGGCACCCTCTGCTAGAGATTAAGGCTGTGTGTGCTGAGTAGATAGCATTGTATAAGAAAATATCATTATCAGCTAATGTCTATAAGTAATGAGTAAATCAGAAATATTTAAAATATCTCTTTGGGGTTCTTATTATACTAACATGGTATGTGAGAAAGACATCAATTCAATTCTAAGGACAAAAGTTAATTGCAAGCAGAATTTATTTTATCGTGCTTCTCAACAAATATTATTTGATGTTCAGCCCAAGCACAGTATAAAGACAAATTTTCTCTTATTGATGGGAACTGGCACAATTTCAAATTAATTCAACTTCAGTCACAGAGGTTTGTCCCTACTATGTGGAAGGCACTGTTATGTTTAATAGGAATACTAAGATAAGAAAGATACCATGCTAGGTTGTGAATGAGTAATAAGTTCACAAATAATAAATTCTGCTTTGTTATAACTTAGTCCTAGCAGAGATTCAAATTAAGGACCATAAGGATTCACTGGGGGAGAGTATTGACATTTGGACATGGGAATCAGGGAAGTCTTCAAGGAACAGAAAGTCCTTGAGATAGGCAAAGAAATGTGTAGTGAGCATCCCAATAGAAGATGCAAGATTTGAAGGAATACAAGCAAAAGATATGTACCCATAAAGTTTGTTAAATGAATGTGGCTGGTACACAGAGTGTGGAAGGGGGCACAGTTAGAGAGACATGAGATTGGGTCAAAATGGCACACTGAGCATGTATACCTCTCCTCATTCCCCATAATTATGCTATGAAAACATGTTAAAAAGAAAAAATCCATAATAACATGGGAAGAAAAGAACTGTCTAATAAATGCACCAGAAAATTTGAAGATATCAAAGATATTTTCATGTCAAATAGAAATCAATGAAAAATACATGGAATAAAAACTGATTCACTATAAATATGTAACTAACAATACATTTTTAATATTAATAAAGAAAAATAATACATTTACAAATGTTGATACATCCACAGTTATGATGGGAAACATTTTTTCTCATGAAATGACAGATTGAAGAGAGGAAAAATTAAATGCGAATATAGATAATTTGAATAGCACAATTAACAAGCTTAATCTTTTAGATTTAAATAAAATTTTAACACAATATATAAGCATTATTATTTTCAAACATATGCAGAACATTAAACAATAGACTAAATTAGGTCACAAATAAAATTGTAATAAAGTCCTAAGAACATAGAACCTACAGATCAGTCATTGATAAAAATGGAATGCTGTTAATAACAGACTGTGTTTTCTTACTCTCTGTTAAAGCACAGAGTGTAAGAAAACAGTTGTATTAAAAACACAATTGTTGGGGTCAATAGGAAAACAAAATGAAAATTATAAGCTACTGAGAAATGAATGTAAATGAGAACACCACATAGCAACTCTTGAGGCAAGTATAAAATCAAAATTCAAATAAAGAGCAAATTAAAAGTCAGTCTACTTAATCAATTACAAAATAGATAATATTTTTGAAAACCTAATAAAATAATCATGTTTGATCCCCCCAAAAAGATAGTTTTGGTAGATAACCCCAAGAGTTCTCACCATACAAAAATATTAAAACTTTCTCAATTAAAGATCATTGATACTAAAACTGATCAAAAATAGATTAAAAACTCACTGAAAGGAACAGAAAAAATGATAGTTTATTTAAACTATCATATAACATCACATATAAAATAATAACAAATAAAACAAGCAATATATTAAAGAATCATACCAAGTAGGATTTATATCAGAAATGAAAAGATGCTATACATTTATGCAACCCTTATGAAAATTACAGCAGCTTTTTTTAAAAGAAATGGACAATCTTTCATTTATGTGGGAAAATGTCTAGAGTTGCCATAACAACTTTGACAAAGAGAAATAAAATTAAAACCTTTCTCTTTCTTTCTTGATTTTAAAACTTACTTTAAAGCTATAGTTATGAAGGAAGTATGGTACTAGTATAAGGATAGACTAATAGGACTATAGAGTAATGAAACAGAACTGAGAGTCTGGAAATAAATCCTTACATTTTAGTCAACTAATGTTTAAGAAAGGTTCCAAGTTCTCTAAACTTTCTAGAGAATATATATAGTCTGTTCAACAAATGGTGCTAGGACAATTGCATACCTACATGCAAAAATATACTGTATTTTTCGGACTGTAAGATGCACTTTCTCCCCAAAATTTGGGAGGAATAATGGTTGTTAATGCTGCTGTTGGGTTCTGTTTACATATACATTGGTGAAATATTATGTTATTTATGTTATTAAATATTTTACCTCATTTTTGGCTTCAAAATTTTTTTTCCTATTTTTCTTCTCTAAAACCTGGGTGCGTCTTATGGTCAGAAAAATATGGTAAATTAGATACTCATCTCACACCTTACATAAAAGTTAACTGATTCTAGACTTAAATGAAAGACTTAAAACTATATAATTTTTAGAAATGCAAGGATGGTTTTTAAAAAAAATCTCTACACAAACAAAAGGCAAAAAGGATCATCCCAAGAGGTGCATAAAATCATTTGCTAAATTTCAATAATTATTCTTAATGAAAAGTCTCAGTAAGTTAGCAATAAAAGGGAACTTCCAAAACATACACACACATATACATCCAACTGAAACCCATAACCACTACATATCATCATTGTAATTCAAGCGTGCCTTTCATCACCTCTACTAACCAATATTTTACTGAAACTCTTTGTTCATCACAAGAAGACAACAAGAAACAAAAGAAATATGAAAGGGAGGGAAGGGAGGAGAGAGAGAGAGAAAAACAGAGAGAGGGAGAAACAGGGAGAGGTATCTGTCATCATTTGCAGATTGTTGGTTGTGTATCTAGAAAATGTAAGTCAACAACAATTATTTAAAATCTGTCATTAAAAATATATATCAATAATTCAAACTCAGATAATGCAATGGAGATATTTCATTCACAATATCGATATCAGGAAGTAACATAAACTGCCTATAAGTTGAGTAAGAAATATTCAAATCTTCTCTGTCCTTCCCACCTTCTTTCCCTCCCTCCATTACTTTTTCCTTTTCTCCTTCCCTCCCTCCTCCTTTTTTTCCTTCCTTCATTAACTTGAATACCTTCGATGCACCAGAGATATATACCTCCCACACCTAGGTATATATCCAATAGAAAGCATGTATACGTACAGCAAAAGGTGTGTTTGAAATTTTAGGGGAGCTTTTACAATAATCCAAAAATGAAACAATTGTAGAATGAACAAACAAATCATGATACATTCAAACAATGGAATTTATCAGCAATGAAAATGAGTGAAGTACTGCTGCTACATACAGGAACAATAATTAATCTCTCAAGAATAATGTTGAGCAAAAAACCCACACACAAAACAATGTAACTTTTATGGCTCCATTTTACAAGGTCCAACTAATTGATAGTAACAGAATTCAGGAGGGTGGTTCCTCTTGGGTTGAGGAAACTACTGGAAAAAGACATGAAGGAAGTTTCTGGGGGTGTTCATGGTGTTCTGTTTTTTGATCTGGTGGCAGTTAGATTGTTTTTTCCCCAAACTTGGTGAAAATTCCTTGAGTTGTACATTTAATGGTTTTTGCATGTATATTTTTATGTATATTATTTTATACATCAATAAAGGGTTACTTTTAAAATTGAGTGGGTATTAAAGAATTGAAGCTAGTGGTTTAGTTCATATAATCTTTCAAGCAATTTAACAGCAACAGAAAGGAGAAAAGATCCATGAACTGAATTAAGAACTTTTGTACATGGGTAATTATAAAAGTTAGAATTATTGTAACAAAGGTTTGTAACTCCACCTTTTGTTTTCCAAATGACTTAAGAGACTAATACATTTGCAAAATCTCTTCTTTCAAAAGCTGATAATTTTATAACAATGGTTTGTAAAGCCACAATTTGTTCTCTACATAATTTAAGAGACTAATGCATTAAAAAATTATTAGTTTAGCACTAACTGGTGTGGCTCAGTAGGTTGGGCATTGTTCCGCAAACTGAAAGGTTGCTGGTTCAATTCCCAGTCAGGGAACATGCCTAGATTGTGGGTTTGGTCCCCAGTTGGAGGTGTGTGAGAGGTGATGTTTCTTTCACACATTGATCATTGATGTTTCCCTCTCTTTCTCTCATCCTCCCCACCTCTCTCTGAAAAAATAAATACATATATAAAATCTTTAAAAAATTATTAGTTTGTCTTTGGACACACAACATATATAGATGTAATTTTGTGACAGCAACTGAAAAGGGTAGTAATGGAGCTGTTAAAGGAGCAGAATTCATATATATTATTGAAGTTAAGATAGTATAAAAGTTAGGGTGTTAGGATGTCAGATATAATCCCCATGGTAATCAAAGAAAGTAGCTAAAGAATATACACAAAAATAATATTATTTTCATAAAAAGGAGGTGAGGAGAAGGCCATTTTGTTTCAGCAGAGAAAAGACCAGAGCCAATTTATAGAAAAAGGGATAAAAAAGTTCAAGGTTGTCTGGAGCTAGCTGGAGAGAAGGAATCAGGAAGACAGAAGAATGATAATTGGAAAAGATGAGCAAAGGATATAGAAAAGTTGGAGGTTCAGGAAGACTTTGAGATGCAGATTTTACATTAAAGAACCTCAATCTTCTTACCCAGGCTGGAGGCTGAGGGTATTGGTAAAGCTGTTTCTACCTTGTAGATGAAGAAAAGAAGATACTGAAGATGGGATAATTCAGGTTACAGTTACTGCTCCTGAATCACTACTTGCCTCTTTTAAGTAAAAACCAGTTTTGAAACATGTTTAAAATGACTATACTCATATTTTAAATAAAACTTATCAAGGGAACATTGCATGACTTTTATTATATAAGGAAAGCCTGAACAATTGTCTTTTTTATGTAAGTTTTACCAGTAAAAATAATGGATAGATTTTATATCAAAAAGTATCCAACAGTGGAAGCTTGAATATTTAATGAACAATCGGGAGTTTCACACTTCTAGGAGCCAAATTGTGGAGGAGTTGCAATGCCTGTTGGAAGTCAGAGCATCCGGCCTGCTAAGTGCCATGGACAGGACCTGCCCCAGGTAGCACCAGCAGCTCAGCACCAGCAGGGGCCCCACTGTTTGCAGTGGCCTCACCTAGTGCTGTGCCCTGGCACCCAGATCTGATGGCAGAGATGGCAACCACTGCAGCTAACATGGCTGTGGACTCTGCTGCCTCACATATGCTGAGACATGTCATCCTGGGGGCTTCAGTGGAGGAATTCGTGCTGAGCTTTCAATGCCTGACATCCTGACCAGAAGCCAAAGGATTCCCACCAGCATACCAGCAGAAGTTTGGTCTTGGCCACCATGAAATGAAAGGTTTTGGAGTGGACCCGGAACTGTAGTGACCCAGAGCTTCCGTAAGGGTTTCAATGAGGTGCTAAAGCAGAGCAGGTTTGTAAATGGATTAGCTGAATCAATAAGATTAAATTGAATAAATAGAAAATGGGTTTTGATCATAAAACTGTAATTGAAAGTAAAAGAATAAAGTGTAAAGCAACCAGTTAAACCTCTCCTCCATACTGGTAACTTCTTTGCTTCAGAGTCACCATGGCAGAGGATGTTCTTGCTGTGGAGGAGTTAGCTGAGATGGTGTGGAGTTGGGGCTGGGCAAACGTTTGTGTGGCCTCCTTATATGAGCTGAGCTGCGGTGATGTAAATTATGAATTAATGAGAATAAAATGAGTTCCCTTGAAAACAATTAAACAAAATAAGTTGTGCAGTTGACTAGAATAGAATCTCCTATGCAAGATAAATGACCAGGTATTTTCCTACTTGAAGTAAAAAGAGAAGTAGAAGCTCTCATAGAAACAGCTAGACCACATAGGAAACCACAATTTGTTTGATGTAATTTATTCCCAAAACATTCAGCTTCTCTTTTACAACCATCTTAATTTTGTTCTTGGTTAATATTATGTTGATTGTTCTCCTTAATATTGGGTTTTTTTTTACTTGCCTCGCCCCAAATCCTAACCTCCACACTGTGTCTTGTACTCAGTGCAGTGTCTGGGAATGTGGGGAGCCTGCTGAGCTCTCTCTCCCTTCAGTCCAAGTTGAAGATTGCTTTTCATTTTCTATTGCCCCACTGCACTTGTTTCCACTTGGCTGCTGACCCGGCCCTTCTTCTGGTCTGTTCAAGACTTAACCCCCTTCTCCCTCCCTTAATACTGTATCTTCTTTCTCCAAAGTTCTTCCTCTTGTTCCTTGTATCAAACAGTTTGTCTATTTCCTTTGCTCAAAGTAACTAAGGTTTACATGCAATTTCTGCTAGTCTTCAGGGTTAAAAGGACAAAGGAAGAAAACATCCAGGAGGTGTAGGAAGAGAAGATGGAGAGGAGAAAGGGAGTCATGAAAACTCAGGACAAGGTCCAAGGAGTTTGCCCATAGAGTGGGGGTGATTCTAATTCCTTGGCAAAATTAAGAAGATTGGCAAACCAGAAAAAGAGAATGGATTGCCCTCTGAAATAGCTTCCTTTAATCTTGTTTAATGTATATACACGATGCAAAATTATTCAAGTTCTCAAAAAATAAAAGCTTGAAAAATTTAGCTATAAAAACTTAACTAACTAAATCTGAAATGCACAAAATTATATTTTACAGTGGAGAACTCCAAGGGAGTTCCCATTAATGGTTGTATTTTAATCAGTTTTGACTACTGTCTCTGATTCAAAGAGAGGGTCATAATAGGATGGTCCTGGAAATTAATACTCTGAACAGAGCCATTTATTTCTCTAAAGGAAGGGTGATGACAGCAATTCTTTCCTCAGAATGATTTGGAGATTCAGGACAAAAACTACAAAAAGAATATGTCACCCATTGCCCAATACAATCTGTGCAGACTCCAGGACATCAATGAAAATATAAAAGATGGTAGCAAAGAGTATCATGTTTGACTCAATAAAAATTAGATGCAGGTAATCAAAGATTTCATAGAATTGCATATTTCCCTTTGGATTCGCTTTGCAGACAAGAGTGGCCTGGATTGTCATTAGAGTTGCTGATATTTCAGCAATAACTTTCTAGAATAATAATAAAATATTATTATTTTATAGTAACCATAATATATTAATAATTATTATTATTATAATGCATAACTTTTTTTAAGGTACATCTTATAGCAGACACTTATAATAGAAACTTCTTATCCCATATACACATTGTTTTTTATTGGTTCTGGTGCATATTCTAATTGGTTAAAAATAAAATGTTGAACTTAATTGGTTATTTTGAAAATGCCAGTTTATAATAATTGAATTTAATCAGGCATATAGATTTTGGGGCAGAAACTAAAATAATATATGACATGGAAAATGTCCCTAAAACTGAGGATTTCTTTAGTTTATTATACTATTGAAAAGACTAATTAATGAAAAAATAAACCTTAGATTCTATCCAAGCAACACAAGTATTTTAACTATATTGTCTATTCTAGTAAAAATTCTTATTTTCTTTTTATCTGAGAAGAAGATACCCACTAAGAAGGGCTCCTGGTGGCTAACTGGGCTCAAATTAAAAACAGAACAAAGCAAAACAAACAGCAAACAATAAAACCCGAAAAACAAACACAAAGGAAAAAACCCCAGAATTTAGAGCCATTTCTGCGCAGGGGCACCTCACGCAAACTGCACCTCAAGGACAAGCCTGTACTGACGTGTCCACTTCTGCCCTGAACTGCCTGCCTGCACCGCGTTTCTGCAATCTGAGCCAGCCCTCATAAAGGAATTGGAAAAGATAAAGGTAACATTTTCTTGAGATATTCCAGGCACTTTTCATAAGACATAAAACTTTCCCTTGGTCCTTGAGATATGTATTGATATCCCATCTTTAAGTTGAGGAGTATAAATCTCAGAATAATATGGTAGCTGGGTCTGAATCTAGATTTATTTGACTCCAAAATCTGTGTTCTTTCATTTGTCCTATGCTTTCTTTCTGAAAGAGAGAAGGTTGAAGCTATCGACTAAAAAAAATGTTTGGAAATTATAAAATGCTTTTCAACCCTGTATCTATTCCTGTTACTCTTATCAAAGATTAAAACAATCACAAAAACAGCTCAAAACATACCAAAACTTCAGATGTGTTATTCTCACCCTAGGGATCCAAATAACAAAATTCTATGACATATTTAATGGTACTTGACTTGCCATATGAGTAGAAATTCTACTGGGAGCAAACCCTTGCCTTGGGTGATGTATAAATCTCTATGAATTTAGGTTCATGGGTACATACAGGAAGTTGGTTATGGTACTCATGACTGGAAGCTTCTCTACCCTAAAACAACTCCCACATTTATTCTGTAGTCCCCTTTTGACTGTGGAGTTCCAGCCAATTAAAAACACAATTCTATCTGGACAGATAGGTGTGGTTAGTTGTAAGATATTGCCAGCTGTTAGTACTTTATCTCAAATTAGATGGCCAGATTAACACACTTACCAGGTCTCTCCCAGGAAATGAAAGCCAGGACTTGTTGGTTTTGAGGAAAGAGGTGACAGTAACTAAAGAACATTGAGCAAATTTGGGTAGAGATCTGCACTGAAAGCAAATACCAGTGAGAACAGAGACTCCATAAAACTCCAAGATGCCCTTTAGTTCTGAATTTTATAGTAAAATAATGTTACGTACAGGCAAGCTTCAATTTTTTAAATCATTTTGTCTAGGACTGACTGACTTTGAATAAAAAGAAATCCAATCAATACAGATTTTTAAAATTTCAAATATGATAAAATAGACAAAGACTCTCACCAAAATCTTCGGACAATATCCCTTCTTAGGGCCCCCATACTGGCCAACTATGTCATTACTGTACTTGAATTCGACACGCCCTCTAGTGCATCCCTCTAGAAATACAACTGCTAGTTCTTTGCTTATATAAGTATTTTTCCATATAAGAAGAGAATTTCCAGAGCAGTTTCTGCTTAAAAATCTCAGTTTATGCTGCATAGCCAGCTCATACTGTCGTCTTTCTCCAGAACTCATACAAATTCATTATTTCACCTTATGAATTTATACCCTACCTAGTCTCATAAATGGCTCATAAATGGCTTACAAGGATGCATAAAATACGACGAAATTGGGTATGTTAAACTGTATTGAATGATTTTTTAAAAAGTGAGGCAAAATGACCAAGAAATTAGATTAAAATATATAAAATGACAACTGACCTTCCTTTCATCGATGGGCTGTGTAGTTAGCCCTTCATACACATATTAATCAGGATACAGTAGGTTACCTATAGCAAAAACTGCTCCAAAATCTCAGGAGCTGATAACAACTAATTTCTCTTTCAGGTTGCAGACCCACTGCAAGTGAGCTGGAGTTCTGCTCCCCACTCTTCCCTCTAATGTCTATGCTAATGGGGAGCCACTGTCACTCATGCTATCAGTCACTGTGCAGAGGGAAAGAAAGCTTTGAAGGATCTTGCACTAGCAGTTAAGTGCTTTGGTCCCGTTGTCTCTATGCTCTTTCATTGGCTAGAACTGGTTGCATGATTCCAATCACAAGGGAGCTGGAACTTCTAGCCTTCCATGTGGGAGAGGTGGAGCAAGATATTGGTCAGCCCCCAAAGCCCACTACAGTGTTCTGGAGGGGGGAAAAAGGAAACAAAGACAGATCTGATTCATAAAGTACATGAGACCGCGAATAGCTGCTGCAATTTTGAGAAAGAAGGGTAAAGTAGGAGGGATCACAATACCTGATACTAAACTATATTACAAGGCCACTGTAATCAAAACAGCTTGGTACTGGCGTAAAAACAGGACCATCGACCAATGGAACAGAACAGAGAGCCCAGAAATAAACC
>CM052538.1:51144296-51238221 GCA_028533065.1 Trachops cirrhosus
AAATATAACAAAAGACACTGAAATAGAGTGGTCAGTGACCAGAGGGGAGAGGGGAGGGAATTTCAGGGGAGAAGGGAAGGGTTTACAGGAACAAATATAGAGGACACATGGACAAAACTAGGGGTGTTGGAAAGGGGAGGGAGGAGGGGAGGAATGGGTGGGTGGGCTGGAATGGGAATAAAGGATAGAAACTGTACTGAATAAACTAAAATAAAAATTTAAAAATAAAATAAAATAAAATAAAAATGAAATGACACCCTAAAAAAAATGAATATAACAGTTCAAGGAAATTACAACTATTTTTATCAAATTTATTGGGGTGACATTGGTTAGTAAAATTATACAAGTTCAGGTGTACAATTCTATAATACATCATCTGTTTATTGTATTGTGTGTTTACCAACCCAAGTCAAGTCTCCTTTCATCACCATGTGTATCCTCACCCCCTTACAACTATTTTTGTTTCTCAGATCAGACAGGAATTTTTCCTGGATTCCTCATAAAAAGGACCATGTATAGTATAGATTACATCATCTTTACAATGGAATCAGGGCCTTCTCTTATAAAGCTCTTTGTATGGGTTTATAACATCACAACATTCCACAATTAGTTTAAAGAAATTTGAGGGGTCAAATTATTATGGTGTAGGTATCCACCTTTCTGCCAAACTCTGGATTCAGGGACATATTTAAACATTCCAACTGCAGGTTGTGCTCTCTGGGAAGTTTTGAAACCTTAACAACTGTCATCAAAGAGTCAGTTAAAATCAAGATATGGAAACCAAGATCCAACAAAGGCTCTTGCTTAACTGGAAGTTTGTGCTCCTGTTCTGAGGTGAGCTGAAGGAGAAGAATCTGACATTTGGGCCGACTTCCTCCTCAGACAGTTTTGAATCTTCCCCAGGGTGTGGATCAGTGATCAATCAGTAGGCCCCCCAAATTTCTATTTCATTGCCAGGGAAAACATAATGCAGCCTGAAGGTTTTTTCTTTTTATTGAGATAAATTGACATGTAACATCATTCTCAGGTGTACAATATAATAATATTTATATATATTGTGAAATGATCACCACAAGCCTAGTTAATATCAGTCACCATCAACCATTACAAATATTTCTTTTCTTGTGGTAAGAACTACTCTCTTACAACATGAAATGCAGTATTATTAACTTAGTCACCATGCTCTATATTATATTCTCATGGCTTATTTAATAACTGTAAGTTTGTACCTTTTGACACCTTCAACCATTTTTCCCACTGCCAGCCCCACTTTTAGCAACCACCTATCTATTCTCTATATGTATGAGTTTGGGTTTTTACTTCTTTTTTAGATTCTACATACAAATGAGATCATACAGTATTGGTCTTTCTGTCTGATTTATTTTACTTAGCATAATACCCTGAGGGTCCATCCATTGTTGCAAACAACAAGGTTTTCTTCATTTTTGTGACTGAATAATATTCCATTGTATATGCAAACCATGCCAGGTGCATCGGGAGATCTATTAATTGGCCATTTATCTGCATGATAGGGAACCAGAACTGTCTGAGGAGGATGTTGGCTCAACTATCAGGTGCTTCTGCTCACTCTCAGTGAGAGGCAGGTGGCAATGGCTTAGCCACAGCAGTTATAAGTTTTCTGAACAGGAAAGCATAGTTGTGCTGAACTCCCCTCTATTTTCAAAATTCATTTTCTAGCAATCAGTCACCTACCAATTTTGGAAGTGCTTACTGTACCAAGAATGGAAAGGCAAACTTCCCTACATGTGTGACCCCTCTCTTGGAGGTCAGGGATGCTTGGTTTACCATTTTCATCATCATGACAGGCTGCTCAAAACTCCCTTTGTCTGTACTTCATTGGTTCTCTTTAAAGAGGTCATTTCTAGTGTTGTGGAGTATAAGCCTTCTTTTGAGAGAGAAAACATTTCTGATAATCTTCCCTAATAGTCACATTTTGATTACCAGTGATTTAGAAAATGCATAATGATAAAAAAAAGCAACTACTACAAATTTAGTCACCTTTACATGCATTTATATTATTCAACTAGTAATCACAACATTATCTACATGAATTTGATGTATATTGGTACCTATGTATACAGAATTTCTTTTTAGTATATAAACAAAGTTTGGCTTCATAGATACCTTACAGTAGCTCCAAGACACCCACAAGTTTACTACAATGAGTTCAATATAACTACTCTCTATTCTTTTAAACTGTCCAAGGCTATTGACCTTCCTCCTCCTGTCCCCAATCTTCCCTTCACCTCACTGGAACCCTGTGAGATTAGCCCTAAACAAAATCTGAAGTACCAGATAGAACCTATTTTGAAATGTCACCTACATGCTCAGGGGTGAAATATGCTGATGGCCCAGAGAGGAAGTCATTGTGGAGATGGCCTCTTCGGCCCACCAGCCCTCTCTCAAAACAACCTCTTGGGATTTGTCCCACTTTTCATTAGAACCACTTTAGTTTGTGTGCAGTGGTATTTCGTTTGTGTGCATTAGGGAAATTTGCATTTCCCTAATGACTAATGACATTGAATATTTATTATGTGCTTTGTTGCCATTTGTAAAACTTTTTGTGAAATACCTGTTAATAGATTTTGCCTCCTCCTTTGTAAAATCAAGTTGTTTTCTTATCACTTGAATTGTAAGACTTTTTTAATATATCCTAGTAATGTGGCTTTTTAAAATTCTTTCAGGATTTTCTCTTTTTTTTTGGCTTTTGACAGTTTGACAATGATGTTATTTAGGTGCAATTTTCTTTTGCATTTATGTTTATCATATTTCAGCTTCTCTGAACTCCTTTAATCTGTGGGTTTTTTTTTTTAAATCAGTATTGGAGAATGTTTGGCCATTTTCTCTTAGGATATTTCTCCTTTTTCATTTTCTTTTTCCTCTCCTGGAACTCCAACTGCATATATGTAGAAATTTCACATATGTCTCACATATTTCTTATTTCAACATTCTTTTTCTCTGTGCTCCATTTTGTTGATTCTTACTTGACTTATCCTCCTCTTCATAGTTTCAGTTCCTGAGTGTATCTGAACCACTTTTATCCATTTGATTCATTTTAAAAAAATGATTAAGAGAGTCTGGTGAAATTCTCCAATCTTTCCTGTTTTTTCATAAACTTTTTATAAATAAACTTTTAAACTTTGGAATAGTTTTAGATTTACAAACAAGCTGAAAAGACATTAGAGTGTTTCCCTGTACTCCATGCTTAGTTTCCCCAATTGTTAAGGTCTTACATTACTGTGATACTTTGGTCCTCAACTTGTAGGTTTTTCTCTACACTCCCCATTACTGTGATTTCTGCTTATCTCTGATTCTACTCTACCTTTAGCAAGGAATATTCCTCAAAATACATTATAAATGCCACAGTTGAAATTCTACATCATGCATGTATTATAGATGAAAATAGACTTGCTTGAGAATTAGGAGCTAGTAAGTGGCAATGAATGGATAGAACCTAATAAGCACTTATTACCAACTTGATACACATTATAGATTTCAAGTTCAATCTTCTGCTAAACTTCTGTTAAACTTCTGCTAAAACTGTAACTCAGTAAGAGAGAATTCAAAATTACTGCTCAGTTTCATCTACTAATTCTCTTACTTGACACATCTATTATCATCATTATTACTATTTAAGTCAAAGCCACATTTATGTACTTACTAGTTTCTTAGATGCTGGAGGAGGAAGACTGATCTCAAAACTTTCTATTAAAAATCTGCAAAAAATATCCATTGTTGAGAAAATAGAAAAGGAGAGCAAAGGTATAAATAGATTGTGGAAAATATATATGTATGCATATAATTTCAATTATGATTTTCAAATGCTGTTACTACCACTTAGACTTCCAACATTTTATATGATGTGAAACAAAGCAAAATGAGACAAAACAAGACAGTGTATGTAAAATATCACAACTGGAAAATAGTGTTACCATCCCAATTCAGAGGGCAACAAAAAACTTGTTTAAAAGTGAAAAAAAACTTTGAATCTAGGGTAAGGGCTGAGGAACAAATGAAATCACCCTAATTTGAAAAGACAAAGATGAATTAAAAATAAGTGAATCTATATATATAATTATCAGCAATAATCATATACATTTTCATGTAAACTGCTTCAACTTCTCTGTGGAAAAAAAACAAGCTATAAACTAAAGCATTCAAACAGTGCATCACATGCTAACATAAAATGAGTTAAATTTTCAACTGTGTCCTATGCCATCTACACTATTATTTCTGCAATCTTTTTCATTTTTCATCTCTTCTCGAGTGTTGCAGTATTTCTAAATGCTTACCGAAAATTTCTCCTTGGTTATCAAAGCTAAATTCACTATCACCTTCCACCCGCCGATCCACCAACTTGTGCACTTCCCACTCATCATCCCATGATCATTTTCTGCATTACTAAGGCTTAATTCTTGAGTCATTGTTGACTCATTCTTCTTATCTTCTGATTTTATTTAGTCACCATGAAATCCTATATAATTGTTTTGCAGAATGTCTCTGGATTCCATTCATTTTCTCCTATTTTCATATTCTTATCGCCTATCCTTGTGTAACTCAGATACTCTTTGTATACTTTGAGTTCCTGCGCTACATCAATTTAGAGGAAAAGCAGTATGACTAAAAAATAAAATTGATGACAATTCAAGTCTTTACTTATTCTCTCAAGAAATGCACAGGGTAATAGTTAAGAGGGAGGATCTGAAGACAGACAGCCTGGGTTAAAAACGGGCTCTCTCAGTTCCTACTAGCCCCTGCCTTTGTTACTTCATCTGAGAAATGATAAAGGGTGATAATAAGTGATAAAATGAGGTAGTACCTACATCAGAGAATTATTGTGAGAATAAGACTCAACACATGTAAAGCATTTACAACAATGTCTGGTACATAGTAAGTTATTATGTTTTATTATTGATTTTACTGTTATTGAAATCCTTATTGGTCTTTGTTACTATCAAAGAGGATAGCAGTTATTTTCCCTAAAATATCTCTTATTCCACTCTCAACTATTTGACCCAAATCCTTTCATGGAAACTATCCCACTTTGCTCATAATATCTCTGGCGATTCTTTCAACTTGCTGGACACTTTTCTTGTCTTGTTCCACTATAAAGTCCCCTATCCCATCTTCAGTCGTTTCAGATTTTTCAAACTTTCTACCAAGGAAAGAATGGTGAAAGCAGTCTACCAGGTGCAGTTGATAAGAGGTCTATTCATTATAGAAAACTTAAAATCAATAACCAAACTAATGGAAAGTCAGCTTGATTTTTATTTTTGCCATGTGCTGGCAATTCTTAAAATATCAGTGATAAACTACTTTTCTCTTTCTCCCAATCTTTTATTAATCTAGTTGATATGACAACTTTGAACTTTAATAACATACACACATATATAAATATAAATACATATACACATAACACATATATGCATATATGTTATATATTATCAACAAAAGGCCACTGTGACCAATCCAATGCCAACAGGAGTTCCCAATCTGAGGGGAGTGCAATAAAAGGAGAGACTCTATTTAGGTGAACAGTTTGCAAAATGAGGAAACACAGCCTCTGGAGAAAACTGAAGGGCTACTACCCGCAGACAAAGAGGGGCCAGCTTAGTAGAAAAAGTGCCTGTTCTGGACCTTGACTGCTCTGTTTTTATGTAAATGAGGAATCAAATTGTATAATTTGATTGGTCCAAATAACACTGTCCTGATTGGTCAGAGTCCTGATAGGTTTTATGGAGTGCTTTAATTGGTCAGTAAACATGCAAATGAAGATATAGCTGCAGAGCTCTGATTGGATAGGGCACATCTCAGCCCATTGGTCAAAAAGCAATTCCAGGAACTCTTTCATAAGGAATGACTCAGATAGCAGGGGCTTGGCAGCCCAGTCTGTGGCTTTTCCCTGCATGTGTGAGAGGTCCCCTGTAAACATCTGGCTGCTAGGCTCTGATTATAAATTTGGGCTCAGTTAACCACAAGGAGTCCTTTTTGATGGGTATATTCCTTCTTGGTGTCAACTGTATATAAAACTTTATATGACCCTGGCTGGTGTGGCTTAGTGGATTTTGTGCCAGCCTGTGAACCAAAGGGTCACTTGATCAATTCCCAGTCAGGGCACATGCCTGGGTTGTGGGCCAGGTCCCTGGTAGGGGGAGCATGAGAGGCAACCACACATTGCTGTTTCTCTCCCTCTCTTTCTTCCTCCCTTCCCCTCTCTCTAAAAATAAATAAATAAAACCTTTTAAAAACTTTATATGACTGTTTTTATTTCATATTTTTTACTCAACATTGGGTTCTACCTACAAATAAATTCTGAGAACTCTCAGTTACATAGTTCACTTCTCCTAACACGTGGACTAAAATATATGTGTTCTTTTTGAGAATATATTCATGAGAATTCAATCATTCCAGCCACTTTGGACACAATTTCTACCCCCAACTCTATGGTAATGCATATTCCTACATGTAACAGTAAAATTTAAAAAAAGGTAGCACAGTGACTGTAAAGATGTAGAAACTGAACTTGAGTTGCTTCAATTCTGACATTTTACATAACTAAGCGGAGTTTTAATTTGTGTTTAAAATTTAAAAAAATGAAACAGAACATGAACTGCAACATATGAGGCCTGTCCAGAAAAAGTCCAGCTGTTGTGAATATAACAAGAATAGTTTGTGTGACATTGATGTACCCTGGCAGTCAAGGAAAGTGGATTGGAATGCACATACATGAACAATGAGAACTTCACTGTACTAGTCAGTGAGGGCGGTAGACACCATTGAGTGAGCATGTGTACTGTGTGGCTGTCGCATTCAAAATGACTGAGTGAGTAGAGCAACAAATCTACATCAGATTTTGAGTTAAGCTTGAACATTCCTCCATGGAAACTATTCATATTATTCAGAAGGCCACAGCTATGTGCTACTGGTGATTGTAAGCTTCATCGCTACAACATGCCTATGTATGAATTGTGTCTCAGTGTTTCAGTGAAACATCAAATTACTCAGGTGACTCAGCCAGCCCCTCTGATGCTCAGATTTGGTGCCCTGTGACTTCTGGCTTTGAAATGAAGAGATTTGAGACTGTTGATGAGGTGCAGGAAAATATAACAGGGCAGTTGATGGAAATTGGGAGAACTGTGTGAGGTCCCAAGGTGCCTACTTTGAAGGGGACTGAGGCATCTTTGTCCTATGTACAATGTTTTTTGTACCTTGTATCTTCTTCAATAAATGTCTCTACTTTTCATATTACATGGCTGGATACCTTCTGAATAGACTTCATATATTTTATTGTATTTGAATAGCACTTTAAAATAGAAATTTATTAATTTTTAATTGTTTATTGTTTTAAATCTAAGGAGTGTATCAAGATAATAATGAGTAATACTAACTACTACTACATGATTATTAGTGAAAACAATTTTGTCTTATGGATCAGGAGCTGTTAAAACTGATTTTGCTTTAAGGTCAAATATTCTTCTTACAGTAGCCTTCTCCCCATATCCCCAATCTTATGCATCCTAAGAAGGATGCTGCCTTGCATCCTTCTTGAAACAGAGTTGTGAAAGCTGGGAAAATCCATACACATGAATACATACAAATGAAATTCTCTCCCATTCTTGAATTATTTCATCAGCCTCCTAGATAATTTTCTATGCCATACTCTGACCCTCCCTGGTAGACTTTATTTTCAAGCCCTAACTCTTTTGCTCAAGCCCACGTCAGTGCATCAAATCTAAACTACGCCTGAGCCTCAAAGTCTCCCATAGTTTCACGGTCCCCACCTCGCCATTCAGGTGTGCCTCTTCTATTCCCTGGCTGGCAACTCTCATTCTCCCTCAGGCCAGTCTGCTCTATATTGATGGGTCACTTCCACTGTTTTCACTTGCTATGTATCTCCTGGAACACCTTCCTTTCCATTTCTTCATTTTACAGGTCTTCCAAAGTTTAGCATAAGACTTAGCCTCCTTTCAAGGTCTTTCTGACTGTTGCCACCCTCACAGACTGGGCTATGCTCTTGGGTTCTATAGCAATGCACAGCCCACACTTTGCAATTTAGCACATCCCAATCACTGTTTAGGTTATTGTGTATGTTCTCTGTATTTAAGTTTTTGTCATTTCATGTAAAAGGCAGGAATCATAACTTACATCCTATGATTATGACATGGTCTGAGCATACAAAAAATAGTAATTATATTGTTTGGATTATTCTGGCCCAAGAGGAGAATGTAAATATCTATTGGATGAAGAGGAAGCTAGCAGAAAAGTTGTGTATTCACCACAATGCTTAACCCAGGAGATCTTTAAGTCTCCTCTCCAGTCTTTGCTGTGCTGCAAAACTCCACCTGACCTGACCCTGAACTCCACATTTGCAGTTGAGAGAAGGCTTTGTCTGTGGCTTTATCTCTAAAACTTGAATCTTCTCAAACAGTATTTCTGTGGCTGTATCATTCACTGCAGAAACAAGAAATCTAATTTCACCATTAAAGAAAAAAGTCACTACTAGAACCCAAACCACTTGAAGGAGAATGCTCCATGTATTAACTTCACATAGATTTTAATTTTTGACTTTACCTCAGTCATTCAATACATATTTTAGTTTACTCAAGTTTGGACCATGTGCTTATTTTTATCTTTTGTTTTTCTTGCATATCTAATTTCATTTTCCAAATCCTCTTACTGTATGCCTGCACCATATCACTAAGATTATCCATTCTCTTAATTACAGTTTCTGTTGCATCAAATTTTTCTTCTTAGAGACACTCTGTAGTCCTCAAACTTTCTGTCCCCATGGGACCGGTTATTCTCCGGGCCTGGGACAGTCATGAGTGTGTCATTTAGTTTTAAAAATCATCTAAATCATTTTGTTAAGTATTATCTAATGTATTTTTAAAAAGTAACGTACTTGTAATGACAATTTTAAGAAACAGCGTTCTGCGCTGTCTCTTCCCAATCTCATTCTACGGCCCAGAAGCAACTCTGTCATGTCGGCTGTCTCTTTTGACTGTTCCCAGAATATTCTGAACACTTTCTTGATTTATCCACTTTGGGCATTATCTCTTTTTTTCCTGCACAAATGGATGAGAATTTACTTCTTAAACTACTTATTACCTTCTTCCACCCCTCATTAAACCAATATAGTTTTATTTCTATTTCAACTTTATTCTAGCTTTTATATTATTATAACAGTGGCAATGCAGTTCACTGCCAAACCAAGTATTGCATTCTTTCTTGTGCAACTTTGGTTTCTTTCCAGCACTTATCATAATTTTATTTTTCTTAATTGTGTTACTTTGCATTGTAACCTCAAGCCCAATCTTTCCCCCCATGGCTTATTCATATAGTGACACTTAGTTCAGTGTAAGAACATGGGCTCTGGAGTCCAGCCACCCAGTTCAAATTCTGGCTCTAGAACTTCCTAGCTGTGTGGCCTTGAACAAGTTACTCAACAAATCTATGCCTTTATTTTCTTACCTGTAAAATGAGGTGAATAGTATTACCTATATCATAAGTTGCTATGAGAACTAAAAACATTTAACTAAAAAGAATTTGGAATAGTGCTTTTTATATACCAGTATAATTTCAGGTAGATTGTCCTAACTCCCACCTTCATCTCTCCTTTCCCTTCTGAGTAAAAATCCCTTCCAGGGGTCTATCCTGCTTTAATTTAAACGTGTTGCTCTCCAGACCTTATGTAGCTCTGTCACCTTGAGTCTTTTCCTGCCTGCTCTCCTCGGCTGGACTCACTGTTCGTGTTCTCATGTTCTTCTAGCTTGTAGGGTTGCGGTCGAAAGCTCTGGTGCCACACCTTCTTGTCTCTCTTTCTCTCTCCTGCCCCCTCCCTCCATCCTGTCTCTATTTCTCTTGGTCCTTGTTTTCCCTTTGAAAGGTTTTGATATCTTTATTCCTAGTGTGGAGAAATTTTATAATTGCACATCTAGGGCTGAACATCCTTTCATGACTGTACTGGACACTCTCCATGCCCCTTCAATCTCGAAGCTTGTCCTGCAGTTTGGAAGATTTTCTTCCATTATTCTTTGATGATTTCCTCTTACTTTTTCTCCTCTCTTTGGAACATCTATTAGTGAAATGGTATGCTTCTTAGATTGAGCCTCTTTTATTTTCATCTTATATAATCCATTTTGTCTTTTTTTGTCTTGTCTAGACTTTATCTTTCATTAGAAAATTTGTATAACATTCTGATTTTATATGGTTACAATATCACCTCAGAAATTTCTGAGCATCATCAAATAGAGATTTGTAAAGTTCTAATCCTTCTCTTTGTGTCCTCATGGTCATGTCTTTTCTCTTTCCCTGCTTCTTTAGTATTTATTTTTTCCCCTTATGTTGAAAGATCTTCTAAAGTATATGTTGATGTTAAAGAACAAGGCATTGAAAAGCTAATTGAAAATTCTGCATGTTACTGATGGTGAAGTGTCCTGCTGACTGATGAGGATCATTTTAGCTGGATAGTCACATGAACTAGGGACCCCCAGAAGCTTCTGATCTCTGGCCTGGAGGCAGACACTTAGTTGCCTGAGTTCTATTCACAGTTGTGGGGATAGACTCTCTACCTACAGGTTTTCAGTGGTTCCCTTGTTTCCAGACCTTTGTTTCGCTCACCTCCTTCACCACCCCAGAAGCCTTTAATGCCTTAACCTCTTCAGGGAGGGCAGAGCGCTCTGGCTTCATTACTTTCCACCTGCCCCATTCGTGCTCTAGTTACACGATAAGCAGGTCAAGGAGTTCAAGGAAGGCTGGTGTTAGTTCTTTACACTTCTGGTAGAGTTCATCAGTGAAACCATCGGATCCTAGACTTTTCTTTGTTGGGAGATTTTCAATTACTGATTCAATCTCATTGCTAGCTATAAATCTTTTCAGATTTTTTATCCCTTCATGATTTAATTTTGGCAGTCTTTGTGATTCTAGAAATTTATCCATTTTATCAAGTTTAGCTCTATGTAAGAATTTTAAACCTTATAGCTTTTGAACACAAAATAAATTAATCATAAAAAACAACTTTCTTTAGAGAGGTGAAGTAAAAATTTTTATAATATCCATGCTTGCAAGGAACTAAGAACACAGGTACTATCTTGCACTGTTGTTAGTGGTGTTAGTACAACTGAGAGAATATTGCCTATAAAATATAAAATGCTCATAATCATTGATCCACCCAGTAGAATCTACTCTACAAAATATACTAAGACAAGTGTGCATTGCTACATGTACAGTAATGCAATTTGCTGCTTGGTTTCTAAAGGCTAAAAATTAGAAGAAATCTAAATGCCATCATCAGGAAAAAAAGCTGAGAGTCTACATTTTTTCTATTAAAGTATATTTAATACACAATAGTATATTTGTTTCATGTGTAAAACAGTGATTCCACATTTATATTCCTTACTATATGATCATTACAATAAGCCTAGTAACCATCTGTCACCACACAAATTTATTACAATGACTATTTTCCCTATGCTGTACATTGTATCCCTGTGACTTATTTTTGTTTATAACTGGAAGTTTGTACCTCTTATTCCCCTTTACCCTTTTTATCCATCTCCCCTTCTCCTCTGGCAACCATCAATTTGTTCTCTGAATCTATGTTTCTGTTTTGTTTTATTTGTTTTCTTCTTACCACATATAAGTAAAATCATACAGTATTTGTCTTTCTCTGTCTGACTTATTTCACTGAGCATAATACCTGTAGGTCTATCTGTGTTGTCACAAATGGCAAGGTTTTGCATTGTTTAAAAAAATATTTATACTACAGTCATCATTTATTTTAATTGTATTATAGTTGATTGCCATCAATTTATAAATCATATTTAGTGTAAGAATTTTCCCCAAATTTATATCTTTACCACATTTTCTCTCACATTTATTAACTCATGCATGCATTTATCTATCTTTTCATTCCAAAAATATGTACTGAGCACCTTCTCTGGGCCAAGTACTGTGTATTCACTAGGAAGAGAGTAGTGAACCAAAGAAAGTTCCTACTCCCAGGAGATAAGCCATAAACATTATTTATCTCTCTATTTATTTAGGTCTTCCTTAAGGTCTTTCAGTAAAGTTTTGCCATTTCTCTTATTTATTTGCTTCGTAGTTTTTCTTGTTCAACTTTTTTCCTTTGTACTGGTTTGAAAGAGGTATGTTCTTCAAGTTATTGCCACTGGAATTTCAATCTTAATATTTACCAAAGACAAAAGTTATCCAGTATCTCTACTCAAACAACACAGGACCCTTAGAATGCTGTCAAGTCAAATCTATTCCTTCCAGTTAACATTCAATTGTTGTTGTGTATTTTATCTCTATCTTATTTTAATTATCCCCCTAATTTGGATTGTTATTATTGTTTTAGCATTCCAGTGTTTGTTTATATTTATCCACATATACACCTTTCCTGTGTTCTTTTTGAAATATATCCTATTAGAAATTTTTAGAGTATATGTAGTTCAGAAACTATGTTTTTGTTTATCTTAAAATATTTTTATATAAAGCTTGTTGTGGGAGATACTTTTATGAAGAACACGGGTCTTGGTTAACAGTTTTATTGCAGTTTTTTTATTTTGGTTTATGTCAGCACTTTGAAGATACATTTTTCCTATTTACATCTATCTTCCCACATTATTTTGAAGTCAACTATCTGTCTAGTTTTTGTGTTATTTTTGTTATCTTTCCTCTCTGATCCCTTCATGATATTTTCACTGTCTTTAGTGTTCTGCAGTTTCATTATAATTATTGTTCCTGAGTTTGTGGATTGATATTTCTCCAAAATTCTGAAGCATTTTTGCAGACAACAAAATATCATTTGGTTGAATCTCTGTTCTTTACATTACATGAGTATTGTATTCATTCTCTTCAATTATACTTTTGTTATTTTTCTATGCATTACAAACAAATTTTCAAAGTCATATACCATATTAGTTTTAATTTTCTGTTTAAATGTTGTTCTAAATTTAACATTATTTTGGTGTATGATGTGAATTTTACTTTCAACCTCATATTTCTAGTTTTCTTTCACTTATTTTTAAACTTCAGAGTGTTCTAGTTTTTTAAACAATCTTCACCCAAGGATATGTTTATTGATTTTAGAGAGAGAGAAAAGGGGAGAGAGTGAGCAACATGAATGTTAGAGAAAAACATTGGTCAGTTACCTCCCATATGTATCCCAACTGGGGCTCAAATCTGAAACCTAGATATGTGTCCTGACCGGGAATCAAACCCACAACCTTTTGGTGTATGATATGAGCTTCAACCAACTGAGCCACCTTACCAGGGCTAGAGTGTTCTATTTTTATCTCAACTTTTGTCTCAGCCTATTTGTGTCCAGTTTCTTGTTCATGTTTCCTTGTCTTCAAATTAGTTGAGGACAGTAAAGGTGTAGGTTCTAAAATTCCTATGAACTATTATAGTAGAGAAATGCTTTTGCTCAGAGTCTTCTTCATAACGCTCCCTGTCAGTATTAAATACAGATTCTATTCATGGTGAAGTGATGTGTATTAGCTGAGGATTTTCCAATAGGAAGGCAACAGAGAGGGAGATGAGTGTCCTAAATTCCTCTGTGTACATTTGGGTATTAACTGATGCCTCTTTTTAGATGGAGATATAACAGAAGTTTATGTGATTAGCAAACATTTCATCACTTCATAAACTTCACTGAGTTAGAAGATTCTGCTTTGCTCATTATACTTTACGACTTCACCAGTAAGATACAGTCTATACTTTTTCTTGGTTTGGGTGTTCACCCTGAGGGATTCCTCCTACTTGGCCCCATTGTCAGGGCTTCTTCTGTATCTGTTCTCACCCACCGTGTTTCTTCATAAGTGACCACGCATTTCAGAGCACACTGTGCTCTCCACAGAGCAGCTACCAAAATGAACTAATGGGATCACAGTGAAGGAAGAAGGTAAAGCTCAGAAAACATCTGGTTAAAAAGGAAGAGACCAGTTAATAAAACAATCCCTTACTTCCTTATACTTCCTTACATCCCTGTGTGAGGGTCAACAGGCAGTGAATTTAAGACTTCTTATCTTTGTTAATGCTTTCTTGTTCTGCTTCTAAAAACAGAGTGCATGATGTTGAAGAATGCCTATTGCTTTTATCCCCCAAAATTGCAGTTAATGGGAATTTCTCCATGGCAGTTCTTAACTTATGTTTCAATGTGTGATTGGGCTTTGTGGTTACTTATCTATCTACATGATTCTTTTCATGGGAAGTCGGGAGCAATCTGTAATAGTTGCTCCCAAAGCATTTGAGTCCAAGATCCCCATTTTTGTCTCTCAGAATGCCCCTTGTGGCCATTTCTCTCCCACTTGTCAGAAAGCTTTCCAATGACTTCCTTGGACCCACTCTGATTCCTTGCACTTCTGGAATGCCTCCCAGGATCTGCCTCTCCATGTCCTCTGCAAAATGGATGTTTGCATGAAGTAAATGTGGCCATTTACTTCTGTTCAGCCCATCTTCTATCTGAGGCCAGAGGAAAAGAGGCCTTCCATGAAGACTGAAGATGGAGAAGAAAAGTAGTCCTTCACTGTGTGGGAATATCCACCAACCTTCTAGGATGAATCTGTTTCTCTGCTTTCAGTTCTGTTCCAAAAAGCCTGCACAATTTTCCCCAACTTATTATCTGTCAGACTAAGGAGATGAAATGGGCAAGAAAACACTGAAATTCATTGTAATTGGGTGAGTTCCTTTACTGCTTTAGGCTTGAGATGAGACAAAAGGAAGAAAGAAAGGAGAAAAGGCTGCTAATGCCTACCTTGCAGGACTTTTGAATTAAATAAAATAAATCATATCAAATACTGAAAAGAGAAACAAAAAAACACTTAGAAAATGGTAGTTATTCTTATTTTTCCTAACAAAAAATCTTATGTGTATTGAAACAGTGTTCTCTGAAACTCTGAAACTCTGACTATATTTTAGTGTATTTATTAGCATTCCTGGGATCCTGAAATACAGTTATCTCACCAAGATCTGCTATATGTCCAAGATTATCAGAAATCATCCTGAATACATGGGTACTATATTTCTGATGCACTTTTTTTGCTGTGTTGTTTTGTCATGTTGCTTCCCAGAGGGAGTGATATCCAATACATGATACTTTATCATCATTTCATGTAAGTAGAATTGCATATTTTCTCATAAAATCACATGAGACAAATAGCAACAATAGTGCTGTGTGATTCCTGGTTTAGGGCAGTGATAATATTTTTTATAAATTTGCAAGAAATCAATATCACAGGTGTGGGTTACTTCCATTTTTGCTTTGGGAGTCATTACAAATATGACTCACCTGGACACTTTAAAAAACATTAAAAAATTGACCTTAAATGAAGATCAATTCTCAACCTCAGTGCTATTGTCTTTTGGGACCAGATAATTCTTTGTGGGGGGCAGTCTTGTGCATGTAGGATGTTTAGCATACCTTGGCCTCTACCTCCTTGTACACTAATAGCACCCTCTCACTTGTGACAACCAAAAATGTCCCCAAACTTTGCCAGACGTCCCCCGGGGGGTGTGGTGATGATTGTGCAAAATCACTCTGGTTGAGGATCACAGCCTTAAAGCCACACTATAATTTGCCTGTAACAGGTCATCAAAGAATTAAGAAAACAGTACCACGTAGGAGAAACAAAAAGAATAAGAGGCTTAGAATGATCCATTCCTATTGATTTTGTTTTCAGGACATTCTTTTGGTCAAGATACTTCCCTTAAAGTGAAAAAAAATCTATCCACATTCCCACAAATGCACATACAATGCTTTTCTCCTTGACAGATCATTCCCAGTCGGAATAAAGAGCTCTGGAAGGCTGCAGTTTATGTCAGGATCCAACACACCAATTTCCTCCTCACATCTTGAGCTATTGTTCTGGTCTCAGTATCACATGGCAGCATTTACTGCTCCCGCCCCCACCACCACTTCACAGAGACTACCTTCCTCCAGACACTATAATGTTAAGGACTCAGTATTACACAATTTAATGGTTCGTTTTAAGACTTTGCAAAGATCCATGGATTCATTTAAACAGTGACTCATCCCATTATCCTTCTCAGAAGCAAAACCCACTTTCCATTCCCCCATTTCTTGCTTTTCTATGTACTATGCCTTAGGGTTAAAACCCCAGGGGTCTGATGAAGCTCAATATAACTTTAAACTAGGATAGAGTGAAATTTAGGGAGTCACGAAGATACCAGAACTTGTCAGATCTTTGGTGGTGGCAAGTGGATTCACTTTTGTTTACAAAGAAATGTCTTGCATTTCCTCTCTATAGTATCCCAATAACCCCTAGCAGGATGGATCAGATAGTGACTGCTCTGTGGAGAAAGTCCCTATCAATCTGGTGGGTAACTAAAACATGAAACTTTCCAGGTAATGTGAAAGCAATAGATTTGACCTCACAGGACACTGGCTGGGATATTGGGATGACTTGGGTTCCCCTTCTTCTGTGCCTCTTCCCATCCCAGCCTTTGAGGTCTTCCTTCAGTTCAAGACCAAGGGATGGTGAGGTTTGGGGTTGTAGACAAAGAGCATGTTTGTATAAGAATCCTAGGAACTAGCTACAAAAGATACAGACTCTGACCTTCAGGCATCCCAGCTCTGGGAGATTTGCTGACATTCAGCCATGGAGCTGGGGTGATGTGAAGCCAGGATGACTAAACCAGGATGATGCACATCAGACCATCACTTGCTTTATTGGGATGGACTGTGCTCGTCTGCATGCAGAGAACTTCTCAGCCCCTTCCCTTGATCTCTTTGTTCTGTTCCCCTCTCCCTCCTTATAAAAACCTCTGCTTCCACTGAGAGGTAGAGATGGGCTTTATGACATGCATCCCCCACCTTCTAGATGGCTGGCATGTGAATAAACCAATTTCCTTCACATCAGCATCTGCCTCTTGAGTATTGGCCTTTGTAGTGGCCGGCAGCTGAACCTATTTGGTGAGTGATTAAAACACTTAATATTTCAGATCATAAGGAAACAATAAACCTGTCCCAATAAGACACTGGCTGATTTGTCATCTAATACACCTCTTTATTATAATTATTATAAAAACATCCCTTTTAAGAAAAAATGCTCTGGAAAGTTAGTTGTATACGGTATAGAAATAAGGGCGGGTAGAACTCTGCAGGATGAATGACATGGAGTTTTTCTTTTTCAAGTTGTCTTAATATAAATGTTCCACTCTATCAATAGAAATATAAATTATTACCTACTGGCACTTTGCACCAAGAATGAAATTATTTCTATTTTTGCAAGTGGCAAAAACAAAAGACTTTTTAAAACTGGCATCGTGGAAACTCGTGGAAGAGAAACTTGGCAAAATAAAGGCAGAATGATTACATGTCAGGAAAGAAAATGAGTTCTTGCAAAGGCACATTTGATTTTCTGTTTGAGAAACAAATTCTACCAAATAAGAGGGTATTTTTGGAGATATTCAAAAATGTATTTCAATGGGACTCATTTTCGTTTCCTGGTGACAGCATGCACTTTATAATGATGTTATATGATAAGGCTCCGGTGACAGAATTGGTTTTCTGTGTCTCATTTGAACTTAATTTTTTCTGCCTTACACAAGGAACCAGTGTCATATATCAAGGTGCTAAACACAGTCCCATCACTCGTCAGATTTTCTTCATGTTTTTCCATGTTATTTTCCCTACCTTCTCGCTGGGGAAATTATTTAGCTTCAGTTGGTGTATGTTTCTCTTTGTTCTAGGTCCCAGAAGAGCATTTCTAAGGTTACCAAATCAGGAGAAACTTCCTCCAAAGAACCAAATGAAATCACTGTTTAAATTTGCGGTGCTGGTGCCATCAAAACAGAGTACTTAACCCTTAGATTCCCAGCAGCCTTATCTATCTGACTGTGAGAGCAACCCAGACCCCAGGTATCCCTTTCCTGAAGGTGCCAAATGAGGAGAGACATCAGGTCAAATCTTCAACTGGACATTAAATTAGGTGTTTTATAAACTTGGAGTCAACATGACAATAATTTATCTTTAATTTAAATGATGCTAAATAATTGATACAGTGGGTTTTGTCCCCAATGCCAGGTAAATGACATCAGCAACACCTCTCATATTGGAGTATTAACAAGTAAAAAACAATGACCCTTCCATGGCTATGTGAAACATTGCGGGGACCACACTGTAAAGCATGTGATTCTCCACCCTCGAGGCTGTACTTATAAAACTAATACAGAATAACACTGAATGTAAACTGTAATTGAAAAAATATATAACCCTCTCAGCCAAAGCCCTACTTAGCAGTCCAGGTCACTCAACAGTCTCAAAGGCACTTTTCTAATTCTCCTTCCCTCTTACACTGGAGGTCTGTGAGGACCATTGGCCTCGTTTTTTTCCTCTCACTAGACAAACTCCTGGCACCCTGTGTCAGCCACCCAGCCAGTGCTCATGGAGAACCCAGAAGTCACCCCCTCTCCCTCATTCCTTACTTCTGTCAATCACCAGGTTCTTTCCGTTTACCTCCTAAATAGGTCTCCAGACCCACTGTTATTATATAATTACCCTAATGTAGGCAACCATCATTCTTTACTGCCTCTTTTAATCTTCGTGTACACTCAGGCCCTGCCTGAATTATACTTTCTGGACAGACTATTTTCAGTCCCCCAACAAGCCACTTACTCTGCTGACTCCACAATTCTGCAAACCCCCTGTGAATACATGTGGAAATATATCCAAAGTATCAGGAAAGGCAGGATTCTACCTCCACTTGCCAACACTGCTGTTATCATTCTGCATCAATTTTGCCAATTTGATGGAAAAACTGGGGCACTGCCTGTGGCCTATCAGAATTGTGTTTCTCAAATCATCTAAAGAATCACTAGAAACAAAATTCCAATCCATCATAAGCCGATGCTTTTATAAAATAAAATAAATCACCCTGGCTGGGTGACTCAGTAGGTTGGAGCATCATCCTGTGCACCAAAAGGTTGCAGGTCCCATTCTCTGTCAGGGCACGTACCTAGGTCGTGGGTTTGATCCCCACTCGGGGAGTGTACAGGAGGCAGCTGATCAATATTTCTTTCTCACATTGATGTTCTCTCTCTCTCTCTCTCCCTCCCTCCCTCTTTCCAAAATCAATGAACATACTCTCAGATATGCATTAAACATTAAATAAATAAAGTAAGTCATGTATTACTTCCAAAAGAATTTTAAAAATAAAAAACATTATAATTTTTGTTATTAGATTTAGTAGTTATGAAATTACTTTAAAGTTTCTAAATGCTTACATTTAATTTCTGATCTTAACTCCTACTAGGACTATACATGGTGCAGCACTGTGTGAGAAAATGCTAGTTCGAAGCGAAGAGGTCAGACCAACACAAGTGAGCAAGAGCAAGCCTTGAGGGCTCAGCTCTGTTCAACCCAAAGAAATACTAAGGATGCAACAGCCTTCACGGGATCAGCATGAGGGTGTGATAGAGAAGAAAGTTTACTGTAGAACAGTTCAGGAACTGATAATTCCACCATTTAGTTGTTGTTTTGTGTACTTACATTCATATTTTTATTTACCTACTTATTTATGCTTTTAGCATAATACGAGGCACCTGAAATGAAACTACTAGTCTGGTCCTCTGGAAAGATTCTCCCTGATTTCTGGATAGCAACTAGAACCTCTAAATTGTATCACTTGAAAATATTACTCAAGCATTTATGCCACCGTATTTCTGACAGAACGAGTTCCAAGGAAGGAGTATATCCATGCATATGCCTTAGTTGTATGCTACAATAGCAAAGATTCTCTCACAAAAGCATTGTTTTTTAAATACATGGTATGTTAGGTCCTAAATACATCCGCAGGAAAGCTGAGACCTGTAACAGTTGCTCAGGCTAGATTTGATCAGTAAAACCGAAGGCTGGGTGGGATGGGGGTGAAGGGGTGAGGAATATTTGTTAGAAAGAGCACAAAGCACCTTTAGGGGTAAACAAAAAGGCAGCAGAGCAGATGAAGACGATTTATAGATGGTCAGGAGATGAATGGCCAATAATTTTCCCTTAGCTAAGCCTGCATTGCTCAAGGCCATGTGCGTTATAAAATATGAGAAACCAAAAAATAAGAAAAGCCAAAGGCAAGCTCATGTGGATCATTAATCATTGATAAAGAAGAAAGACAAGACCTATTTGAAGGCTCAGAGTAATGACTTTGAAGATTTTTTATCACAGAAGCCTGGGTAGATGGTAAATATGAGGCAGAAAATGAACATGAGAGTCACTGGTGTCTGTCTGAGAAAATCTGAGCACTGTACCCAAAGTTCTGCTTCCCAGGAACGTGGATGGGGGCCCAGAAAGAAAAATTCAAAAGAACTTTGTTGGCAAGGTTTGTGTCTACATCAAGTGCAGAACGAGTTGACTGAATTCAGATCAGTGTGCTAAGGTTTCCGCAGAGCATGATTATGGATGCAGGCTTTTCCAGTAACTTTTTCATGTAGTGGGAATATAGCATTAAAATTGCATAACCTGTTATTGGAACAGTTTAGTGAGTGGGAAGGGACACAAGCCATGATTTCAGGACACGCAGTTGCAGACTCCAGTCCCTCAGGACCTTCGAGGTCCACCTGACTTTGAGCAACAAACAAACCTTTTCTTATCTCAACCTTGTTACCAGTAATATGGGAACAAAAGTCATCCCTGTGGTATCTGATTCGCCAAGTTGCTGGAAGGATGAAATCAGATCACATGTGAGGAATAAGAAAGAGGAAAATGACTGAGATGTGTAACATCGAGAAATACAAGGATACACTGAACTGTAGATTAACCTGGCCTTGATTCATTAGAGATGAAGGAGTAAATAAATTTAAAGCACTTATTTTTCAGATAGATTTCAACGCACCTGCAGGTGCTCCGCTAATTGAGTTCATGTCAGTAACTTATGGGATAGAATTTTCCTTCTCATAAAGTAAAACTGAAAACTTAAGAAACAAAATATGGTGGATTTTCATTTTTATTGCTCTTGATGCTGTTTTATTATCCTTATCTTCCTCATCATCAAACATTTCTTAATGGAAGTGGACTAGAATCTAACCACCCATCTGGATGTTAGTTCTATCTCTATCAGTTATTGCGTGGTGCTCTCAGATCAGTCCCTTGTGGCTCAGGGGAGCAAACCAACCTATGGCCAGGGCAGCTCTACTGCTTTGGGTGTATCTGGAGTTTATAACGGGGGTTAACGAGAGGACTGACATCAGACTGTGGGGTCCAGAGTTCAGTTTCATTCCTTGTGGCACTCTTCCAACTCGGCTGACTCTCAAGAATGAGCCCAGCCTTTGCTGGGGTCCACAGCTCTGGGCCCACTTTGCTGGCTAGCAGCCAGTCTCATTTCTCCAAGGCCTGCCTTATATGCAAATATCCACAGCCAACTACATAGGAGCAGCTGCTAACCTGAGACTCCCTTAAATTGTTGGAGCCTTGTTTCCACTAACATGCTCTCCTTTGTCCCTATCTCTCCATTAATGGCAAACAAATTTGCCCAATTTATTACATGGGAGATCCTGTAATGGTGTCTTATGTGTTTTAGCACTGAGGGTTTCTCCAATTACCACCATCCACATCCTAGAAAAGGGAATAACCGCTGGGGAGCATATCTCATTTCCCAAAGAAACAGATGATCAGATTTTAAATGGATTTATATTGCTTTTCAATATTTAGAAGGAGGTAGGGAGAGTAAAATTTAAGTATCTGAATTCCAAGCAGTTTCATATGAAAAGGCTAAATTCTAAACTTTGCTACTTAATCTCTACATTACTATTGTTGGAGGTCAGCAGGCTCAAAAGTAGCAATTGAGCTCAATCCCTGGACTCCAAGGAGACACTGTCAAAGGGGATGCAGCCTTTCCATGTTCCTGTCGGGAAGCCTCTCAGGTTGATGTGCTGGAGGGGATGCGGGGTCCTTAAGATGTCAATGGAAATGAACCAAGTGTATTGCACAAATGGGGTTTTTAATTCATTGCAGTGGTTCCTACGATCATAAGAGGCATGGATTTCTAGTCACCTACGTAAAACTTGGAAAGAGTGTAGGTGATGTTTACAGCTTATATGGACAGTTTTTGTTTTAAGGTATTTTTTTTACTCCAAACCCAAAGATATGTTTATTGATTTTAGAGAAAGAAGAAAGGAAAGAGAAGGGGAGAGGGATAGAGATAAGAAGAGAGAGAGAGAAAGAGAGAAAGAAACATCGATGTGAGGAGCATCGACTGGTTGCCTCCTATACATACCCCGACTGGGGGTTAAACACACAACCTAGGTATGTGTCCCTGCCAGGGCTGTTTTAAGGTATTTCCATCATTAACTGCATTTACTGTTAGATACAGACTCAGTACAAGAAAAATGCTTAGCTGGAAAGTATATAATAACAGTCAATTCCAGAAATATGACTATTGACAGAGATTCATATAGAGCACATAAGCATTAAACAATATATAATAATTTAATGAAAAGTACCAAAGATATGTGGGATGTTATTACTAAAGATAAATTGATTTGTAATATTAACAGCACATAGCATATAACAAAACAAATTCTAGAAAATAATTTAGTATCTGTCATGAGCGTATGTTTGTGATAGCCTTTCCTATGTCAGCCAGGCAACTGTTCGGCTACCTGCCTGCTGAGCAGCCCAGCACCAAGGAATAGACAAGAGTCACACACAGTAACTATGCTATTCACTTGGATTTTATTGAATGCAGGTTCGCTCAAAGTAGAACATCAACTACATTAATATCCTGTTCACATTCTAACAGTCTAAGAGAAATATAACACACACAGAGCAGTCAATGGAGGATAACAAACCAAGTCCCAGAGTCTCAGTCTGCAGGTCTGGGAGACAGAATGGTGGACAAGGGAGTTATCAGTGTCTTGCAAGGAAGGATCTCCAGAGCCAGGTGGGCAGCAGGGCAGGTGAAGTACTCAGTCCAGTAGGGCAGAGCCTCTGGTGGCCGATGCCATGAGAGATCAGTGTGGCCTGGAGAGGCTCTCTGGTGTGTGGAGCCAGGCGGTCTCAGCAGTGGTCTGGAACCTGTCTCAGTTATACCTTGAACGTGGTGCACTCCACCCTTCTGGGTCTCTTGATATGTGTCTTGGCACCCCTGCTGGCAAGTGGGGAATTTGCCCAGGAGCCTCTCTATGGGTGGCCCTGCTCTGTAGACATGGATGTTCTGGTCACATGTGCAAATATCTTAGGTGTGTCTCCTTGCCAGGTGTGTCTGCTTTGACTTAGGCAGTTTCCCTCTGGAACCAAAGTGTCATGGCTGACTGACAACCATCTTGGTTGATATGAGAGACTCCACTTTGTTTTATATACTTTATATTATCTTAATTGGACCAATGCCATTTTATTGGCCCTGCTCTGCACAGTAGCAGAGATTACGTTGAGAGACAGCATTGCACTCTGCTACTTGCAGATGATGTGACCCTGTGTACAGCACTAAGTTCTTTGTCCCTCAGTAAAACGGTGGTCACAGCATTATGCACTTCACAGGTTGCTGTGAGGATCACGTGAGTAACATGGAAAATGTTTTCAACAACGTACCTACTCAGAGTGAGCTCTCACAGAGGTTTAATACTACTGTTGTTGCTGCTGCTATTACTACTACTTTTACCACTGCTTTTACTAATACTCCTTTACTAGTTTTTCATGTATGTTTCCTGACATGCTATTGAGAATCTCTGGAGACAGAATTTCTAGTTATAAGGCCATGGATGTAGTTGTGGACTATTCACCAAAATTGGGAAGTTTGAAAAGAGTCCGAGGCACTTACGAAATTCTTTAGAAGTATTCCTCCTGTGCTCTAGCTTTTGAAGAAACATTTATAATTTAGGGGTAGCAAAGTTCTGCTCCCCTGCAGTGAGAGTGAGAGAGAGAGAGACACAATGGCCAAGGAACTGTGAGCAATATGCACGGGACTGTTAATGGACTGATGGCAAAGGGCGCACCAACCTGTCTCAGGAGGCAGCACTTCCTGGTTACTGCCATGTGGGACGTTCAATCTCTTCAGTTTCCTTTATATTCTTTCCCCCCTGTATCACATTTAAGAAACTTAACTAGAAATGTAGTTATTTGGTAATATCCCCAAATCTGAGAACTTTTCCTGAGCTAAGAGCATAAGCAGGGCTGATCATGTAATTTGGATAACTTTTTAATTTGATTTAGACGAAATAGAAAGCAACTGTTTCTCAGTATTTTAAAAAATAATTTCTTTTATTACTTTTATATTTTCTGATGAGAGGCTGTCCCATGAGGAAGACTAAAGATAATTTTTAAAATTCTAATATGCATTTCACAGCTCTTTGACAGAATTAATAAAAGATGTACTAATCATGAATACATTTATAATTGAATAAATTCATGTGTCATTCGGGATCATAATTTGCACAAATTAAGCCCTTTGACTTCAGAACATGTACATAAGTAAAAATTCACAAAATAAAATGGTAACTTAGCATTCCCGGTGATGGTAGAAATATACCATACCGTTTTTTAAAATGCCTCATCTTACACCTGCCGGTGAGGAAACACTGGGCCAAGTTTCTCTCTTCACCTGTGGGGGCAGGATAAGGTCAACAGAGCAATTTGGCTGTAGCCTCAGGCTGGAGAGGCCTCCCATGCTGGCTGTTCTGTTTCCTGGTTGTGGCGAGGGGAGCAAGAGAAACCTCCTCACAACTTTATTGAAATTGAAATCTGTCAGTCCCTGGCACTAGGTCAGTCTCAGAAAGGGGGATGAACCCATCTACAGAAGGTTTTGAAACACCTGATCCCCCTCTGTACATCTCAGAGTTCAGTACGTATATAAAATGATGAAACATGAATCCAGAGGCTAAAATCATGCATGTAAATAGTAATGTAGTAGCCCAGACTTTCTCTCTCCCCAGTTTACCCCACTGTATTTTATACTAGCAATGATTATATATGCATGTAGACAAGGTAAGAATTAGTAAGAATAGGTACATAGAAACTATTGTCCCAATAACTTATTCCACTTGTTCAGATCTCAGTTTGAAATGGAAAGATTTTATGACACTGACATCAAATGTTTTTAAGTCCTCATGTCCTTAGTTCTGGACTGAGCTCTGTGCAGATAAATTCAGTCAGTAGAATCCTTGTTCTTTACACAGCCATGTGTAACAGATCAAAGTATGGTTTTTCATACAGAGATAGGAGAAAGTCTGCCTTTATGATCATACATCATGTATCTGTATAACCATTCAAGAGGATTTGATTATTTGAACCATTTCCTTTTTCACTGATTTGAAATCTCTCCTTCAACTATCCCCATACTTGCTATGTACTCAAGTTCACAAAACAAAGTAAGTAAAGATTTTCAGCCTCAAATTTGTTCATCAAACATTTAGTTTGAGAAGCACCAACATAATCAGAGACTATATAAATTAGTGGTCAAAATTCAGTCCAAATGACTCTCTTCTTGGACCTATAGTAGCTGCGTCCTCCACTCCTGCATCTTCTGCTTTGGGCAGTGAGGACTGAGGTGTGGGGGAAGCAGCTTCTTCCTTTTTTGCACCAGTGGGTGATCAGGGTTACACTGTTGTCCTTCTTCTCAATCTCTACTATTATTACACATTGTTAAAAGGCCTCCTTCCCCTCACAATTGCAGATACTTTGCTTGGGATGGGGGACATAAAACTAATTAAGGGTAAAAGCACTAACATCACACTTCCTACCAAAACTTAATCCTACCTGGTCCTTATCCTGTTGATGTTAAATCATACCTTGTCATCATTACATCATCTGTTCATTACACTTATCTTCTGCACCCAGTGAATTCCCAAGTTCTTCTGCCCACAGGGTTTCTCTTGTATCCGTCTTCATTCCTGCTGATTTAACCCTGCTGCAAGCCTTTGTTGTATACATAATTTCCTTTTCTGAATTGCATGGTCTTTGGAAGCACATATAATATTCTGTGCCTTTTTATATCCCCTAGCTTGTACCATGGTGTCTGCTCATGGAAGACCTGCAAAGTGTTTGATTGAGGGTTTTTGTTTTGCATCATCAAACTGTGGCACAAAAACAGCTGGATTCTCCCTCAAACTCAAATGTCCTCATATGCCTTTTAAACTACCCATTTAAAATTCCTGAATTTATTTTTTCAGTTTACTAAAAGATAGCTACATACATATTACAAATAACTTGTTTGAGTTATTTCATTGTAAACTTACTGATACTGAAAGGCACATACTAGAATACTAAGATGACTACATTTTAGAAAATTGGGAGCTATTATTTTTAAGTCAGCGAAATAGAGTGGGTCATTTTTGGTCTTGGTTAATAATGTCCCTAAATTTATTCCTCAGCTGCTCGTATGCCACAAGCTAGCACCAGTCAAGCATGACAGTGCCAGATGTATGTGCTTTCCAATCTGAAATGAGGGCATAAATGACTCGTGCAAGCCCTTTGGCTAGTTGATGTGGCATATCTGTGGGGATGTCAGTGTCCTAGATTCATGCATGAGCAAACTGCTTCTGTGCATTGGTGGGGAAGTCACAGCTGACCAGTTACTATGAAGGACCGACCACTCTTTCTTTGACTGTGTCCTCTTTGATGTCACGTGATCTTTGAACATTTCAAACCACTTATTGATAAAATCCACTTTAATATTTTACTCGAGTGCACTGCTCATGCATAAGTCAAATAAGAGTCTTCACTGATATCGGCACACTAGATACGCTTAGCCAGGAGAGCTTAGACAGAATTGGGGAAGCAGATTTCACTAGCTAAAGTGAAATCTTTAAAGTGAAAAATAGCTAAAATTGAAAAATTAGAAGGAATAAAATAATGAGCTGATCTTTAATCTCTCTTCTATATATCTTGACATGCATACTGAGATTCTTTTCACATATGTAGTATAAAATTTTCATCAACAACAGACATTATACACACACACAGACATGTGAACATGCTCACACACAAATGGTCCACAAGCCTTCAGGCCCAGCTTTTAATGGGATAACCAGATTTTATTGAAAGGGGTCCAAAATTAAATGGCCGTGTAATGATTTTTGCTGCATGGTGAATGGTGTTATATAATGGACAGGCGAGGACGTGTTGGGTGACATTCACAAACATGTTTAATAACTAAATGTTTTCTAAGGCACTGGGTGATTTTAAATATTCAGTGTAAAGTGAGTCAGAAGAAAAAAAAATTCCTCTTCAGTTTTGTTACTTGTTTCTCTTTAAGGAAGACTAGTTGAGTTTACAAAGTGTTTTATGAAATACTTTCTAATAAAATTAAACTTGTTTTATGCACATGATTTATGAAATGTGGCTTATTTTTCTATTTAGTCATTGCTTTCATTTGTTCTACATAAATCTGCTGAGGAACTGTTATTTTTAACATGCCCATGCCTTTCTCTTTTTTTGTTTTTTACCACTCACCTGAGCACATGCTTATTGATTTTAGAGAGGGGGGAAGGGAAGGAAAGAGAGTAGGAGAGAAACATTAATCTGAGAGAGAAACATCCATTAGTTGTCTTTTGTACACACCCTGACTGGGACCAAACCCGAAACCCAGGCACATGCCATGATCAGCCATTGAACTTGTGATCTTTCATCCATGGGTGGATGCTCCAACCAACTGAGCCACATCGGCCAAGACTGTACCTTTCTCTTTAAAGCTGGTGATTCTCTTCAGTGCACTGAGTGCCAGCCTCAATCCAAAGTGTTGCCAGTTCAATTCCCATTCAGGGCACATGCCTAGGTTGCAGGCCAGGTCCCCAGTTGGCAGCATGCAAGAGGCAACCACACAATGATGTTTCTCTCCCTTTCTTTCTCCCTTCCCTCTCTCTAAAAATAAATAAATAAATAAAATATTTTTTAAAAAAGCTTGTGATTCTTAATTCTGTAGGTAGGTGTGGCTGTGACCTGATAATCAGCAATTTAATAGTCCATTCTTCGAATGTTTCTTCTCCCTACTTTGTAAACTATCATTTTTTTTTTCTTGAGCTCATGCACAGAAATGCTAGGGCTTTTGTGAAAGTGAAGTGCCTTGTTAGGAGAACTACATCCAATAGATAAGTTGTTAGTACCATTAGGATCTACCACATTTTGAGATGGGCCTAAGAAAATTAAAGGTAGTTCTTAGGATACTGTTTAAGCAGTGAGATGTGATATTTGTGATTCTTTAAGACTGGAGAATATTAGTTTGAAGCTTGATGCCAGAGTGGTACAAAAAAGTCAGGCTAAATTGGTTAGCGATGATTGAATATTTTATTGTTAACCTGATTTTTTTTGTGATGCAATTTAGCAAGCTATAGTGACATGGATGGTGCTGAATTTCTCAGGGCAGCCATAATTGCACAGTATCTGCTGAAAGACTTAAATCTGTTGATGTTGTGGAAAATATTCTCTTACTTAAAAAAATAGAAAGTATGAAATAACTCATAAATACAAAAGAATATATGGACCTTTCAATGAAGTTACAAAGGTTAAAAATAAATGCACAACCATATACCCTCTACCCAGCTAGAGAAATAGAACATTAATAATATCTCTGAAGCCATATCTGCCCTTCCCCTAGTCTTTTATCTTCCCCTCTCCAAAATTGTTCTGAATTTTGTCTTTATGACTCCCTTTCAATTCACTATAGATTTACCCCATGTGTATAAGTCTTGTGCTATTGTTATATTTCAAATATTAACAGGGGAAAGAAGGGGAAGGGACAAGCCAAGGAACAAGGATAGAGGGCCCATGGGCACGGACAATGGGGGGGTATTGACTGTGGGGGTTGCGGGGATGGGGCAGGGGAGAGCAATGGGGTAAAGTGTGGGACAACTGTAACTGAACAACAATAAAAAATTGCAAAAAAATAAAATATTGAATATATTCTTTTAAAAAATTTATTGTATTTTTTCCATTACCATTTAGTCCCCTTATGTCCCTGTAGCCACTCCCCACAATCACCACCCTATTGTCCCTGTCCATGAGTCCTTTCTCCTTTTCACTCAATCCCTCTTTTCCCTCACCCCCCGCCGCCCCCACCAACTAGCTATCATCCTGCTCTCTGTCTATGAGTTTGTCTCTATTTTCCTTGTTGGTTTCTATTTTCCTTGTTACTTCAGTTTGTTTATTAGATTCCACATATGAGTGAAGTAATATCGTATTTGTCTTTCTCTGACTGACTAATTTCACTTAGCCGTAATGTTCTCCAGATCCATCCACATTGTTGCAAAGGATAAAACTTTCTTCTTTTTTAATGGCTGAGCACTATTCCATTGTGTAAATATCCCATAGTTGTTTGATCTACTCATCTACTGATGGACACTTGGGCTACTTCCATATCTTGGTGATTGTAAACAATGGTGCAACGAACATAGGGGTACTTATGTTCTTTCGAATTATTGTTTTGGGTTCCTTCAGATGTATTCCCAGAAGTGGGATTGCTGGGTCAAAAGGCAGATCCACTTTTAATTTTTTGAGATATCTCCATACTGCTTTCCACAGTGGCTGCCCCAGTCTGCATTTCCACCAACAGTGCAAAAGAGTTCCCTTTTCTCTACATCCTCTCCAACAATGTTGTTTGTTGATTTATTGATGATAGTCATTCTGACAAGTGTGAGATGATATCTCACTGTGGTTTTAATTTGCATTTCTCTGATGCTGAGCATCTTTTCATATATCTATTGGTCACCTGTATGTCCTCTTTGGAGAAGTGTCCATTTAGGTCCTTTGACCATTTTTAATTGGGTTGTTTTGTTTTATTGGTGTTGCATTTTAGAAGTTCATTATAAATTTTGGTTATTAATCCCTTATCAGATGTCTCAACAAATATGTTCTCCCATTCTGTGGGTTATCTTTTTATTCTGTTGATATTAACAGATGAATAGAATAGAATAGAATAGAATAGAATAGCTTAGAAATAAAGCCACAACTTTATAGCCAATTAATATTTGATAGAGGAAGCAAGCACCTACAATGGGCTAAAGATAGTTTATTCAATAAATGGTGCTGAAAAAATTGGACAGATAATTGCACAAAAAATGAAACTTGGCCATCTTCTTATACCACACACAAGAATAAATTCAAAATAGATTAAATATTAGACCCAAAACCATAAAAATTTTAGAAAAAAACATAGCAAAATCTTGGACATTGCTCATAGCAATATTTTATTGGATATATCTCCACAAAAATGAGAAAAAAAGAAAAAGTAAACAAATGGGACTATATCAAACTAAAAAGACTTTGCACAGCAAATGAATATATCCTTTTGCTACTTTGTGGCTCAAAAATGTTGTTTCTGGAGCGTAAGCATGTCGGTGTATATAATTGTACATCTTTCATTTCCACAGCTATATACTAGTCACACATTATTGTCATTTCCCTGTCAGTGGGCATCTGGGTGTTTCTAGTTTTTTGCTATTACAAAGGAAAATCTTCCAGAAATAATATATAAGAGTTGCTCTGTGGTAAGTACTAAATAATGCCAGACACCTTAGCAAAAACAATTGTATTAATATACTTTCTCCCCAGAAGTATATTAACATTTCTTGTTCTACATCCTCTCTGATATTTATATTGTCTGATTTGTATTCTTATCAATGAATATTTCATTGTGGTTTTATTTTGCACTGTCCTGAATTGATTAGGTTGGGAATCTTTTCATTTGTTGATTGTCCAGCCTTATTTCCTCTTTTGGGAATTGTTTTTTAACCACTTCTCTTTCTTTTTTTTTTCCTTTTATTTTCTTTTGGTGGCTTTATTAGCCATAGGAGTTCTTTAATATTCTGAATATGAGTCTATTCTTGAATATATGTGTTTAGCCTTCTCTTAGTATATGGCTTGTTATTTGACATTCTTAAGGTGTCATTTAATGGGAAGTTTTAAATATTAATATAGTCATATTTTTATGCTATGTGCTTTTCTGTCTCATTTAAGAAATCATTCTGTATTCTAAATTTTATATGTATTAGTGTCTGAGTATGTGCATAACTTTAAATATTTGTTTTCACATTTAAGTCTTAACATGAAATTACGTTTAGGGTATGGTATGAGGAAAGAACTCAACTTTGTTTTGAGGAAAGAACCCAACTTCATTTTTTTCTCATGGAAAATCTATTGTCCTAGCATATTTTAAATTGTTTTTTTTCCTCACTGATCAATGACCTTTCTATCATGTAATAAGTGTTCGTATATTTTAAGCTGTAGTCATGAGCTTATTGCTGTTAGTTGTTCTTTAGACTTGTTTTATTATTTTTTAAAGGAATTCCTTTTTGGCTTTGTTGACTCTATTGTAACTCTGTTTTCTCTATTATTAATTCCTGTCCCTATATCTCTCATTTCCTATCTTCTGCTTTCAGTTTATTCTGCTGTTTTTCTACCTTTTAAAATTACTTATCAGGGTAAATAATGTTCAGTCATCTTACTTTTCTACATATATATTTCCCTGTAATTATAAAAAACTTTATAATGCTTTAACATTTATTAGCCCACATCCAACTTATATACTATTGTTTTAAGTATCAATTTTATGCTCTTTTAAAAATAAAGTAGGCATTGTTGGTTATTAGTCAATATTTATCTGGCTGTTTACCCTTTTTTCTCTTCTATTATTTCAGAACTTCATCCTAAGATACTTCTTTTATCTGAAGTATGTCCTTACATGGCAGAAAGAGAGGGTAAGAGAGCTCTCTGGACTCCTCTGTTACAAGGGCACTAAATCCCAATCATAAGAGCTCCATCTTCTTGACCTAGTTACCTCCTAGAGTTCCCACCTCCTAAATCCATCTTATTGGGGGTTAAGATGGGATGGGCAGGACAGAGGAGAGTAATGGGGGGATAATGTTCAATTACAAATGTAATTGAACAACAATAAAAATTAAAAAAGGAGATTTCAACATATGAATTTAGGGATGAGCACACAAATATTCAATCTATTGTATCAACCCATCTCTGCCTTGCTACAGCCCCTTAATGTCCATTCATTTCACTGGACCAGGTGGCCACCTCGAGTGAGCACATTGGAATATCCACTCCCTTGCTCAAATAACTTTCAGTCCTGCAAGAGGGTTCTTCTGATGGGCATTTATGCATCCTACTTTAATGCACTCCTGAAATTCCCATTGTGATTTCCGTAGGGTTGTTCCTCACAAAAGCATCCTGGAACAGGCCAGTTTTCTCTTATCCTTCTGCCCAACCCTAAGGTCTGTGAGTTAGTAAAAACCCAGACATAGGGGAAAACACCGTACAATTCAGCCTGTTGAAATGAGTTATTTTCGTCTTCATCTATCAGTATGGCAGTCTTTCAAATAGGATGCTGTCTGATCACCTTGGAACTGCCATCCATAAACCAAGCAGCTCTTTTCCTGGTCAGTCAAGAGCTGTTTATAGGGCACTGTCCAAGGGGAAACAAAATCGAGCGGCTCCTGAGGCAGTTCCACGGTGTGTCCTGGGGGAAAAGATTCTACCTGCTTCTAAACACACTGGGTAACTTTTTAGAACTAATGACATAAAATGTAAATTTATGTATGTCAATATTCTTGAAAACTAAAAGCTTAATGGCAAACAATGAAATAATTGCAATAACTATGACAGACTAAGAATTAATATTCTTACTATGAAAAAAGCCTTATGGAAAAAAATATAATCAAATAGCAACAAATGAACAGTTATGACCAAACAAATCATAAAGAAAATAATGTACAAATCAATAAAATTTCAGAGATGGCTCAACTATGCCAGTAGTCCAAGAAATCTATATTTAAATACTAGTTACATATCATTTTCCAAAAGTCAAACTGTAAAAATGCTTACATGATACTATTCAATGCTAGTGAAGATGGGGTAAGAGGGTTACTCAAAAAACTGTTTGTGGAAGTAACAATTATTATAACTCTCAAGATGAATACAATAAGATTATACAAATAAATATACAGAATCTCCAATATAGTCTTTATTTTGATCTTTTAATGTCACTTCTTATACTTTATTAAGAAATTAATTAGATATGTGACTAGATATTTACATATATGAGTGTTTACTGAGACATTCATTTGTAATAATAGAAAAAATTAAAATTTTAAAATATTAAAACTTTATATGATTAAATTATGGTACAACCATGTGTTAGAATATTATCTAGCCATTAAAAAGACATCTTAGAGGAATATTTAATGACATGAGTAAATGTTCACACTACTAAGTTAGTGAGACAATGGGGTATGGGGTCATTTCTGTATAGTTCATTGTATTCCAGTTTTTACTTTTGTTTGTTTGTTTGTTCACTTTAATCTTCACCTGAGGATATGTTTATTGACTTCAGAGTGAGAAGAAGGGAGAGAGAGAAACACTGATGTGATAGAGAAACATCCATCAGTTGCATGCCCTATGTGCCTTGACATGTGCCCTGACAGGGTATCGAACTCATAGCCATTTGGTGTACAGGACGATGTGCCAACCAACTGAGCCACCTGGCCAGGGTCATGTTTGTTTGTATATATGTGTGTGGGTATATACAATTTTAAAGAAAATATGCAATATATCAATAGTAGTAATTACTGAATGATGCGTTGGGGGTGTAGGTAACTTTTAATGTTCATTTTTTTAACTTCTCTATTTTCCAAATATTCTATAACAATTCAAGTATTGCTTTTATAAGTAAACAAAAAAGAAAATATCAATGAAAATTGTCTCAAAGATATTGCAAAAAATACCCAAGCAGAGGTGTCAACAATATTCTCCATCGTATATTCCTTTGGGAAAATTTACTTGAGTGCATAGCCTTTTTAAGGTGTATGAATTTGAAAGGAGCACATGCCAACTGAGTTTTATCACAAATAATTCTCAAACTTATATTCCACAAATGAATTTGACTTATGGCACATATTATATGTTTTCATCAAAAGTGCTAAAAAGAGAGCAGACCTCCAAATAAATGGGCTACATAAAGGTACTTTCTGCACTTTGAGGGGAATCTCAGTTGGAAGAGTTGTGTGACTGTAGCAGTCAAAGGAAGTCAGCTATTGAGAACAGAAAGTCACTTCTGCAGAGCCTGAGGAGTTCTCAGCCTGCCTGCTGAGCTGGGGCGAAAATCCCACTTTCTCATAAAATTCAAGGGTACATACTAGATTGCCAAACCTGAAAACAACAGTGTTGTAGACTTATAGATATAATGGTGACAACTCAATCCAAGATCAGCCTCTATTCCTAACAGATTAATCTACTTTCCTGGAGTAATACAATTTTCAATTATCTCTTTTATTTTAAAACAAAAGAAATTAAGGGAAAAAGTAAGAGTCACACTAAATTCACATTGTCTTTTGCAAGTGTAAGTCCATCATTTCTTTTATATATCTGATGGTGTATGTTAAGGCTCTGAATTTCTCTTCACATAGGTAAGGAACACAGCCCTCTTGTAGACAGCAGGGTCTATCTGAATGAAAATGGGCCTGTTTCCAAATATGAACTAAAAGCATGCAAACTGAATTAAACATATCTGTTCACACCAGAACGGTTGGGAGTGATGTCACTGGTTTATACAAGACCACAGAACTCTGGCCTTGATGATTCTTACAAAGTTTAGAAAGGAAATTAGCTGAACTTTATGATTCTATGTTTTTCAATTAGAAAGAGATTCTAAATCACTCAGGGGCTCGTATTTTCTATACACAAAAGCCAAGTTCCTCAAAATATGAATCTTGCCTTCCTTCTTTGTAATTTCCACTACTCCTGTGCTTTGATGTTACAACTGAGAAGCCCTGGACTGCTCCTGGACTTTCAGTGACTAGCACATGTTGTTGCCACTCTCTGCAGTAAGAGCAAATGGAAAGGACTCTGTATGAAGATGGCCCTGTTTGGGTCTTGTTGGTCACCATGCCAATGTCTGCCCCCGTATTTAAATTTATTAAACATATCAGCAGTCTAATCAGTGTGACAACTTAGATTATACCCTTCAACTCTTGGGACTAGAAAAAAAAAAGTTGAGGCCAATTCTTAAGTATTCTGCTTTTTGAATGCTCTCCTAAGCCTCTTTTGTGGTTTTACTTATGATGATTCTCTATTTCTTTGCTTCTCTTAATAGGATTCTTTCCCATATTTTATTTGCATTTGACACCATGTGGAGTAGTGGCTTTTCTTCTTAATGATATCCAGTAAACAAACTGTAAAAGCCTGAAGCAGTGATTGCCTTTAGGTCAAGCAACAAGACCCCATTATGGCTTCTCAATGCCCAGACATCTTGCAGAGGTAATAAGAAAATTCTCAGAATATTTGTGGGTGGGGACTATTTCTTCCTCACATCCTCCTGTGGGAACATCCTAATAAAAATATTCTAAGAAGACCATTTGAGAGAATAACTTCTGATACTTCTCAAAAAGCTATCATGGATTAGAAAGTGACTTCAATTTTCTCTCAGCTTTCCTTATCTTCTGTTTATTTAGAATAAGAACGTGTCTTTTTTTTGTGGCCAAAAAATAACTGTCAGCACTGGCATTGTGCAAGAGACTCCAGGCTTGTTTTTTTTCCCTCTTTTGTGTTCTCTGAATAGAAAATGATTACACTGTGCCTTGCTATTGATTAACTAAATCATCCAGCTATAGAGAAAGGAGAAAGTGTAGTCCAGAAACCATAGCAACCTCCACGATAATGACTCCCATAATGACAGGTTTTCAGAATGTCCAGGCTTCCAGGTGGCAATTGTTTATAATTTTGCCTGTGGTATTGGATCATCCACAGTGAAGTTGGCTGGGTTCACTTGTGGGGGCCATTCTGATTATGAAAGGGGGAGCTCATAGTGGCTGCTCTGAGATGTAACAACAGAAAAATTAGCTTTTATGTACTGTGTGATCAAGAAGGGATGACCTATTCTTACCCCAGTTCATTAGGAATCTACATGTATCTTGTCTTAGTTTGTTCAGGTTGCTGTACAAGATACCATAGACTGGATGGCTTCACACAACAAATGTTAAACAACATTTAACATTTATTTCAACATTTATTTATTGTTGTTTAATAAATGTTAAACAACAAACATTTATTTCTCACAGTTCCTTAGACAGAGAAACCCAAGATCATGATGCCAGAAGATCCGGTGAGGATGATCTCCTTATGTCCTCACAGGACAAAGGGCACCAATCCCATTCACGAGGGTGCCACCCTCATAACATAATCTCTTCCTGAAAGGCCTCTAAATGTTATCACGTAAGGAATTAAATTTCAACCTATGAACCTAGAGGGAGAAAAACATCCAGCTTTTGGCATAACTGGAACCAGTAACTGATCTTTTAACTTCACTCGATCACCTAAATGTTAGTCTCATTTCAGTCTCAGAAGAGTCACTTCCATTCTGTGGGCCACAGATAATGCTCTCATCAGGAGCTAGCTGCCAGTACTCTTGTTATTCAAGAGTGAGAACATTAAAATTTACTAGTGATATTTCAATAATATATTTTATGAGGATATCTATTTCATTGCCCACCATAAACTCAAAAGATGAGAAATCGCAAATCAGGAAATAAAAACTTCCATAGTAGTGTTATCACCTGGGAACCAGGGGGGAAAGGCCAGAAGTAATAACCTTTCTTTACTTAAACCAGAAGATTTTTTTCACCATTTGTAATAATCTTGCTCACTACATTTGCAAAATTTTTAATTCCCTACTTCATACATACAAAGCCAGAAGAATACTGCAGTCTTTCATCTTTGTTGCTCTGGTATTCAATAATTTGTTGATGTATGGGGAAGCCAACTATGAAAGGCAAACACTGGAAATAACTTATAGATTGTTTTACATGCAGTGTTTTGCTTATTTAGAAGAGTCAAAAGACACTTTATGCAAACTTATACTGTGCCAACTAATCTTGTATCTTAACACTGCTCTAAAAATTATTCATTTTTTAAAATCAAGCAGACAGAAAATATTGAATGTCTTGTGCATGCTAAATACTTTGGTGGGCACTGGGACAGCCAAGAAAAAAATTATCTTCCTTTAAAGGGTCAACAGACTAGAAATCTTCAAGTTTCTTCTAGTTACGAAATCAATGGATACCTAAAGATTTTAGGGCATTTCCAGAAGGAGATTTGCTATCAATTAAATGGCTCTCCATACCATATTCATTTTCTCTGAAGCTCTTCTTTTTAACAAGCTGTTTAAGGCTTATGTGCTTATCTTGTATTAAAACAACTCTCAAACCAAGGATAATGGTAGGTAATCTCCCCTTCAGTAAAGAAAATATGCCTCATTGTAAGGTTTCTGTAGCCCACAGTTAGATTGGAAAGAGTTAAGCTTTAGTCCTCAATCAAATGAGGGAGCAAATAACTGAGAGATTGTAAGAGTATATCATAACTTTTGGAAACTATGACTTTTGAGTCATTTCCATATACTTTTATTTATCTGTGAATGTTTCTTTGTGTATAAGTCTCTCTGCTTCAGCAAGACATTACTCCCCTATTAGACAAACTGCATTATCTTTTTATATCCATAGTTTAAACAGCTGTTTAATAACTATTTATTGACGACTCAAGACCACTCCCATAATATAAATTATAATTTAAATGTATAAAACATTCAGAAACAATGCAACCTATATGACATTGAAAATGATGATAGCATATTCTTTTAAGAGATTTTATATCAGCTTCAAACCTGCAGTTGGGTTTAGTCATCATTTAAATCCACTTTGGGGTTATGTAAGGCTATTTCTCGAAGCCAAATATAATGATGAATACATAAGTTTGCACTGCACATTCTCCTTTTAAAGAACTAATTTAGCTTATCTCTCAAGAACAGGTTTGATTAATTTAAAATATGCCCTTGGATATGGACTTTTCAGAATGAAAATCTACGATAGACTTGGTGCACACAGACGCTGTATACTGATCAGGGAGAGAAAAACCATGGAGTCAGCGGAATCTGTGCCTTTTGTCAAGGGCTCAACCTTTAACATCATGTAGTTAATGTCTCATTTGTTCTCATCATTAATTATTGTTTTTAAAACAAATAGTAAAATGTGCATGGTGCTTATTAGGAGGTATACCATTTGTAAGTTGTTATGTTATGTTATATAAAACAAATGTATCATGAAGCAAGAGCTCACATAAAAGTCCTGTGGCTAATCCTTTCCTTTGAGGTAAGCAGTGTTTTGGGAGAGAAAGGAATAAAGTATTTAGTTAGTATTCTGCACCTGGCAGATTATTACATTTAAAGTCACAATAAAGATGATTTTGCTTATCTAAGTAAAACTCATCTTTATCTGCACTATTAAAGGCAAAAAAAAGCATGGAAAATATAAAAACAACTGTCAACTTATATTGAAAATGCAACTAGATATGTAGACAGGATTTTGAAAGGATGGTGAGTCAGAAATTCTTTTTAAAAGTCTATTGGATGCATCCATTTTTATGATAATGAAAAGTACATTTTCCCCTGCCCTACCCCATCCATAATGGACAAATAGCTGACTTGGTGGTTCTTCCCTGGCCTTGTGGGTATGACAGAAGTCTGAATACAGTTCCAAACTATTTACAACAGGTCTTGGAATAATGTCATCTCACTCAATGTTGTTTTGTTATAATGTTAAGGCAAAAATGTAATTCCTAACTGGGGCTGCTATCTATGTGGAGTTGGCTTATTGTCCTATGCCTGTGTGGGTTTTCTACAGGTGCTCTGTATTCTTCCAACATCCCAAACGTGGGCAAGTTAGGTTAACTAGTGTGTCTCAGTTTTCCCAGTCTGAGTGAGTGTGGGGGATGTGAGTGGCCCTGTGATGGAAGGGTGTCCTGTCCAGAGTGGGGCCCTGCCCTGAGCTTGAGCTGGCAGGGGAGAATCTGGCCACCCATGACATGGCACAGGAATAAGCAGGGTGGGAAAGAATTATATTACTTGTTTTTATTCAACTTCCTTAAATGTATGTATAGTTCACATTTATTTTGGTGTTTCATATTAGAAGTGTTTGAGGTCTTTATTTGGAAGTTTAGTGATTTTTTGTGTGTATCACCAGAAACATGCCATAGGAACTTACCTTGTTTACATTGATTAGTCTTTGATAAAACTGGCTTCCTTATATGTCATTTTGCTTAGTTGCGGTTTCCAAGAGCCCATCGAGGATGGTGAGGATGTATTGTAGCTCAGTGTACCAGCATGTATGTTTGCATAATGAACATTTCATCAACTAGACATGCTCTCCTCAGTGAGCAAGCCTGGAGTCTAAATCCAAGTCAAGAGGGAGTCCAAATACACTGGTTTAAATCACTCATGAGAGTCAACCCAATCTGGTTTGTAATCCTGGATCTGCCATCTGCCTGGCTTTGTGTCATTATACAAGGTACTTAACATCTCTAAAGTCAAGAATAATCACTTAACAAATGGTAGTCCTTGTACGATTTTATTAACACGGCAAAGGCTCTTATTTCAAATAAGTCAGAAAATAAACAGTTATTTAATAAATTGTACTGGAACAAATAGTTATTTTATTTGGAAAGGATTTTGGCCTCTGCCTTATAGTGTGTATGCCTGGACAAACAGTAATAAAAATATAGGCTAACTTGCATGTCTCAGGCCCTATTCTAAGCATGTACAGTAACTAATTTAATCTACATATCACATGAGCAGGTGGGTGCTATAATTATCCCCGTTCTACAGATAAGGAAGTGGAGGCACAGAAAGGACTAGTATCTTGCGTGAGATCCTACAGCTATTAAATGGCAGAGCCAGCATTCACACACCCATCTGCCTGCAGTCAGGGCTCAGTCTCTGCGTTGACCTCTGCTTGTCCTACAGCACTGTTCTCTTAGTTTACTGATACATTCTATTTAGTGCTATTTTATTTAATCTTTTCCTATTGATATTTATTCATAGTGAGAACTTTTTTCCTCTTTGCACTACCTCTGTGTGATTTTGGTATTACTGTTATTCTGCCTTCATAAAAAGGAATTCAGAAGCTTTCCCTCACTTTGTTCTTGAGCATTTTAAAGGGCATTAAAGGATTTTTTGTTGAATGTATAGAAGGATGCACAGAGCCTTCTTCCCTCATCTTAATATCCTAAGACATTTCTATGAACACAATTCATATTCTACAGGGACTGTCATGTCTTTGGAATGGCCTTGCAAAACTCCTTTTTCGGTAGGTATACTGTTGGAACTCGAAAATGAACACATCATCTGATAAGAGGGCAGAGAACTGAAAGTCAGAGAAGCATGTGCACTGTGCTGACTATCTCCTGACCCCGGGGCAGCCTGTGATCAACCACGCAGCTCCCTGGTGCATGTCTCATGCTGAAGTCACTTCTCTGAAGCCAAGGGGAGGGGTCCTGTCAGGGCGCAGACATGACCACATGCATATTTAGAAGGAGGTGTGGCTGACTCAACCCCTGCTCATCACTCCCAGGGCTAATCAGAGGTCTATTGTGAAGCACTGTGGCTGAGCTATTACCTCAAAACTCTGGCTTATGTGCAAAATAATGTCTGTCCTAGGAGGGTTCTCTGAGAAATGATTCACAGATCATGCCAAAAATATCTCAAATGGGACAAAGTGTTGCAAAAAAACTGGATCCTTGGACACAGCTATTTCTTACTGTATGATGACAAAAAGCATAGAAGGGAAAACTAGTCATATAATTTTAACCCCAGGAATTTACTATGAATTCACCCATTTTACAGATAAGGAAATTGAAGTCCATAAAGTTGAAATAATTTTAAGATTTCTCAGTTATTGGTAACTAAATGAGTTTTCAAAACCAAATTTCTTGGTTTGGGGCCTTTCTTCTCTGCTACTATGTCTCCCAGTCCACCAGTGAGTAGAATTAATACTCTAGGCGAGGACCTTTGTATGTGGCTGCACAGGCTGTATGCTGCTCAACTCCAGGTGAGGGCATCCATACAGACTAAGATAGGAAGAATGGAATGCAGCCGCTTTCCCATGACCTTGACTTGTACCATGCCAGTGGCACCCTAGGTTAAGGTGGGGAGACATCTGTTCCTTGAATTTTGCTTTTAAGTAAATTTCTTGAGAATACTGTTCCTTCCCTAGAGTTCAGGTATTAATCAACAGGGATTGAGTTGAAAGATATTCATTGACTGACAGAAAAACCATCCTTTTCCTTAGAACATAAGATATTCTTATTAGTCCTATTATGGGGGCTAATTCACTCCTCTTTAGGATGAGTTGCTTTGCAAAATCCTTGGCTCTTCATGCAAAGAAATCTTTGGCGGGCTTGTATTAGGCCAATACAGATGTAAACAACAGAAGGTTTACAGCTGTTGACTGTGAAACTGATTTTATCTTGTATTATTATTTATTAATTTACTGCATTATTTTCCATACAAACAATTGTAAACCTACTTTTGCCAACAACTGCATGTCTGTATCTCAGCAGTGAACATGGCTCAGGCTCAAGCTGAGAGCACTGTCATGAATGATGATAAAGTTGATTCTCTACCAGAATAGTGCATGCTAAAGAGGGTTCCCAATGAATACAGGGGAAGAAAATGGAGCAACACGTTCAGCGAATCTGGGTTCTTACCTGACTCAGAGTACACAATGTGGCTGGCTGGAATAGCTATTTCATCTCTCCAGGCCACATTTTTCCTACTGTGAATCAATCAAACCAGATTCACTGTTCATTGCTTCCTTCCTACAGTAAATATTATGTGACTTGTGTTTTTTTTCCCATGGTATCTCGTATTGCACTCTCTGGAGACATGAGCCAACCAGAGATGAGATCACCCAGACACATGATTTTTCTTACCACTTTGAATTAACAACTTTTGCAATGCTTGTATTTGCTGTTGTCCTTTAAGTTCGTCAATTGTGGGGTGTTGGTGCCTGGGGTCAATTTTATTAGATCAGATACTTGGCTCACAAATGAAAGCAGAAATCATCGGCATAACTTTGAAGAATGAAGGGAAACATTGTTTGATGACAGACTCACTTAAAGCCCTATTTATGGCTCCTGTTGTAGGACAAAGAGGTGACAGCTCACCTGCAGTGACTGGAGAGGCACTATTATAAAAGACTCTTCACCTATACCATCCCTCTCTCCACCCTGCATTGATGCCAGGGGAGACTGGGCCTCTGAAAGTGATTCAGCCATCAAGAATGCCCTGAGGAAGGCCAGGGTGAGGGAAGTACCTGAACTTTTAGGACCATATTTTAAGTAGGGCCCTGTTCCAACACAATAAGGGGCTGACCCTGGTATAACTAGAGCAGCCAATGAAGGGATTTGGGACTTCTCAAAGGTGAAACAAGAAAGCTCCAAAACCCAACCATACCTACATTTCACATTACCCCTAGAACTGGAAAGACTTTCAGATGCCACTGGCTGGACAGGGAGAGCTGCCCCAATGACCTCTCACAGAAGCAGATCCCCTGCCATCTGCACATATTAATTTACAAATTTCAGGTTCACTTGCAATTTGAAGAGTCGGTTCCCTCCTTCCCTCACAGGCCAAGGCAACAGCGGACAGGAAGGCACTCGTTTCTCCCTTGTCTACCAGAGTTTGAGAGGTGCTCATGTGTGACTTCTGTTTCTATATTATTCCTGAACACTCAGCTGTTCTGAGCTCATCGGGAACCAGAACCTTTCAGGGTCTGTTATACAGATAATGCTAGCTGAACTTCACTTTTCAGTTTCAATTTTCAGCCTTAATAAGAAGAGTGTTTTCTTCCTTTTCTCCCTTCCCTGCCATGACCTGAATGACTACTTCTAGCCAATTATGTGAAGGATGAAAGAGATTCAAAAGGTATGGGCAAATACAGCTATATGAAAGGAGAAACCTAAAATAAGACAACCCACAGATACAAAAACCAATGTTTAGTGGCTGCACATAATTTTTTCTCTCTCACCAGCTGTCCAAGTAAGAGTGGGCAACATGAATGACTTGTAATCTCACTAAAAGGTTACTCTGTAATGTGTCAGGCTTGGGGAGGCAAAATGAATATGTGACTCAAAGCCATTTACCTCTGACTGCAATTTCCCCTCTATTACTCATATTGCTAAAGATGAGTTCCTATGACAGCTTTTTCCTCCAAAAACCATTTACTAAAGTTGGAAAACCCTAATAAGATCCAATTTGAGTTCCTGACATAATTGTGTTCTCTTAAGATAAACCCTTGTGTTAATGATGGAAAAAGGAAAAAATACACCAAACAAAACTGTTAAATCAGACTTTGCTTTACTTTCCTGAGGAGAACAGATTTTGTTGCTTCGACCAGGAGTTTCAGGGAGTAAATTCTTGAGATGAATGTGAGACAGAAGCAGGAAGTGAGGCAAAAGTTATTAATCCAAAGTGATTGGAAATTAAAATCAATGCTTAGATTCATCTATCTCCATAAAAATTTTCACTAGTGTTAAAATTAGACCATGTAATGAATCTTTTGATGGTAGTTTTACCCATTGCATAATGTTGGATTAAGAGTGGTAAATAATAAGCATAAACAATATTCAGTCATTACTTCTACTCACCTTACTAATACTTAAAAGATTTCTGTTTGAGGAAAGTTTCTCCTTCAAAAATCAAACTCCAAGATTTAAAACAGACTGTAATCAAGCCACTGGGATCATGGGATATCTTCAAAAATGTAGAATTAATAGTTTCCTTCTGTGGGTGGTAGTGATTTAGTTTTCTTTATCTCTCTATTGACTATGGAACACCAGAAGAGAATTTGAATGGCTGTGGGCTAGGACTTAGCCTTTATTCTTCCCTACCAGGCTCAGAAGATAGGTAGGTACTGGGATAAAAGTCTGGAAGCCTGAAATAATTACATGGCTGAGCCTGGGGCCAGTCCAGGGAATTGAACAGGACTTGAAGTCAGAAGCCTGGGCAGCATGACGTGCATTCATTTAACAATGATGCACTGAGTGGCTGTTGTGCACCAGGAGCTTTTCCAAACAGCTGGGACACTTCCGTAGAATAATATCCCTTGCCTTTGTGGGGCATACATTCAAGTGGTGAGAGACCAGAAGTATACAACAAACATGATAATTGAGTAACGCTATAGTGTGTTAGAGGTTAAAAAATGCTATGGAAAAAATCAGAATAGGGCCATAGGGACCAGAAGCGTTATGGACCCATTTGGGGTGTGGGTTTCATGTCTTAAATAAATGAGTCAGGGGAGATCTCATTAGAAAGGTGTCACTAGAATTAAAGACTGGAAGGATGTCCACCTTCTCTTCCCAAATCCATATGCTGAATCGCTAGCCCCCGTTGTAATGGTATTTGCAGATAAACAGGTGTTTAGGAGATAATCAAGGTGGAATGAGATCATGAGGCTGGACCCTAATCTGATAGGACTTGTGGTCCTATAAGAAAAGGAAGAGAGAGATCTCTCTTTGCCCGTGTACCAAGGAAAGGCTGTGTGAGCACCTAGTGAGAAGGTAGTCATCTACTGGCCAGGAAGAGAACTCTCACCAGAAACCAAATTAGCTAGAACCTTCACTTTGGACTTCCAGCCTCCAGAATAGTGAGAAAATAAATTTCTGTTGTTTAATCCACCAAGTCTATGGCATTTTCTTACGGCAGTCCTAGCAGACTATACATTAACTGACCCTGCACACTGGTGGACTGGACAGGCCTTATGTGCAGGTGGTTTCCACTTCCCTCCCCTCTGCAGTGGGCTCCACTGAGGCAGGAGACAGCATCAGAAGAACTCTGAGACTACACTGCTGTTGCTGACCAGCCAGCATCTAGTGTCCTGGCTGCCAGGAAACGCCTTTTACCACTTAGGGAGAATGAATAGCAAAGCAAGGCAGAAAGGAGGAGGAGACATGTCTCACCCACTAGCTGAGCAGTCCTGAGCCTGGTCTGATAATATTGCCAGGTGTTCCAACATCACAGGAAACACTATGTTAGCAAGGAAGGAGGGAAGTCCTTGAAATTCTTTGTAGCATTTCCACTGCCTGGGAAAGAAGGCCTTGAAACGCTTTCATCCCAAGGCCTGAAATGTGGGAGAGGGTCCACAGTGCCCAAAAAGAAACACATGAATAACTTTGGGTGACTGCCCCAACTTTAATGAACTATGTCCTGTTATGTATTTGTTTTACAACAAGATGAACAAATGGAGTCTGGAGCAAGATAAGGATTCGGGCTGACAGACCCTCACACATACCTGAGTTTGGGTAGTCACATCCCCTCAGGAAAGCTGGCACTACATCTACCTGTCAATAAATATGTAACTTTTTTATTTCCATCCCGCCAACTATATAAATCCTCAGAACAAAGGACTTGCTCTCTCGGCACCTAGGCCACCCGGCCTCAGGCCACCCAGGGGCTTGCTACCCTGGACTTCAGCTGCTCTTCTGCTGCCCTACTTTGACCTGAACCTATACCTTTCACCCCTCCCCACCCCCACCTTAGCTAGGCCTGTTCTCTTCATGTGAATGAATCACTAATAAACTCTGATTGCACACTAATAGATTTGCTGATCTGTAATTCTTTACATGTATTAGTAAGAAAAACCAGGTCTCTCCTGTCAACACCACTGCCCAGCCTTCAGCAGTGAGGCAGTCACTCACCTTAGGAATCATTTCAGTCAGACACATTAAAAACAAAACAATCACGTGCAAGGAACAAATGTATGTGCTGCATGTTTAAGGACAAAGTAAAAAGCTAAAAGTTGATAAAGAGAATGACTGCTGCTCATCAGAATTTCCACGTAGCTCTTTGCCTCCAGTTTATTAGCCTTCCTGTTATCCCCAGAGGCATTGTGTCATAGTAAGTAAAAATATCTTTGGTTATTTCAGGGTGAGTTTGGCATTTTAAAAATCATCGTCATCGTTATTATTATCATCATTGTCATTACCATCATAGCTATATATTCATTATTTTATGTTATTCTGACAACAATCCTGAAAAGAAGATACTATTTTCACCTCTTTGTACATATGAGGAAGCCAAATTTTAGATGATCTGAGAGACTGTACTGTTTGCACATGTAGTGCATGGTAGTAGCCAGCTCTGAGCCCCACTCAGCTCCCCTCTCCTGCCTACTCCCTTCCACTACAAACTTAGGCCAAAGCCATTTCTGCTCACTATTTTTTAGGATAAAATATTGTCAGAGTTTATACATCTGTTAATCCCACTGAAAATGGGCATAGCTGCTCTTTTTCCAGTGCACTATTAGTGCACAGTGCACTATAACATCGAAGATAAAATAAAATATTTTTCAAACAACACTAGGTAAATTTCATCTCCTCCCTTGAAAACTGCTGCTTACCTGATTTAGATTTGATCATTGTCCTCCAAATGTAGCAGCCAAAATTCTACTAACATTTGAGTGGGGGAAAAGTCCATTCTGGAAAAAACCAGATTACCCAGATGGGACAGCAAAATCTGTTACCAGGTTCCAAACAGCAACAGTGCATAATTAGCAGATGCTAAATAATAGAAGTCAATTGAACAAAAATATGGTATGCTTGGCATCATTTATTAAATGCCTTATGTTTCCAAACTGCTTTCCTCAGTGGCTGAAAAGCCTCTGATGGTCATTTCAGCATGTATCCCTGGACACCAAACGGAAAATGGACAGACTTTTTTGGACGAACTTCTAAAAGCAGCTATTGCTACCTCCAACAAGCAGGAACAGACATGACTATTTTACATCTGCTCAATGGAAAAATCCATTTGTCAAAAAACAACCTGTAAGTGGGCTGCCATTATCAAAGACGTCAACAGCCCGTCTCCCTGGGAGACAGCGAAACCCCTATTTATCTAAATTATCTCTGTAAGATGACAGAGTGATTGCTCACTAATGGTCAGTAACAGTTTTCTTTGTCATTTTCCTAGTCATTACCTCCTCAGAATGAACTCCAGAATAAACTGCTTTCAGTTGGTGACTAGAATGTTAATTTCCTCCTCACTTTGGTGGCTCAATCTCTTAAACATGAGGACCTGGCTATCACATTTCTGACATTTTCATTTTGTGAAAAAGAGTACCTGCCTTAGAGAGCCTGATAAACGCAGAAATGCTTTACATGTAAACAAAAAATGCCATTGCGTTTTCCCGGGTTGTGAATTTGCTTTCCTCCGTTACGTGTGTAGTGACTGAATGCTCACAAAGGTCGGGCGGAGGTATTTGCTGGTGTGTTGGCTCGAATCCGGTGGCTTTATCAGACTATGTCACAGATTTTTATATTTCAGGCCACCCTGCCCCACTTGAAGATATCGATGACACAGAAAAACGATTGCCTTTGATAGTAGAGTTCATGAATATTTTGCTGCAACAGCGCATGCCCAACCCCCCGCCCCAGTCCTTTCTGAGGAGGGGGTAACTGTTGTATGTGATTCTCTCTCCGATAAAAGCTAGATCAGACTTCTAAAAATTAAAAGCCCAAGACAAAAGAATAGTAAGAACACGGAGTTTTTTTCTTTTAATAATTACAGCTGAGTTCTTTTTGTACTAAATGAAAATTTAAAAACTAAAGAACTGGTTGTACCAGAGAAAGTAGGTCATTGCAGTTCAAATGGCCAGCTCACTGGGAAATTCGGTCTCAGAGGCCTAAACAATTAGCCGGGACTCAGAACAGTAGCTGCAGTAGCAGCGACCGGCAGGGCAAGCTGTGTTGCTGTGCTCCCCTCCTGTGCAGAACTGCCACCTTGTGAAAGATCAAATGAAGTGAATGGAGATGCTATAGAAACAAACGTCTAGGAATCTCGTCGCTGCATTTATGAGCAAGGGAGTGGTGAACAATTCAATATGCTTTCCAAAAATGAACCGCTTCGCTTTTATGAAAGACCTACCCCCTTGTTTTCGCTAACTGAAATACAAAGGTTTTCTCTCTCTCTCTCTCTCTCTCTCTCTCTCTCTCTCTCTCTCTCTCTCTCTCTCTCACACACACACACACACACACACATGAACAGTGAAAACAGTGTTCAGTATTTGTTCTGCAGCTAGTCCTTACAAAGGCAGCGTGGCCCCCTCCCCGGAGCAGTGAGACTGGTAGTGTCAGGCTCTGTCCCCAGGAGCTACACTGAGAGAGCATGTAAGGGTGTTCTGCTTAGCATAAAACTGAACGTAATGGTGGTAAATTAAATAAAGATATTGTGCGTGAGCTGAATTTTTGGGAATGCTCAAAAACTTTTCATATAAATTAACAATTGCTTCTTTACATCATGTGGGTTTATGAAAGGTTTCATAGAAACACTCTACTTTCGGAAGGGGGTGGAGGGCATGGGCTTGTAATCTTCCCAGACCAGGATAATCTCAGCCTCACTGCTTGTCTGGTTATTTTGACCATTTGTGCATTCGCTTAGAAAGCAACATACAACCATAATTTTCTGGTACGGTAGACTCAAAGTGATTTGCCCCATCATACTTGGAAGTACATATATGCTTGTAAGAATAAATATCCTAATTTGGACTTGGGAAACTATGGTCACTAAACTTACACTGGACCTATGCCTCCTTCAAACACAGGCTCACAGCCTGCCATCCTATTGTCATCTTTCTCTATCCTACCCGGTCCATGCAGGCAGTCACTTAACCTCACTCCCAGAGCACACAGATTTCCAAATGCCAGTTAAAACTGGAAGCCTATATGCCCTATGGGCATCTCAAAGGTATTTTATCCAGGACAATGAACTCGGCTTTTTCCCTCTCATACTCATGTTATAGTCCATTAAGTCTACAAATCAGAAAACTACCAGTTATCCTAAAATCCATCTTCTCCTTCACTTCCAAGCCAAACCCAGCCAACTCTCTAGAATACATTCCCATCTCTGTATGTCAGTTACCTCTGCGTATCAGACCCCACCCCCATCCATTTTGTAAACTATTCCAACAAACTTAATTGGGTTCTCCATTTTCAGTTTCTTCATCTCCAGGCCATTTCCTACACTACTTTCAACTTTTTAAATTAAAAAAAACTAAAAATTACCTTGTCAGTCTCCTAATTTAAAATACATAATCCCCAAAGAGTTGCTGGTTCGATTCCCCATCAGGGCACTTGCCTGGGTTGTAGGCCAGGTCCCCAGTAGGGAGCCTGAGAGAAGCAGTCACACAATGATGTTTCTCTCCTCTTTCTCCTTTCTCCTCTCTCTAAAAAATAAATAAATAAATAAATAAATAATAGGTCTATATGCCTACTGGGAAGAAAAATAAAATACATAATACTCCCACACTTAAATTCTTCAAATTCTTAGCGTGGCATTTGATTCAGCCCCAACTCAGTCTCTAAACCCCACTCCAAAAACCTCATCACAGTCCTGGTTCAGAGATTCCACTGTGCTTTGTTTCTGTTGTCACTTTTGTCAAAATTTTCCTTCCCTCCGTTTTCACTTCCATGCATCATTTATAAACAACCTTAAATTCCATCTTCTTTGTTTAAATTCCTTTCCATCCCTTTAGTAAGTTAACCTTACTTTACATTTTCTCCATTTGATAGTTTCTGTTCTCCTTGTTTTCCTAGCTCAGTGTCCATGGCTGTTATAGCACCTAACACACTGAACTATGGTTGTTGGCTCATGTCTTTGTTTCCCTTTTCAGTCTGTCAGTCCCTTAGGACAGAAACTATTGTTGACTCCTCCATATGTCTCAGTCCCTGGCGTACCACAGACCTTAATGAATACATGCTGAATTGAATGACTATAGATGGTCACGTTCGATATTCTAATTTGATCTAATATTTTTTCTTTTAAAACAAAACAGTATACACTTCCAGTCAAGATGGCAGCATAGGTAAACATGGCTTGCCTCCTCACACTACCACATCAAAATTAAAACTAAATTATAAAACAGCCAACATTCAGAACTGTCAGAAATCAAATTGAAGTCTGACAACAACAGAATAAAAAAACCATATCCATCCAGATTGGTATGAGGTGCAGAGTTGTGGAATGGGCTGGTCCCACATCCACATGTGGTGGATAAAAATTTGAGAGGAATATTTTAGGAATGAGGAGTCCCTGCCCCACACCAGGCCACCCAGCGCAAGGTTCCAGTGCCAGGAATATAAGCCCCCATACTTCTGGCTGCAAAAACCAGCAGGGACTGAGTCAGTAGAAGACACTTCTGGAATCCCAAGCAGTCCCTCTTAAAGAACCCACACATGAACTTACTCAGACTCACTCCATGTGAGCTCCAGCATTAGGGTAGCAGCTTTAAAGATGCCAGTGGCATACAGGGAGGAACTGAAGTGTCTGGCATTGGGGCAAGAGCTGGGGGACAACTTTCTCCCATACAGATAGGTGGGCAGAGCCACAGAGCTGGCAGGCGGGTGCCATATCTGGGACTCCATCAACCTGGCTAACACTGTTTGCCTCAACCTGGAGATCCCCTGAGGTTCTATCCCACCCAACTTACAGCTGTTAACAGTGGCTTTTCCATGTGAAGGGCTGTTCCTGGCTCATGTTTCACAACTTCCTAAATCCCTTCAACCAAGAAACAGCTGGCCTCAGTGAGCTCCCAACCCCCATCCTCTTGCTAATTGACCCAGGCATGGCACTAGCAGTAGCCAGCCTAGATTCACAGTTTGGCTTCACCTGGGAATATGCAAGCCCAACACAAGTAGCAGCCATCTCATATTGCTTTTTAGCTCAGGAAGTGTGGCCCCAAGCAAAACATAGGTGGGAGCTAACCTTGGTCTGTATGACCAGGGAAACCCAAGGGCCTGACCACCCAGTGGATAGCTACAGACCATATTGGAGCACCACCACCCTGCCACTGCATAGGTGATGCTCCATGGAGGATGGAGGCTGGCAGTCAGTAGTCACAGCCAGTCCTCGAAGCTCACTATCCTAGGAAATCACTTCCATTGAACTGCTAACAGCACCTAAGCCCCAACTACAAGAGGAGAGTGTACTCAGCCCACACAAAGGGCACACCTTGAATACTGTGCCACCGGACCCTAGGAGATCTACTACATTAAGCCACAATACCGAGACAGGGAGTCATAGCAGCTGTACCTAATATATAGAAGCAAACACAGGGAGGCTGCCAAAATGAAGAGACAAAGAAACATGGCCCAAATGAAAGAACAGATCAAAACTCCAGAAAAAGAACTAAACAAAATGGAGATAAGCAATTTATCAGATGCAGAGTTCAAAACACTGGTTATAAGGAAACTAAAGGAACTTAGTGAGGATCTCAACAGCATAAAAAAGATCCCATCAGAAACAAAGGATACACTAATTGAAATAAAAACAATTTACAGGGAAACAACAGTAGAGCAGATAAAGCCAAGAATCAAGTCAATGATTTGGAACATAAGGAAACAAAAAAACACCCAATCAGAACAACAAGAAGAAAAAAGGATCCAAAAAAAATGAGAATAGACAACTGAGACAACTTCAAATGTTCCTACATTCGCATCATAGGGGTGCCAAAGGAGAACAGAAAGAACAAGAAATTGGAAATCTATTTGAAAAAAATACTGAAAGAAAACTTCTCTAATTTGGTGAAGAAAATAGATATGCAATTCCAGGAAGTACAGAGAATCCCAAACAAGACGGATGCAAAGAAGCCCACTCCAATGCACATCATAATTAAAATGCCAAAGGTTAAGATGAAGAGAGAATCTTAAAAGCAGCAAGAGAAAAGCAGTTAGTTACCTACAGGGTAATTCCCATAAGATTTCTATCTGATTTCTCAAAAGAAACTTTGCAGGCTAGGAGGGATTGGCAAGAAATATTCAAATTCATGAAAAACAAGGATCTACAACTGAGAGTGTTTTACCCAGGAAAAATATCATTTATAATTCATGAGCAGATAAAGAACGTCCAAGACAAGAAAAAACTAAAGGAATTCATCATCACCAAACCATTATTATATAAAATGTAAAAGGGATTTATTTGAGAATAAGAAGACCAAAACTATGAACAATAAAATGGCAGTAAATACATAGCTATCAACAATTGAATCTAAAAAACAAACTAAGCAAACAAGAAGGACAGAGGCAGAATCATGGATACAGATGGCATTTTGATGTTTGCCAGGTGAGAGGGTAGAGTAGGGCTATAGGTGAAGAGGTGAGTAGATTAAGAAGTACAAATAGGTAGTTACAGAATAGCCATGAGGATGTAAAATACAGTATAGGAAATGGAGCAGCCAAAGAACTTATACACATGACCCATGGACATGAACAATCATGTGGGGATTGCCTGAGGGAGTGGAGCTCTGGGTGGGGGGGCACAAAGGGGAAAAATCAGGACAACTGTAATAGCATAATTAATAAAAAAGGATTTTTAAAAAGCACTAAAAAATAAAACAAAACGTGATTAAAAAATCACTACTTTTCAACTCTAAAGACATTTCCTGTCTTGATAATAATGCATCATCTGTCTAGTAGACAGATGTCAATTAGTCCAATTACTCAGACAGTAGGAATCTTGAGCAGAGAGTGTCTTCTGAATAACACAATTATGAATGAGATAAGGGACAATAACCATGAGATTTGAGGGGTCTAGTTAATCTGTGGCCTAGGACTAGTGTGAGGTGCGGGAGAAGCACAAAGACAGTAAACCAGCCCACTGGCACTGCTCAGATTTCATGAGGCCTTACGAAATATTTTCCCTACCTGAAATTTCCCCATGAATCTACAGTCCCTTGAAGTTAGTTTGAATTTGATATAAAATGTGCAGTGATTTGCTAAGGGCTTTTCATATTATCCCTCACCAGCTTTAGGAGAGTTCTTGGCCATGTCAGCATCCATGAACCTTGTCCTGAGAAGGGACATAAAGCGACCTTATTTCAGAGAAAGAAGCTGAGAATATTGTATATTAAACTCCACCGAATCAATAAACTCAAGGTCATAATAAAAAGCCAAAATCTGAAACTATGAGGAGCCTGAGTCCCAATTATAACAAAAACAGTCCTACTTTCTCAGTGGATCCTGATGGCATAAGTGTTTTACCAGCTAGTATGAGGACTGAAGTTGGAAATGTTGACAATGAGTCATCAATAAAAAGTTAAATTATTTCTTTAAGAAGCCAGATGAGTATGGGATGTTTTAGGAAGTTTCCCCAAAATGGCATAATGTTGAGAATTCTGTGCTTAAAAAAATGAAGTGTCATTGCCTAGTGACTTGCTTTTTGTCAATTAGCTTGTTTCCTACCCATGTAAAGTCAACCGAGGTATTTGTTGCATCATTAGACTAGCTCCAAATGAGTAATATACCTGAAATTCATTTTTAGATATAAATGGTTTTGAAAAATATTTTGCTCACCCTTGTGAAAATAAATGGTAAATTGTACTATTTTATATGCTCAAAAACAAACTCTGAAAAATGTATAACATTTAAGATAATTATATACTGCAGCTTTCAATATTGTCTTATTATAAATATATGCTCTGTGACTTCTTTGCCTTCCTCCCAGACTAGATGGTAAATTAATTTGAAGGTTGACTGTGTCTAACTCATCTCGTGTCTTGTGCAGCACCTAACAGAAATGGCTAACGCCATTAATATTCTCAACATTAGCGGTGACAAGGAACCATCAATAGGGAACCCTAGCCTGCTCATCATATACAAATTCTAAATCTAAAACCAAGAAGGCCTATCTCTTTCTGGAGTACCTGGTGCCCAAACAAATAGGTGAGTTCATTGATCAGTTGCCTCCCATATGTGCCCTGACCAGGGACTGAACCGAAATATTTTGGTGCAGAGGATGATACTCCAACCAAGCAAGCCACACTGGCCAGGGCAATGAGTTCATCTTAATATGTGATTTTTGTGATTTTTTTACTTTTCTGACTCTACTGAACCCTTGCTCCATGCCTTACTCCCTCATCCTCACTGAAAAATTCCCAGCCATTTCTGTGCAGATCAAAGATGCATTCAGTTCATGCCAGATCTTTTCCCTGTTGCAAATAGTTATCACTAATCTAAATCTGTCCTTACCACTTTCACTAGAGTCCAGAAGAGATTCCTTTGCTTCTTCTCCATGTGAAACCCAGTCCAGATAGGTGCCCAGCACTTGCATCCTGTTCCTTTGGGTCAAACAGTGGGCTGTGCTGACACATGGGAGCCCTTTCCCCCTTTGCCCCAGAGGCAGCTGCAGGCATTCTCCTCTGCAGTCCCCCTTAGCCAAATTCAACATCACCTCATAAAGACCATCCTCTACCTCATGGTTTGGGGTTACAGCTGTCCCCTAGATTTGCCAAAGATGAAATTTATGTTTTTCACGTTTAATTCCCTGTGATTTTAAGAATGGTTTAGAAAAAAAGAGGGCAGTAGCACCATTTTCAGTGTGCCATTTTAAAAGTAAAGTTCAGGATTTATTTTTAAGATAAAATTCACTAATGATACAGCATCAATATCAAATCTAAAAACTCAGCAACCTTGGATTTATTGAAATCAAAATGTTGGCCAGTAATACCCACTTGTATAAGCATCAACTAGGACTAACTCACCTCCTTTAGTGACCACATGCGGATCAGGTGGTACCGTATATAATAGCCTGATTAGTTGAAATTTGTTTCACAGAAAATATCATTAAAGTTTGCAATGGGAGCATCTTTCTCAGCTGGGATTACTCTCAAGATGTTACCCTTCCTGCTGTAATGGGTTTGATATGACTCATTTCAGAAAAGGATGGAACTAGAGAAAAAGCAACTCTGTGCCTCTCTCCCTGGCATTAACCCTTACAGGAAGCAAGACAGAAGTTTTCAAAACATACTGGAGGGAAGCACGGCTTCCTTATTAATTTTATTTCTGGAATTGTTCAAAAGGGTAAGAGCAGTCATCCTGACTGAGTATATTTTACTATAAAGTCTGAATGGGATGCACGGGCCAGAAGCAAGACTGAGAAACACCAAGTAGATGCGAAATTTTGATTTTGAGTAAATCAAAACACCAGCTTCGAGTAAACACCAGGCAAAGAACAACAACCTATTAATAATTTAGTTACATCAAGACTAGTTGCTGCACTCAGTGTGCTGTATTTCACATGTAAATTTTTTCTATTTATAATCTTACCAGTTAATTTCTTCATTCATTCACTCATTTACTCATCAAACAGTTTTTGTGCTAAGCATGGTAGATTATCATCATTGACTAGAGCAGAGGAGCAGTTTTGTTCAAATCAGCTTCTCGTAACAGAATATGAATCTCTAGACTTAAAAGAAGCCTTAATTCTCCAATCCAGCCTTTAAGAAATGACATAATAGACGTATGTTTTAGCAGAACAGTTTATAAAAATCAACAATCAATTTGTCATTAAATATAACATTAAGAGTAAGAATGATGTTCTGTGTCCCTTTTCATATACTTAGTACACCTTCAATTAATATTCATTAAAAGAAAAAAGTATGTATATATGTGTATATTTATACGTATATATCATAGGTAAACTAGTTTATCATGCTGCATGTCAACTACATGAATTCAAATAAGGAGTTACTATGTGAGAAGTATTGCTATGATAAATCATAGCCATGGTAGCATAAAAAGCAAGCAGTACATATCTAAAAGGCTAAGGGAAGTAATTATTCACCCATATATGTCACCAAGGGTGACATTGTCCACTTATTAGGAAATTAGTTATTTGTCACCGTCAAAGAAACCAAATATTTTCTTACTTTCCCTGAGACTGGATAATAAACTTCCTTCCATAAATGCTTTGGATCTGTAAAAATACTCATTACTTAAAAGTGCCAGAATTCTCTGGAAACCAATTTGACTAGCCTTGCCTGTCGGCAAGGTGACAGAACACGTTTACTTGCTCAAATGCCCCAGTTACCCTACCAGTTGGCAATGACTCTGCTAAAGCCACTGACACAAAATTCCCAATTAGGAGAGGCAACCTGAAAATTGATGGATATATTACTTTTCATGTTGGATTTAATTCGGAATTTTTTGGTTTTTAACTTTGAACTATGGTTTTCTAATGGGAGTTCTTGGTTGGAAAACAAAACATACAAAAATAAATAAAAAACCCAAAAACTATGGAATAAAATAAAATATGAAGAGGAAGCATTATTGAAGTAATATAAGGAAGTTTCAAAGAAATGAAAGGAAGTTGAGTTTCATGAAAATTATACTTAAAGTCTGGGAAGTCAAGATCTGAGTCTCTCTCTGCCTCTCCTTCTCTCCCTGCCCCTCCCCATGTGTGGGTTTTTCTGGTGTGTGGTCTCACCTCTTCCCTTTTCCTGGAAGCTCTGCTGCAATCTCGTTTCTGCACGTTGACCTGCTTCTTCTTACAATGATTCTGTTTTACTGCTCTGGTGCTCTTTAATGTCTGACTATAGCTCTGGTCTCTTAGTTCAAATTGTTGATAATCAGAGATAATCGGATGGTCACTGGCTACCCAAACTACCTGGCTTTTTTGAGGTCAGATACCTGACCTTTAGTCCAACTGGTTGAAAGTATAGCATAAAATATGGGCCCCTTTGCCTGTGCTAGAGCTGGGTTGTCATGACAGAAAAAGTGGCATGAGGGGTGGACATGCTAAGCTAAGCTTACCACATGCAACAATGATCAGAACCCTTAGAAGTCAAGCTCCCTTCTACCACAACAGTCCACATGTCTCAGGAAACCTAAGGTATACTAATTCAGGCTTGCTGGTTGGTCGGGGCAGATACTCTTGAGGTAAACTTCCTGAGTGTGAATCTTACCAATTCATTTACTTGCCTTGTGAACTTGGGCAAAATGCCTAACTTCTCTGTGTCTCAGCATCTTCATCTATATATTGGGGAAATGATTGCATCCATGTTCCAGATGTACCAAAGGATGTTTCTAAATCACAGGTCTGATCCTTTAAAACAAAAATAGTAAGTTCCACCACAAGGCAAGAATGGCCCTCTTCCCCTGCTCCTTCCCAGTGCCATGTCCTGTCCCTGTGTGTGATTCCCGAGCGTTCATTCATTCCATAGTACGTAAAGCACAACAGCTGGGGCCATGCACAGTTGGGCATTTAGCGGTGCCAGCAGGGGGCAGGTAGCTATAGGCCTGCTTGGATTATAACAATGTATAGAGTCCTGGCCTGTGTGAAGTACATGTTCTTGTAAAAAGAGATAAAAAAGTCAAAAAGAAATATACAGTAGGTTGCATGGGGAAAAGTGCTATGAGGACAAACCAAGCAGGAAAGGGGAGAAAGAAGCTGCGGAGGGAGAGAGGTGTTTGCCCTTTTATGTAGGGTAGTCAGTGAAGCCTCACTGTGAGGTTAAATTTGAGACCTGAAGCAGGCAAGGTGGGGGCAGGGGAGTCCTGCAGAGGGAAGAGCTAGGAAGGGTGAAGGTAGGAGGGTGCCTGGGTTTGAGGATGAGAAAGAGGCTGAGGTGGGCTGGGCCTTGGGAAGCAAATGGAAGAAGGGAGATGACCACAAGCAGGTTTTGAGTGTGAAGTGGCATTCTCTGATGTGGGTTTTAACTGGCTTATGTTCCTGCTGTGCTGAGAATAGCCCAAAGGCAGAACAGAGAGACCAGTTAGAGGTGACTGCCCTCTTTCAGACTTGAGAGGCTCTTTCATGCCCCCTAGGCTCTAAGTTTCTCAAGGGCAGGCTCTGTGTCTCATTTCTCTGTATTTTTCTCCAGCTCCTACCTACATGGAGTAGATATCAGTTAGTAATAAATACATGCTTCTATGACATTGTGAGTGTATTTGTTCTACCCAGAATTCCCTTTCTGCCTAGTGGGCAGTTCAGCCTTTTAAAGTAGTTCAGACATCATTCCTTTAGCAACCTAGCTGACAGTTTCCAGGTAGACCTGGGGAGCTAGTCTTGTTTAAAAGCTTGTCAGGTTATATAATATGTAGCCAGGGTTGCACAGGGAAACACAGACATGTACCTACACAACAAACAAACAAACAAACAAACAAGGGACAACAGATCTCAGAATGTATCTGTCTTGGAGCCCAGAGAGAGGCAGCATGGGAGCTATTCAGGTCAAGTTTGGAACCTTTTCCCGAGAGAGGGGCAAGGTAACATTGTGCCAGGTTATTTCAGTTAACTTTGCAAATAGCCACTGCTTCTTTGCCAGAATGAGAATCTATTAATTTCAGGTGACTGGTAAGAGGGCCAAGTCCATTGACTCAAATCTCCCAGGGATAAGGTAGTAATTAATTAGGAGTAAAAATGTGGGCTAGAAGAAAATAGCCCACATTTTTGTGAAGCAATGGAATTGAAGCAGTGAAGTTATTTCTCCCTTATTTCTATTACCTTGAATCTGTGAGGCCTCTGTTTCAGTATAATTTAAATAGATATTTCTCTCTTCTTAAAATGTAGGATATATTTCTGGAATGCCACAGATAAAAATTTAAGTTTTATTGTGTTTCTCAAAGAGAGGCTTAAAGCCTTTCTGCTTTGGTGCCCCTAAGTAGTTCATAAAATGCAGATTCCTGAGCCCTATCCCAGGTATGTGAACAGGAATCTCTGCAGTGGGGCCCGACAATCTCTATTTTATTCAGCTTTTCCTTATGCATGCAGGTGCAGGGAATATTTCAAAAAGATGGCCCCTTTCAAAAAATTGTTTTATTTTTATTTTTTTTCTCTCTCTCTCTTTTTTTTATAGCACAGAAGGTATCAGTGGGTGGTCTGTGTTTCTTAAGCACCAAGAAAAGTTCATGTGAACATCCCCTTGCTCTGACACTCTTGGTTCCTAAGGAAATGGGGTCCCAGGCAGGAGGCAGCCCAGACAGCCGACTCACTCCTGTCAGTATCTGAAGTGAGGCTCCTCCTGCTCCCATAATTTGACATTTCAGTAGTCCATAGCCTTTTGTTCCAGAGTGTTGCTGTCTCACAGAGGTGCCGCAATCTGTGTTGCATGACTTTGTGTCACTCTGGATCAAATGATTTTTGTTTGACTTAGGAAGACCTGCAGGTGTTCCCTAGGAGGCTTCAGAAATCAATAAAGCCCAAAGGCAGGAGCAAGTAACGTCATTTTAAGGACAACTTGATAGAGAGGGTTATAGACAACAGCCTAATGAAGTGATTTGAGGCCCCAAAGCTAGTCCTCCCCTGACCAGGGAGGTGTCAGAAACTGCACTGCAAAGATTCTCCGTTCAGTAAGAAAAAGACCTACATGCTGGCCCTGCTTTCAAGCAGCAAGGAGAAGCAGCAGAAGCAATGGGGAGGGCTAGGGTCCACTGGCCATTACTCCTTAGCCAAGATCCACAGAGGAAAGGAACCAGCCTTGTTTTTAAAGCTATGAAAAGAGGCATTTCTTGTCACACACATCACACATGAGTTCACATGGACCAGGATGAGATTTTAGAATTTCATCCACATATAGAAGAATAAAGTTCATTAATAATGACTTAGACAATGAGTGTGAGGACTGGGAAAAGAACAGCTCATGATCAGAGACACTGGTCACCTGAGGTCACCTCCAGAGGCTGGAATGATGGGCAACTCCATTATGCATAAAAATGGTCAATTGTAAGCTCAAATATCACATTTTACATGTATTGGATCCCAAGCCTTGAGTAGGCACTTAATGAATACTTGCTGACTGGTGTAGCAATTGGCAATGAGAGGGAGCGCCTTTCTCAGTCAGCCAGCTGCTGTCTATTTTTCACAGACTGCTCGTCAGGATCTGCTCTGTGATACACAGCCTCACAATATCTGGTGCCAAGATTTGATTTGAAACCAAATGAAAAAGAACCAAACAGGTGGTAAATATCCAGGTGTTTCTGGGGTTACATTGATATCGCCCTTGTTATCATCAGAGAGAAAGAAACTTGAGATCAAACAGTAAGTGGCTCATAAAAAGGTCTTATGCTGGAACAAAAAGCAGGAGGACTTAAAATTAATCCAATCTGAGTAGCCTAACTAGACTCTAAAAAAATTACACACAGAAGGTCTCAAAAGCATGTGGGGATATACTAGTGTAACTGTTATTAGTAGTGTAAATTGTTTAATTAGTACGAATCTTCCTTTAAGATGAAATGCATCAAAGGATAAACAGATGGCTGTCAAGTAAGTACATTCAGTATACTGGCATACTACTCCTTAGTGCTAGCAACACAAGACAAATGCCTGCTTGCTTGATTAATCCAATTATCTTCATCCACTGTATAATAAGTGGCAGTGATAACTATCTCAGAGTTGGTTCTGAAAATAGCCAGTTCACATACTCTGCTGGCTTGTGATGGCATTGATGTTAATTGCTGACCCATATTCTCTTACAGGCGAATATAGTTATCCTTTATCATGTTGATATCAAGTGTCTGGACCCACAAAATCATCAACCACTTCATTCAAAACACACTGTTGGGAATGCACATGCATAAGCTCAAACTGAAAATTGAAAACCAAGAATTTCATCAAAGGTTAAAGCATTTATGGAAGCAGTTATCTAAAATGAAAGTGCACAAACATAGTAAGCTGTGAAGTCCATGGCTCCTCTTTCATCAGGCCAGTCACTGGATCTCCAGTCACCCTCCTTCTCCTGTGAAAGCTGCTGGTTGCAGAATATCAGAAAGAAGGAAGCACACTGAGAGAGCAAAGCACATATGTGACCTGAACAGAGAACAGGGATGCCTGGAATAGGAAGGGCACGGGCTTCTAATTGTAATAATAATCAAGAAGTATCATATAACTCGGAAATTATGACACATAGCATCCCAGATGTATAGAGACTACAGAGAGATAAGATATTTTACAATGAAATTAATTATCCAACTATGCAGCATATGAATTACTCTTTAAAGGTAACTTAGGGAAGACTAACTGAGACCCAAACTCATAGGACTTTCTCCTCTTGTAAGGCGTTTGTAGACTAGAGGAGAATGATGTCTTTACCAGTTTTGATTGTATCGTAGTATAGTCAAAATAAATAATTATAAAATAAAGCATAAAAGTGAAAGAAGTAACATATCTTGATAAGCATAATAAAAATTAATAAGACAAAATAGAAGATCATTTGGGAAAATGGCAATGTGTACTTCATATAAATGGAGGCTATGTTTTGGGGGTCAACATTTAAACCAAGAAAAAAATGCCAATGGAAAATGCAATAAATAAGCAAGGGTAAAAAAGAAAGAAAACATTTGGACATTGTTTAAGTTAAAGAAATAAAGCAAGGGGGCTACTATGACCCAAGCTAACAGGAGCCGTGATCCCCCCTTTCCTGCTGACCCCCAAGTTCACCTGCGCAGCCCTGGCTCCCACAGGTACAGGACACACCTGGGTGGAGACCTCCTTCAGCAGAGCTGGAGATGACATCAGTGGACTTCCAGACCTACGTGGGTCAGACCTACAGGGCTGCTGAGGAATTTGTCAATGGCTAGTGGAACGAAATGCTATTTCAGGACTAGAGTCCTTGAGTGAGTTTTTGAAATGTTGCCTCCCAGTGAGTTTCAAATCAACATGGTAGACTGCCAGCCTGTACATAATGAAGCCACCCCAAGCCAGACTCCAGTCCTCGGTGCAATCTGTGGAACAGTGGAATTTGATGGCAACAAACATCAGGGCTTCAGAACTTCCTCCTGACTGCCCAGGCCTTCCCCAGTGATGTGGTGTGGAAGATACGGTGCGCCACTGATTTCAGTTCTGAGACTGAGCAGCAAAGGCCTCTGCTTCAGTTCCACCTTTGCCAGGAAACACAAATCTCAAAGGTGGGATAACAGGTCCCTTCCCATTGTTGCAGGCAACCTCGCCCAAGCTGCACTCTGCACTTGCTCCAGGGCAGAGAACCCAGTTCTGAGTGGATACTTGTTTGTCAGAGTTGTCTTTTCAAAACAGTAAAATTTTCTATTTCTCTACTTGCCCAGTAAAGACTCTGGGGCTGGCAATTCTAACAAATAAAATAACAATAAAAATTCTTAAAAAAAAAGAAACATAGCAAGAGCAAAAACGGTACTGATAATTACTTGACAATTTGAAATGACAAATAAATCAAGGAAATTATCCTGGTCTGCTTCCCTTGTTTGTTGAGTAGTTATACTTTAGAAATTTTAGTTCATTATGATCATGGAATTACGGAATTTTGTGACATAAATAAAATGAAAATTAATAAGTCAAAATGTTTACCCACTTCTCAGTTTGTATGTAGATAGTGTCTTTCTGCTATAAGCTCACATAGTGGAAGGGGAAAGTGAGTTGGGGGGCTGTCTCTTTTGTAAGGGCACTAATCTCAGTTATGAGGGAACCCTCATGACCTGATCACCTCCCACAGGCCCCACCTCCAAGTACCATCACATTGGATATTAGATTTCAACATTTGTATGTTTTGAGGACACAAACATTCATTTTAAAGCAATTTCTATCAGCTTCCTATGTATCACATATATCGACTTAGTGTCCTTCCTTTACAAGGCTGGTGATACAAGAGTTTGCCATGGGAATTTCTCAAAATTGGAATTTTTCATGGAGCTGGAAATTACCACTCACCTAGTGACTAAAAAGAAGGCTACCCACTGATTCTTTGAGATTCTTTCAGCAGCTTTGCTGGGAGTACAAAAAGGACCCAAGTAGATAATGCACTTACAAAAGAAAAATAAACAAAACCAATTGCACATGATAAAAATTCTGTTAGTCATAAGAAATACAAATTATAATTTTTCCCTTATCAAGTTAAGATATTTTTTCAATGATAATTTGAAGTCTTGATGAGCATTCAATAACATAGATCCCCACAGTGACTGCTGGAAAGAAAGAAAATATACTTTGACCTGATAATTCCATTGACATTAAGTTGTTCCAAGGAAATAATTATAGGTGTGTACTATAATTTGTGTACAATGATGTATTTCATGGTTTTACTTAGGAGCGAAAAATAGAAATAATCTAAGTATTTAACAATGGAAAGTTAATTTTAAAAATTACAGTAAATTCATATAATGGAACACTAAGCCACCATTCAAAACTATACTTTTGTCATACTTAAGGAAATATTATCTGTATATTTTTAGATGAAAAGAATAAGCAGTATCTCTGGTACAATCCCTATTTTGTTTTTAAAAATACACTCATGTGTGCGTGTTATATGCAAGGAAATAAACTAGCAAACTGGGAGGAAATACACCACAGTATTATTGGTGGTTATCTCTGACTGATGAGATTGCAAGTAATTTTGGTACTTTTGATTACTTAAAAATATTTTTCAAAGTTTCTACAAAGGTCAGATATTACTTTTATAATAAAAAAGTGAGTGAAAGTATTTTTCTTATCAGAAAGACAGTCAATATTATTTTTAAAAGAGCTGAAATACAGTGCTATCCCACCAGTGTCTAAGTATGTAATCCCTTCAGCAATCTTCAGAGCCCAGAGAAAAGTCACAGAACGTAGTTACCTACACTGGACAGGTAGGTAACTGCAATCGGGAGGGCTGGAGCTCTGCAATTGGCATTGATTTGGATGAACAGTTTGCTTTTTGGTCCTTGAAATGTTATCAAATGCCAGTGCCACTTAGAGATGTAAATAAATAATGAATACATAAATGAATAAATGTTTATCTCAGAATGCTAATGCAGCATCGTGTCTGGAAAAAATGAAGCTTGTGGCACCAAGAAGCTAAACAGAATTCTCACTTTTATATGATCTGCTAGGATGCAGATCCAGGAGATGGGGTTTGAAATAATCAATTTGAATTACATAATGGGAAAAAAGTACTCATCTTAGACTTGTTTATTCTAATTCATCTGATCTTGAATTCATGAAACTGCAGAAGGCTTTTGTTTACATCGGTAAGTCCAGTCAGTTAGTGAAAGGAGTGATAAAAATAAACCCTGAGCACATTATCAACTAATCACAGATCAGGTTGTCCTTCCTTCCCAGTTTCATTAAAACCAGTTATCTTTAAGACTGATGGTGCCAAATGGGTATAAACTATAGAATCACATAACTAGAAAGTCTTCACAGACTGTCTCACTCAATCATCATCTTTCACAGATGAAGGAACAGACCCTGCAGAGGTGAGGAGCCTTGTACTAGATCACATTACAATTTAACAGAAATCACCGTGAAAATTCTGATCTTCTGACTTCCAGGCCACTCTCCTTCCACTATAATATATTTATTTTTTTAGTGAGAAATGCCTCATTTGATCTATTTCATTTATGTATCTAACCATTGTATGTCTCCACTGACCATAGCAAATGAGCCTGAATGGCAGTTAGAGTAAATAATATGTTCTCTAAAAATGCCATCTTTCTGTAAGTATTTCTATGTACTCTGATATGTCATTTTCACTTTGAGCATTGTAAAACACCTTTTAGAGTTAATTCCAAGGGATTTAAAGATCATCATTTTCCAGCATTACCTGTGTCACCAAAATCCTGATATACTTTAAGTAATATTTTATAGAAAGGTACTGACTTTTTCCAGCTAAAAGCTGAAGACTTTTCAGATAGCAAATGTTGGCTAAATGGGATTTTTATAGGCTGGTTTGACAGATATATAAATATATGCAAAGCTAAGACACATCCAGGTAGTAAATCAACCACATCTCAAATAATCTAGAAATATTTTTTATGGTGGAAGGGCAGACAGAGTTATACAGTATGTCTAAGAATAGCTAACATTTCTGGAGCACATTCACTGTGCTAGCACTAGGTACACATCACTACATTCAATCTTCATACAGCCAGATGAAGTGGGTACAATTATTTCCCACACTTTACAGATAAGGACACTGAAGCCCAGAGAGAGGTGGCTGTTGACCAGAGCAGAAGCAGGATTTTAAACCAAGAGAGCTTGGCTCTGTAGTCCATGCTCTTAGCAACCAGGAGAAATATGACTTATGAAGTGAGTGAGAAAAGGAGTAGCTAAGATTTGTTTTGAATGCCCTGAATATAACTCCAGATAGGATCCTCTTTTTTACCTATGATCTTCATACAAATGATCTTCAACAAATTTCTAAATTTTGGTTTTGTCAGCTTTTTCCTGGACAATGTGGGACCATCTGCTTTGATAAGATTATTAGTACAGTCAATTCACTATGGGCAGGTCTGTTTAATTTGAGGTCTTATTGCAGCAGCTACATGGGAAAGAATTAGGAGAACACACAGAAGAATCTTCAGTTTTCTTCCAGGGTCTCATAATCCAGTGGAGGAGATGGATACATAGGCCTCTTATGGTAACAAGGACAGTATAACTGCCATTATTAATCACTAGAATACAATGCTCAGAGTGCTGTTTTGGGCATCTTATGTGATTGTTTCTAATTTTTTACATTTTGGAGATGAAGAGAATGTGGTAAAGTCTCCACAAAGATACTAGCTCAGTTCTTTGAGACTGTGCTGGCTGAGCCTGTAGTACATCTGAACATTATCATTTATAAGAGTGATGACTAATCCTTAATAAGCACACTAGTGTTTTCCTGAAGGACATAAACTATAGCTATGTTTTTCTCATCCCCTTCTGTGCATATTTCCTGAGAATGCCATCACACTGGTATGTTTTGGCAACAGCTGAGTCAACGTGATTGTAATGATGTGGTTGTAATCCCCTGAGTATTCCTTCCCCTGTAATTCCTTCTCAGCTCTCCCCAGGTGCACATGGTTAGGACTGGGCATATATAAATTGTGATCTTCTGACCAAAGACAAGATCACAAAAGAAATATGGATTTGTAGACTTCAACTTGGAAGAAATCTCCACTTATTCAACAGAAATGTCGAGTGTCGGCCAAGTGCCCGCACTGGGATATAGTGATGAGCAACACAGTTCCTGCCAGTGTTGTGCTGCAGCTGGTCTGCTAAATTTTCCAGAATTTTACAAGCCAGTAGCCAGCATGTCAGCAGCTTGAAGAGTATTTAACTGCAGAGATGGGCAAACTCAGAGAGCTGGTTTAACATTTACCAACACATCAGTGGTTCCTGTCCTCATAGACTTAGGCTCTAGTGGGGAAAGAATTTTAGCATAACTATTACATAATATAACAGAATAACACATAATATCATGTTATAATTATAGAATAATTAAAAATGCAATGGTGGGAGGAAAGGGCACTGTGGGAGTAATGACAAGGGATCCAGCTGAGTCTGAGGGGTGCTCAGTAGTAAACATGAGCTACATTCTTTCTTAACATGTCCTCAGCACTGATCTTTATCCCACTTCATTTTATATCTCTCCTGTGAAAATGATAATACACTACCTGTGTTATAGGCATAGTGCCATGTACCAAGCGCAGCTCCCATGCTTGCCAGGTGGTTGGGCTTTGAGCAGGTCCCCTAACCGCGCCAAACTCAGTGTTTTCATTTGTGAAAGCAGAATGCTGGTTACTAATGTCAAAAATGAAAGAGGGGACATCACTATAGATCCTGTGAACATAAAAGAAAAGGAAAGGAATACTATGCTCACAAATTTGATAACCTAGATGAAGTGGGCAGGTTCCTTGAAAGACACAATTTTCCAAAACTCATACAAGAAGAAACAGACAACCTTAATGGACCTATATCTGTTAAAGAAATTGAATAAATAACTATACCTTCCAAAACAAAAAGCATCAGGTCTAGATGAATTTACTGATGAATTCTAACAATGTGTAAGGAAGAAATTATGCCAAATTTCTGCATTCTCTTCCAGAGGATAGAAACAGAGGTAATACTTCTTAACTCATTGTTTAGGCCACCATTAGCCTAATACCAAAGGCAGACAAAGAGATTACAAGAATAAAAACTACAGACAGATATCTCTCATGAACATAAATGCAAAAATACTCAACAAAATATTAGCAAATCAAATCCAACAATGTATAAAAAATTATTCACTATGACTAAGTGAGATTTATACCTGGGACATGAGGCTGGTTCAACACTGTAAAACACAGAGTTGGAGGACTGACACTACCCAGCTTCGAGGCTTACTATGATACTACAATAATCAAAACAGTGTGACAGATCAATGAACAAATTAGAGTGTCCAGAAATAGACCCACATAAATAGAGTAAATTGATCTTTGACAAAGGAAGAAAGGTAATACAATGGAGCAAAGATAGTCTCTTCAACAACTGGTTCTGGAACAACTGGGCATCTACGTGAGAAAAAAATGAGTATAGACACAGACTTTCCACCCTTCACAAAAATTAACTCAAAATGGATCACACACCTACATGAAAAATGCAAAACTACAAAATTCATACAAGATAACATAAAAGAAAACCTACATGCCCTTGGGTATGGCGACGACTTTTTAGATATAAAAACAAAGACACGACCCACAAAAGACATAATTGATAAGCTGGACTTCATTAAAATTGAAAACTTCTGTTCTGTGAAAGACAATGTCAAGATAATCAAAAGACAATCTACAGACTGGGAGAAAATATTTGCAGAAGATACATGTGATAAAAAACTGTTATGCAAAATATACAAGGAACTTTTAAAACTCAATGATAAGGAAATCAACCTGATTAAAAAATGGTCCAGGGACTTTAACAGACACCTTACCAAAGAAGATACACAGTGGGGAATAATCATATGAAATGATGTTCCACATCATATGTCATCATGGAAACTCAAATTAAAACAACAGTGAGATACCACTACACATCTCTTAGAAAGGCCAAAATCCAGAATGCTGACAACACCAACACTGGTGAGGATGTGGAGCAACAGGAACTCTCACTGCTGGGGGCATTGCAAATTGGTCCAGCTACCTTGGATGACAGTTTAGCCATTTCGTAAAAAACTAAATGTACTCTTTCCATATGATCCAGCAATTGCTCTCCTTGGCACAGGAATTGAAAACTTCTATCTACAGAAACACCTACACGTGGAATGTTTATAGAAGCCTTAGTTGCCAAAACTTTGAGGCAATCACAGTGCCCTTCAGTAGGTGAATGGATTGTGGACTATAGAATTCAGACAATGGAATATCATTCAGTGTTAAAAAAGAATGAGCTACCTAACTAACCATGAACAGACATGAAGGAATCTTGCATACACATTAGTAAGTGCAAGAAGCCAATCTGAAAAGATGACATACTGTATGATTCCAATTATATGACATTCTGAAAAAGGCAAAACTATGGTGACAGTAAAAAGATCAGTGGTAATAGGGAGATTAATAGAGGATTTTTAGAGTAGTGAAACTAGTCTTCATGATGCTACAATGACAGACACATGTCATGATGCATGTGTCCAAACGCATAGAATGTACAACTCCAAGAGTGAACCCTAATGTAAACTGTGGACTTGGGTGATTATGATGTGTGGATGCAGGTTAATGCGCTGTAACTGATGTCCCACTCTGATGCGGGACGTCGATAATGGGGAGGCTGTGCATGTGTGGGGAACGGGGGTAGAGGAAATCTCTGTACTTTCTTTTAATTTTTCTGTGAACTTAAAACTGCTCTAAAAATAAAGTCTTTTAAAAACTGCAAGAACAGGATGTTGATACTGTGCAGTGTTATTTTAGAGATTAGATGTATTAGATATATATCAAGTGCCTAAGTGCACATGTTCTGTGAGTGGAGTCTAGTATTATTTTATTTGTGCAATTGTTTTAACTCAAACTATTAGATTTTACATTCCTTGAGTAAAGGCACTAGATTTTACTTGCAGCATATGCTGGAAGTTGATACATAATTAATAAAAGTTTGTTGAATTAGTTTATTCTTAGTTGAATTAAATTGTTCCTACTGCCTATTTGCAGGAAAAAAAAACTGGTTATTTCAACTCAGGTAGAACATCACTGATTTTCTGTGCCAGGATCAAAGATACATTTGTTTTAAAACTAAAATAAAACAAACTATTGATAAATAAAAACTGTACTTAATTTTCCAATGAAGTTAGCATAGCCCCAAACTACTAATTGCATCCTGATTACTGAGACAATTGATACTTTCTCACTGTGGCCCTAATTCATAAGAAATGTCCAAAGGAAGAGGGCTGTATTGGGCAATATAACATATCATCTTCTTAGGGATTCCTTTGTTCCTGTATCCCTTATTTTCATAGTCCAGTTATTTTGTCTAAGCCGTTTCTAAAGGCTGGGAAAGAAATTTATAGAGTCATACAATGTAAGAGCTGCAAGGGGCCTTAGCAATAATGTTTCATTTTGCAGGTAACAGATCAAAAAAGATGAATGACTAAAGCTCACACAGTTAGTGAGAAACCATTTTTGCAGTGCAATCAAAACTATTTTATTCTATTAAAAATTATTTAAGGAAAACAAGAAAATGTGACATGGAAACAGTCCCAGGAAGTCATTATGAAAAACAAAACAAAAACCAAAAACTACCCCTACAGTGCTGAAATCTTAGAAGCAGTAAACTAGGAAAAACTGAAAAATATGACAAATAAAAAGCAAGGAGAATGAATGAAACAACAAATAAAACGTGAAATTACAGCAGCAAACTGTAAAAAGAGAAGGACAAAAATGTTTACTTGTTTTTACAGAACGCGCGTGGACGACCCAATTTTGAAGCAATGGGCATTAAAACTCCTTTTAAACGGCCCCTTTTCTTCCCGAACAGGTCTAGGTCTAATCCCGCTGTGTTTCTGGTTTTTAAAAACCGAATCAAACGCTGGGCACGTCACACGCTTAGATAAGCCGATGTCGATCAGGTTCCCTAGCAGAACACCGCTCCCTCTTTCCCTGGCTTATCCTTTTTTCTCTTAATCCTTTCCGATCTCAGCCTACTGATTTTATATTTCTAAGCAATTAATTTTTTGGCTGGGATGCGCAATCCACAGGTGTGGATGACTGACAGCACGCTGATAGGCTCCATCTGTTGGCGGCTGATAGCAGCCTCCTGGGGGCTCCCCGGCGCAGTCTTCACACTCACCAAAGCCAGCAGCCTAATCTATTTGCTAGCAGGCAGAAAGGGCCCGCAGCTCACATTGCTATTCAACAAGAACAATCGGTTACAGACAGCACGTTTAGGGGCACAGTGGGGGGCTCTGGGAGGGCGGGAGTGTTCCCGCAGCGAGTCACGGCTCTGCCAGCGCCCACGGTATTTTTCTCTCTGTGGAAAAAAAGGTCAGGATGGGGAGATGGGAGTTTTGTGACAATTCTAGGATGGGAAACTTACAATTCCTGACTGCCCTTGGCGTCATAGCTTTTAACAGAAAGATGAGGAAATGGGGTAGTTACGATAATTATAATTCACTTGTGGTATAAATAAATGAGTGCTGGAAGGGTAGGGTTGGCGTCAGAGACTCTTTGCTTGCTTGAACTGGCAGGTTTTTCTTGTCTTGTAAATAACACATTTGGGTCCCAGTAAAGGACCCAAGGGCAGGTGACACTAGCTTTAACAGAAAGGCAAGTCTGGCATGCATTTAGGGTAGCTGGGGTGGGGATAAACTTCAAATCACCTTAATAGTAAAATAGATATTCCATAGGCTATGGCACGAGGGCAAAGGTTTTCAATTCAAAAAGAGTTTTTAAACATTTTCTTAAATGATATATACCTAATAAATATTTAAGATTTAGGCAAATGGTTGAAGAGGCAATATGTGGTTGAGACATCTGAAGCCTTAAAAAGCAAGAATTTCATTCCTTTCTTGTCTCATTTTGTTCCCTCAGACACAATTTAGGGGCAATTTAGCTTCAGCTGAATGTACCACCCCACCGTTGCCAAAAGAAGCAGTGACATTGAAGCAGTGATGTATGAAGTTGGATTTTTTTAAAAAAACATTCTTACATGTATCACATTGAATTTTGCCCCTTTCCTTCCATTCCTTTCCCAGTTCCTTCTCTTTGGAACTTGGTAAATGTAAGTCTCCTCGCAAGATACAAGCACATCCGGGACCTTTTTGAATTCATACTGCTGCTGACAGTTTGTCTCAATGGACACCTTAGGCCCCCTAAGCATCCCTCCAACCCCACGGACACGCATCCAACCTCCTCCTTAGATGCTTTTCCTGTATCTGCTTCAGAAGACAATCTATATGGAGATTTGAGAATCCCTAATGGGTAAGCAATTTAAATACATATCTACTAATAATTACATAAAGCGAGTTGTTAAATGCTTTCACAGCTGATACTTAGAAGATTAATATATTTTGATAAGCCTGTTCTACTTTTAGATTTAGGACTAATATCATCTACTGGAAAGAATCAGAGGTGATATAAACAGAAAAGAATTTAATCTGTGTCTAAACAGCACCGACTCCTCTAGTCTTTAAGTGATAAAAACATATTCAAGATTCAACCAGCTACGTTCATACTAGGAAGGTAGGTAGTACGGTGGGAGGAGAATGGTGGGGAGGCAGGTATTTTGGGTGACAGGGAGCAAAATAACTAATTTATGTTTACAATGGATTATTTGCATGACAGACATACATTTTCAAGGTCATGATAATTGACAAGACTCAGGTGTCTGGAAATGCTGCTTTTAAAAACCTTTATGAGTCAATTTCATTTTTGATTCCTAGTGTCCCATTCTGTTCTTGGCAGAATATAATTTTTCTACTTCAGAGATGTTTCTTCTCTTGAATCTGGCAATTTCTCTGTCAATCCATCTCTACATTTTATTGCGTTCTTTATTTCATATTGCAATCCAAGTGCAGTCAGGTGAAAGTTTTGCCCCTTCCCCACCTTTTCCTGGAAGGTGGAGAGAAGGAGGCTTCAGGGTTGGGGAGAAAGTCTGCGTCAGTGCTTAGAAAAGCCCGGAACTCATGTCTTTCACTCTCCCTGAGCTCAGTTCTGACATCCTTGAGGAAACCCGAGATAATCAGGAGGGAGTCATAACACAGCCCCATAATCCCCTCGCCAACATCTCTATGAGATGATAATTACCAGAGAAGGAACTGCAGAGACAATAATTCCCTCATGAGTTCTCTCAATTTATAAAAGTTTCCCTCCTGTTTCTTGTCCCCAAAATACTCTGAGGAGGTTGGATGGGAGACAGAAATTTTTTTCTCCCATAAAATCTCCCTCTGTTGTTTCACATTTCATTTTCACATGCCCAAAGTGTCTCCTTACAAAGCTAAAGAGTATGAACAGTCTCTACAACCATGGGTGTTCTTGGGTTTAGTTGCCAGCTGGGGGAGAGCCTACACATACCAGGCAGACAGAAGAAAGCACACCTCCCTATGTCCCGTCAAAATATGTTGTGTTGTTAATACATGCTAGTAAGAATTAAAAGTCTGAGGCTCCAAATTATAATAAAATATATTAATATGTATTTTAGAAAACATATATGTAATAGAAAATTGATCATCTAAATTCAAAAAGTGGAATAAAAATACAAGGACCCTGAAGAAACCAGGCAGATCTGTGTAGAGATGTAATTTAAATGGAGAGTTTTTATAATTATAATGGAAACTAAGCATGTGAGTTGTTGTATAGCTTTGAACACCGTGCTGTTATGGTTTGTTCATGTTTGGAAGAAAATCAGCCTGTTTAGGATTACTACCATACATGATACCTGGGACCCTCAGAAACTCCCTGTATTAAAGCAATGCTGTGGGAAAGTTACTGAAAAGACAGGCCTGATGTGGTCCCAGGTGGATGACACTGTAAACAAACAAACACACAAAACAAAACAAAACAACTACCCTGAGGCAGGTGGGAACCTGGGAGGAGTCAAAGAGGGAAAAAAATGAAAACTTTTTTCCTGGTCTTGAATAAATATCTAAGCCCAAGCATAATGTTCGAGAACTTCTGGAAACTAAGACTTCCCCACTGACTGGGGTTGGGCTGGTGATGACCACCAAGTGTGTCACTAGAGAATTCCTCCTGGGAAAAGGCAGCGGCAACATCTCTTGGGTGCCAAGTAACCCAGCTTTGGCCCGGAGCTGCCAGACCAGCCTGAGGCCCAGATCTCTCCTGCCACAGCCCCAGGGGCAGAGTCTCAGAGTGGAATGGGGCATTACTATTTCCAGTTTTCTGTAGAATGAATATGTTAGTGTAAATTCTTTCCCTTTTCTATGTTATTTGAGATCCTGTTCTAGATATGTAAAATTTGTAGAATCACAGAAAAGGATTCTCAATAAATACCCATTGTCTGAGCTTAGGCTGCTATAACAAATTGCCATAGACTTGGTGGCTTAAAAAACAAACATTTATTTCTCACTGTTCTAGAGGCTGGGATGTCCAAGATTAAGATGCTGACACATTTGTTCTGGTGAGAACTGCTTCCTGGTTTGCAGGTGGCTGACTTCTTTTGTTCCCCCACACGGTGGACAGAGAGAGAGCGCAAGCTGTCCAGTGTCTTCTCAAAGGGCACTAATCCCCTCATCAGGGCTCCACCCTAATGGCCCAGTCACAGTCCAAAGGCCCCACCTCCATAAAACATCGTGTTGAGAGTTGGGATTTCAACATATGAATTTGGGAAGGACACAAACAGCCACTGACAACAGTTAACATCGCTGGACTTCCCTCATCTATCAGATGAGATCTATGCTCTCTGAGATTACATTCTGAGGTGTATTTTTGTTTGGCTATAAAAAGAATGATAGAGTCTAAGCCTAAAATAAATCCGTATGATTGCAATTATACTGCGTGTGTGTACTTCTCTTGTGAACCCTGAGAAAAAAACACACCTGAGAAGGGGTCCTGGTAGCTAACTGAACTCAAATTGTAAAAAACAGAGCCTAGCAGCTGTCAACGTAAGACACATTCAGACCTGTAGAGAATTTTTGTGAGTTCACTTGAGCCAAACTGATGACAATTGCCGGGAAGTAAAATCTCAACGAACTGAGAAAATTCTTGAGAGAATGGCAGTTTTGCACCATATTTTATACATTATAATCAAAAGAGGAGGCATCAGTGGGTTACATGAAATTCATTGGAGATAGGTTAGGGAGGTGGGAGGAAACAGTATGGGAAACATCCAGGACTGGATAAAAAGTAAAATGACAGACACAGCTTTTCCGTAGGTGGGAGCAGGATAGTTAATAGTCAACAATGAAAATGATAACAATAACAATGAGGGAATTCATGGTCTTTTCCTGGTGTGGTGCCTGTGCTTTGAGGGGTCCAGAAAAAGGAAATTTGACATTCCAAAGATATATCATCTTAGATGCAAAAAGACAACAGTCTCAATGAAGGTAAAGACTGACCTTTATAGGTCAGGGAAGGGAAAAATACCGACCTAGGATATGACTTCCTTTTAGGTAGAAAGTTTTTCATTTCAGGCCATCCTATGTGGTTACTGTAGGCCTCTGAGTTTGTAAGACTGCCACACAGGCCTCCCCTGAACTTGTCACGTTTACTATGTGGCCGCTTGTCTTCCACACAACCGTTTCTACACAGAGTTTCTCTCACAAACTGCACTTCAGGGAGAAGCCTGCACTGAACTGCCTGCCTGCCTGCACTGTGTTTCCACCATCTGAGCAAGCCCTTTAATGGAGTTTCTGGAATCCTATTTCAATCAATAAGACTAAAGCTTTCCCTATCCAATCAGAGCTGCACAGCTCTAACCAACCAAAGCAGCTCTATTCTGACCAATCAGAATTGGTGCCTTTTAAGCCAATCAAACAGTGAGGATTTAGAGTCCTCATTTACATGAGGACAGACCAATCAGGAACCAAGGGCAGGGACTTCTGTCTGTTGGAGCCAGCTCCCCAGTGCCTCTGAGAGCATACTTTCCCTTTCCCTTGCTGAGCTGAAACACTGAGGCTGGCTCTGGAGAGCAGAGCAGAATGGAGCAAACCAGCTCAGGCTGGCTTTGGAGTGGAGCAGAACCAAGCACAGTGAAGCAGACTAGCACAGAGTGGAGCAGCACAGGACAGTACAGGCTGGCAAAGAGTAGAGCAGAGCTGTCTAGCCAGAGAGAGGCCTGGCCCCAGAGCGGCCTGACAGCCCTGCTGTTTTCACAGCTGTGCTGTATCACAGTTGAGCTGCTCCACAGCCGTGCTGTTTTGTGCTGCATTGCAACCGAGCTGTTTTGCACTGAATAGTTTCCTTCTTCACTGCACCCCAAACTGGGGTTTCCTGTTGGTGTTGCACTGGTGCCAATGACTATTGGTTGACACTCCCTAGACTGTGCAATTCTTTAAAACATAGATAAATGTGTATTTCATTATTATATTCCCATTAATGAACACATACTGGATGTTCAGTGAATGTTTGTTGAATGAGTAAATGAAAAATAAATTCCTCTGTAATAATTAGGGAATAGGTATAACTGAAATTAGTTTGTGGGCTAACAGAGAAACCGGTGTGTCCTATTGCATTTTTATCTTTGGTTTTAATGGGAATCCTATTAAAAATACATGCTATTTCCAAGTTACAGGGCCAAGTTACTGAGCAAAAATGTTCTTCTGTGAGCTTCCCTTAGTCTTTTTTCAAATCTTAAAAAAAGTGTAATGCCTGAATCTACTTTGTTTTATCAAGCAATTGGCACATCGGTGTTGACTGCTAGAAATTATGCAATACCCAGGGGCAAAAATTCTGAGCATGAACAAAGCATCTAAGACTAAACCAGAGCAATGGGAAATCTAGCAGTCTGTTCTGGGCATAGAGTATTTTAAGAAGTTGCTTGGCAAAGTAAACCTGCTGTTAATTTCTTGAACCCCATCTCCACCTTTCCCCTCTTCAGTGTTTGCTGCAGGGCAAACATCCAGCTAATGGAGCACTGTGTTTCAGTGTATCATTGAACTAATTCAATTGATTCCAATTCCTGAGGTAGTATTTAACCAGAGTGGGATATATGTCTTTTCACATTATAAGTGTATGCTAAATTTATCTTAATGTTGTAGCTTGCACATTTGCTCAGTTTTTGTGGTGAGAATAAATGGTTAAATGTCTTCCAATTTGCTTTGCCACCCAGGGTGAGAAAGAAAACAAGTCATTTATCCTCAAAAGCTCCCACTAGGCAATATGGAGGTTGCACTGCTTTTAGATAGATTTCTGTAGCAAAATGCACAGTCATTTTAAAAGCCAGTGACATATTTTGAGAATTATTTATTTCCTATCTGTCAGCCCTTACCTCCTGATTTCCTATTTCCACAACACTGACATGCCAGCTGACTCAATGCTGCCCCCAAGTGTCCGTTCAAAACATGGATACAGAAGGGAAAAAGCAAAACAAAGCCGCTCAGCCTAAAAAAGAAACACATTATCAAAATCCACAGTATATCTTGATTTGTTCTTCCTATTGCTATTTTAAAAGAATACCTTATGAAATGAAATCAACTTCAATGGGAAAAAGAAGGCAAAGGGTCCTTGAGGAACGTGTATAAAGGACCCAGGGACAAAGCCAAAGGGGGAAGGTTAGAGGGTGGAAGGTGGGGGTGTGTAAGTGTCGGGGGGTGGGGGAGAGTGGTGTCCAAAAAATGAAGACAACTGTACATGAACAGCAATTTTTAAAAAAGAAGAAATAAAAAAAGAAATGAAATCAACTCAACAAATCTTTTTAGAGAATCTGCTCTATGCTATATGTAGTGTATACAAAGAAACGGAACATGATCCAACCTTTAATGGCTTTTAAACAAGTTAGACAGACAAGAATGGATTAAAGGTTAAATAAAAGATTAACAAAGCTTTCATTTAGAATGGAAGGGCAGATAAAGTGCTTCCCAGATAAGGTCAAGTTAAAGGAGTTCATCATCACCAGGCCCTTATTATATGAAATGTTAAAGGGACTTATCTAAGAAAAAGAAGATAAAAAATATGAACAGTAAAATGACAGCAAACTCACAGTTATTAATAACCACACCTAAAACAAAAACAAAAACAAACTAAGCAAACAACTAGAACAGGAACAGAATCACAGAAATGGAGATCACATGGAGGGTTAGCAACAGGGGAGTGGGAGGAGGAGAGATCGGGGAAAGGTACAAAGAATAAGTAGCATAGATGGTAGATATAAAATAAACAGGGGGAGGGCAAGAATAGTAGGGGAAATGTAGAAGCTAAAGAACTTATGACACATGGACATGAACTAAGGGGGGGAATGTGGGTGGGAGAGGGTGTGCAGGGTAGAGGGGAATGAAGGGGAGTAATGGGACAACTGTAATAGCATAATCAATAAAATATATTAAAAAATAAAAGACTAACAGAGGTCACCAGAATGTATGAGATGAACTGTTAAAATAATGGTAAAAATATCAAATTTGTGTAGCTGATTTTTAAAAATGCAATATACAATACCATTTTTTCCAGCATTGTACTAAATCCTTTGCATCTATTATCTCATTCAATGTGCACAATAACTCTGTGAAGAAGGTAATAGTGTAGCTTTTCATTTCCTTCCCTGAATGAAACTGAAGCTTTTAGTTGAGAGCAAGGTCACTCAGCAATGATGAGGCAGAGCTAGGACCCGCCTCCGGTCTCCCTGACCAAAAAGCCTTTGTTCTTACCTGAGATACTTTAGGGTAGGGCCTCAGGGTGCTGGGGCAGGTAGCCAGTGCACAAAGAGGGAGTTTGGTAGCAACTGACTTTTCTAATGAAGCCAGCAGCACTTCTTGGTTTGGTCAAGGGAGCAAGAGGTTTTTAGTCAGTCAGACTTGTGAGCCTGGATTTGAATCCGGCTCAGCCATTCAATGTGTGACTTGGACAAACTTCTTAAATCCAGTTTCCTCTTCCTTCAAGTGAGAATATAATCATACCCATTGCTGCTATGCATCAGACCTGTACGAGAAGTGTCTGATCCATGGCAGGGCAGCTCATAATCTCAGCTCCCTTCTTCCTCATGGAAGACCAGTAGGAGGCTTGGACCCAAAGGGTAAAGGCTCTGAAAGTCAGACAGAGATGTGATTCCCAGAATGTGGAGTCTCTCTGGGTGAATTTTTATAACACATTCAGGCCACTAGGAATGCCACAATTTTATAGATTATGTAAAATGTACTTTCAAACACCAGCCTAGAACGTATTGGTTTCCTTCCATAAATGTCTCTGATCTAATCCCTACACTCCTGGGAATGTAGCTGAGAAAAACACAGATAACTATAAAAGATAGAAAAAGAAAATTATGAGGGCCTTTCTGGATCAGGTTTATAGCTTACATCTCTAAGCTAGTCATTACCAGATGTAAAATTGGGTCATACCTGGGGAAAACTCACATTATTACTTTGTTAAAAAGAAAATCATAGTCCTTCAATGGCGTCACTGAGGCTAAAGCCCATGATACAAAACCTAGATCTAATACCTGACCTAATAGCTGTTGAGTGCTCTCCCAGAAACATAATCTTAATCAACCAGTCTAGAATTTTCTGCTCAGCATCAGTGAGGTAATCTGTCATGTGGGCCCTCTCTATCCCCCAGAGAAAGAGGCAACCTGCATGATAGAAATCCTTCCTGTTCTCTTGCCCCCAAAGATGTCCTGGTCCAAAAATAATCCTTTCTTTTCTTCTGTTAAAGCTCCCTAGCTCCACCTTCTTCCTCTAAAAGTACGACCTCTCCAAGCACCCTTCCAGTTGCTAGATGGGATGCTGCCTGATTCATGAATGGCTTAATAAAGCTAATTATATCTTCAAATTTACTTGGTTGAATTTTGATCTTTAACTTTGTTCAAATAAAGTCTAAGATGCTGTTGACGTAGCAGGATGCTGCAAGCCACTGGGTCCTATTCTGCATCATGGCAAAGTCCTTCTTTCAGAAAGCATATTGCCAGTGCTATACAGTTTTAGCACTTTTAAAATTACTGTTGCTATATATGCAATTTCCCTGATGACTTGAAATAGTTAATTTGCTTTTCCAAGAATTCAGCTTAGCACTGAGCTGTGACTCAGGCTGTGCCTGCATGGGGAGATGGAAATGAACCTAAGCAATTTGTTCATCTGCTGTTGACTTCATGGGGCTCTTTCTGCCTGAGTGAAACTTCCTTTCTGCTGAAAATTGCAGAGACCAATAAGCCCAGTATCATTCCAGTGTGATGTGCTTGAATTTCTACTTCCTTTTTTAATGTGATTGTTGTATTTTGAAAATAAGCCAATTAACAGTTTTTCACACTCTGGGAGAACAGATATTTATGTCTCTTTATCAGAGGCATTGGATTTATAGGATTCATGTTTCTTCATCAGTAAACAGTCTATTCAAGGAATACTTTTTAGATTATATAAAATTTCTAAAGAAGAAGAAGGAAAAGCAAAAAGAAGAGGATGGAGGAAGAAGAGCAAAGAAGAAACTTCTCTGATGTTATATTCTGATCCCAAAAGAGGATGCAATTCTGGCACTCCCTATGGCTTTTAGAATTCCCTGTGTAATCTGGGAAATTCCAATAGGAGATTTCTAATGCACTTGCCTTGCCTTCCACTGTTTTTACCTCCCTTGGTACTCAAGTTTCCTCTTACTCAGATTAGAGTTCATGGCTCATTAATGAGCATAACTGTTCTTCATGTGTTACAAAACCTCTTGCCCCTCCTCCCCTTCATGTACTCACCTGACATATAGTCTTGTGTATTCAATCCGCTCTCTGACTATTCCACTGTTGTATCTACAGTGCTGAGCACAGTTGGAGAAAAACCATATTGGCTATGTGGCTGTGAACTCATAAACCTAAACCTTGAGGTGCTCTCTGCATTGCCCCCTGATCCTGGATCCTGCCAACCTCACTCCCCTGCACCAGAGGACCATTCATGCAGGCTCTCTTCTCAACCTCTTCCTTCTTCTCTTAGCTGATTCCTTCCCGGTATTTGTCTGAGATGATGGAAGTGGTCAGAAAAAAACTTTTGCTTCTTCCTCTCTAAAAATTTACTACTCTATTTGCATCCATGGTCTTGCCTTCCTCCTGTGACAATGAGTAAAGTGCCCAGAGCTTTATCTAAGGTCAGCCCCTCCCCTCAGGCTGAATTCCCGCTCTTCTCACCTCCCCAAGGATGGTGTTCTTACAGAGACATTGAAGAGAGGCTCACTTCTCACCTCCCCTTCAAGGCACTGTTCCTTTCTTTGTTTCTTTTTATAAAGACATTGCCTAAAAGACTTGTCTTTGCTTGCTCTTAATACTTCCTCACTTCCCACACTCTCATAAATACAGCCCAATCATTTTCTCCCCATATCTTATCAAGAAATCACTCTCACCCAGGTCTCAGGGACTTCTGCCTTAAAAACCCACTCCTTCCTCCACTGTGCTGCTTTTTCTCAGTATCTCAGGCCCATCTGATACAGTGATCTCCCTGTCTTTCTGGGATTACTTTCTTCACTTGGCTTCTGAAACACAGAACTGTCTTGCTTCTTTCTTCACAGAGTGTTTTCTGAGTCCTCCTTCTTTTCCCAAATTATAAACTTTGAGAGGCGCCAGGGCTCTGACCTCAAGTTCCTTCTACATTCAATCAACAGATACTGTAACAGTGGAAAATTGTAATGGTAGGAAATTATAACCCACCCCACCACTCTCTTGACATTGTTTCTCTAAGTGCTAACTCCGACTAATATGTAGCCTGTAGATAAACAGCACGTTTGCGTAAGAATCCTAGGAACTAACTTCAATAGGTGCAGACTCTGACCTTTAGGCATCCCAGCTCCTGGAGATTTGCTGACCTTCAACCATGGATCCAGGATGACGGAAGTCAGGACGACTAAACCAGGGTGACGCACACTGGACCATCACTTGCCTTATCGGAATGGACTGTGCTTGCCTGCACGTAGAGACCTTTGCAAACACCTCCCTTCATCTCTGTTCTGTTACATTCCCCCTCATAAAGCCTTGGCCTTCAGTGAGAGGGGGAGATGAGCTTGAGACATGAGTCTCCTACCTTCCAGGTGGCCAGCACCTGAAAAGAAACCACTTTTCTTTACATCAGCACCTGCCACTTGAGTATTGGCAGGCATGTGGACCTGCTTTTGGTTACAATATCCCAGTCCCATTAGAATAAATATCATCTATATGTAGGTGATTCCCAAATTTAAACCCCAGCCCAGACCTTTCTCATCATCCCTTATCACATGTGGTACTGTCTGCTCACTGTTCCTCCTAGATGTGCAGTAGGCATCTCAAACCAAACCTGTCAAGCAGAAGTTCTGATCCTTCCACACCCCAAATCTGCTCTATTCCATTGTGTGTCACTTATCACAGAAAGGTAACTCTCAATTAATCAGGCTCATTGTGAAGTCATCTTTGAATTCTGTTCCCTGCCCCCTGCACCCCTCTAGCAAATCCCATATCCAAACCATCAACAAATCCTGTTAACTCCACCCTGAAAATATGTGGGAAAAAACACTACTCCTCACCTTCTCTCTTGCTGCCATCTCAGTCCACAGCATAACCACCTCTCGTGTGGGCTATTCACAACAGCCTTCTCACTGGTTGCTCTCCTTACAGACTTGCCACCTACAATATAATCTCAATATAGCAGGTCCTAGGCAGACCACAGGGGTGTCCAGTCTGTGGCCTGTGGGGCACATATGTCTCAGGATGGCTATGAATGTGGTCCAACACAAAATTGTAAATTTATTTAAAACATTATGAGATTTTTTTGTGATTATGTGTTGCAATGTATTTAATGTGTGGCCCAAGACACCTCTTCTTCTTCTTCCAGTGTGGCCCAGAGACCCCTGCAAGCATCAGTTGGTTGATGTCATGCTTCCGCTCTCACCTCTTCAATGCTGATGCTGTCTACCTGATTCAGAGTGAAACCCCAAATCCTTCCCATTGCCTAGAGGCCCAAAACTCCACACCATTGACTACTTTCGCCTCACACAGTCTGCTTGGTCCCACTTGGTTGGAAATAAAACACTGCTATCTCAGGGCATTTGAGCTTGCTGTTCCTTCTCACTGATGCAGTCTCCCTCCCAAACATTCATGTGGCATGCACACTCCCTTCATTCAGATGTCAGTTCAAATGAAGTCTTTCTGGACTATCCTCTGTGAAGTAGCACCTCTGTCTCCCTCTCTCCCCTAATCCTGTTTTGTTTTCTTCTCTGCACTTCCCGTCACCTGATGGCCCCTGTTCTTTGAGTCATTCATGAAATACTAGCTCAGAAAGTGGAAATAGTACATCATAATAGCTGACCTGCTTTGTCACTATTCATCACCAAGAGGAAAATCAACACCACAGGAGGAGAAAATTACTTGTGAAGGAGGGTTTTTTTTTGAGAGATTTGTTCAGGTAACCCAACCATCACCTTACTCAAGAAGTGTGTGCCTAAGTTCACATATAAATGTATTGCTTAGAAGTCAAACACCTTTTCCCCTAAAGTATTATTATTTATGGTCCCAGGTGAGAGAACAAATATTTATTTCATCCATAACAATGTTGGGTGAGTTGATGTCAAAAATCAAAGATGGACATGAAAAGAGGAGGAGAGAGACAGACTGAGACAGAGAGAGAGAAGGAGAAAGAGAGGAGAATTTCATATTTTCTTGAGTACAGGACCAGCCTAAATAAAATTTGGCATGTGGAATTTGTTTCTCCCACCTCCATTTCTGAATCCTTCTCTGTGCTATCTTGAGCACCTTATTGTTGCTTCTGTCCTTTCTTCCAAAGAAGCTCAGACTCCAAAACTATTTCTACACTCTTCCTTATCAAAAGGATCATATCCTTGGCACATTTTGTCTCCATTAGGCATTAATGGTTTGCAAATTTAAATAACTATTAACTTTACACTAATAGCTCTTCAACATCCCAGAAATAGTCAATTCCCCCCCTAAATGTGTTTCCAAATTCATGGACAGTTTCTCAAAGTAAAATGAGAAAGGAAGTTTTGTAGATCTATTTTGCTCATTTCTGCCTATTTTAGTTTTGGATTTCAATTTTGAAATCTATCAAATTTTCAGTCACCTCACAACTTGGCTACAGTATTAAGGAGTGAGGGAGGGGTCGGTGGGGAGGGGAGACATAGCAGCACCTTCTCTGAAGGAATGAATCATTTCTAAGGTAGATGCTGCTTAAATCCCTTAGGCTCTGTAAGCCTCCATGTACTGACAATTTTCCAACCTGAAATGTTAAGTGTTTAGGTTTCTCTTCAAATCCTTCCTACTGCTTTAGTAGATAACTACTGTCAGAATGAGTGAAGGGAACAAAGGGGAAAACTAGCTCACTTAGTGATTAATTGAGACTGGTCCGTATCTAATCACAGCTCTCAACTCAGACTTTATAATTTAAACTTCACTAATAGTCTTCTTGATTCGTCAGCCACTTCTACATGCTATCTTTGAACTAAGAGCCTAGCCTATCTTTGGAATTAAGCAGGCAGCATTAGTCTCAGGTCTTCAATTTGTTATGAGTCATTCAGTGGCTAAATCAAAGATGCGTCAGAAGCAAATTGGTTTCCCCGGACCTAGTCACTGATAATAATAATGAGCCAGACAATTCCACTTTAACTTCTTTGGGATAATTCCCCAGTGTCTTGACATGCTAATTTCCATAAATATATTGTGGCCCAAAGTACACAAATCACTTGGGGTATTACTACAGAAGAATGCACTTGACATACATGTATGATATTCTTTTTGGAAATAAATATGTAGCCAAAAGGTAATAATGCAGGTGGTCTTCCTCAAATCACATATTTTTGATGCCTCTGTTGCCAACTGTTGATATCATACTTATCCATGATCTCCAGCAGAGTCAGAATGGAAATTTTGTATCAAAATTACAGTTTCCTCAATTGCATTTTCATCTTGAAGATCTGCCTTAAACTCTTCACCTGAGAATAAGGTTACCCAGTTTAAAAAAAAAAGTCGTATTTGTTTAAACATTAATAGGAAGGCAAGCCACCAAATTCTGGTAGATTTCTTAGAAAAACATAAATAGCATTTACTTATTCAGACAGTTCAAATCAAGCTTAGATGTAAAGAATGTACTTGTGGTTCTGAAACAGGATTTATAGCACTGTATCTTTTGGAAAAATCCTAATGCTAATGTTCATAAGTATAAATAAATCAAATATGACCTGAAGTAACAGGAATGATTTAAAATTAAATCACTTTTCATAATTCAATATTATGCTCATCCATAAAAATAAGAACATTTGAATTTTCATTACTTCTTTGTCAATCTGACTTTAATATCATTATCTCAATTCTATGTCAAGATTAACTAGAAAAAAAAAACCCAGAAAAAACTCTAAGCTAAATGCCATTCTATAAAATACTACAATATCAGTTCATTATTTGTGCATGAGGGGTAGGTAGGAAGGAACTTAGGCATTCCTGCATATCATGGTACCTTGCATAATGGACAAGCTTTGAATAATTATTAATCATGACGATGAAAATAATTAAATCAATTATCACACCACTTTCACCAGTGCCAATGTTACTAACATATAAACAGAAAAGAGAAAGGGTTGAAGGTGTTCCTAAAGAGAAACGTCGGGAAGAAGGTATCATCTGGGACTTAGCTTGAAGGTTGGACATGGAGCTCTCTTATGCGATCCGGTGGAATTCACAGGGACACTCAAACCAAACAAACCGGCCACTTTGTATGTGTACTTGTACATACTCATCTTCAATGTCTCACCTTTGAAAATTTGTCTTCTATTTTTCATGGTCTCCTAGAAGAACAATGAGATTCCTACTGTGTGTACTTACAAACTGTATAGAATGCATAGCTTCCACTTTAGAAATGAGTGGAGTCACCGTGAGGAGGAGTCAGCTGAGGGTTGCATATGACCTCATTTTCACAGCTGTGTCCTTCCGCAAATGGGGGTCGTGGCCCCTCACCCATGATCCAAGTTTTTTCTCATGGGAAATTTTGAGATGATTCCTTCTTATAACTCTTCAACCTGCAATTTCTATATGTTATGTTCCTTTTCACCTCTTGATAGCAATTGCATCTCAATTGCTGTGATGTGCTAACTCCAAATTATAAACCCACATTTATGAGCTCCAGAAAAGCCATGGAATCTTCAGTGGAGTTTTCCCACAATTTCACACTTTATTCAAATCAATTGTGTGGATAATCAGCCAGTCTGGCAACACTGCTAAAGGTATGCTCTACGCTCCATATGCTTTAAAAAAAATCAAACATTTCATTTTAGAGTAGTTTTAGATTTACAGTAAAACTATGAAGATAGTCCAGAATTTACATGCACCCCACACTCAGTTTCCTTATTATTAACATTTTATATTACTATGCTACATTTATCAGCATTGATAAACCAATATTGATACATTATTATTGTCTAAATTCCCTCCTTGACCAGATTTCCATAGTATTTATGTAATGTCCCGTCTCTTTCCTAGGGATCCCATTCAGAATACCAGATGACATTTAGTCATCATGTTTCCTTAGACCCTTCTGGACTGTGACTGTTTCTGAGACATTCCTTGTTTTTGTTGACTTTGACAAAAAATGTCAAATATGCTTTCATATGCTTAATCTGACATCTGTATATCTTCTTTGGTGAGGTGTCTGTTCATAGCCACTGGTCATTTTTTAAAATAAGAGTTTCATTGATATATAATACTCACCCTTTTAAAGCATACAACTCAAAATTTTTTAGAGTATTCAGAACTTTGCAAATACCATAATTGTCTAATTCTAAAATAGTCTCATTATCCCCCAAAGAAACCCCATACCTATTATCAGTCACTGCCTGTTCTTCCTTAATCTCATGTTCTGGCAACCTCCAGTCTACTTTGTGTCTATAGATTTGTCTATTCTGAACTTTCCATATAAGTGGTATCTCACAATGTGTGATCTTTGAAGTTTACTTTCACTTAGAATGGTGTTTTCAAGGTTTATACACATAGTAGCATATATCGGTACTTCATTCTTTTTTATGCCCAAGCCACACTTTATTTTATGGATATACCATATTTTGTTTATCCATTCATCAATTTTGGGACATTTTTCTACTTTTGGCTATTACAAATAATGCTATTTATTTGCATGCTTCTGTATGGATGTAGGGTTTCAAGTCTCTCAGTAGAGGCCTAGGAGTAGAATTGCTGGGTCATGTGGTAAATCTATGTTTAACTCTTCCAGGAACTGCCAAACTGCTTCCCAGGACAGCTGTACTGTTTTAATTCCCATCACTAATGTGTGAGAGTTCCAATTTCTCCTCATTCCTGACAGCACTTGTTATTTCTTTCTTCTTAAAACTATTGCCATCCTTGTAGCTGTAATGTGGTTTTGATTTGAATTTTCCAAATGTCTAATGATGTTGAGCATCTTTTCATGTATTTATCAGCGATAGGTGTATCTTCTTTGGAGAAATGTCAATTCAAATTCTTTGCCCATTTTAAAATATCTTACTTGGCTTTTTATTGTTGCATTGTGAGAGTTCTTTATATATTCTCCATAAAAGTTCTGTAGCAGATATACAACTTGCAGCATATTACCCCATTCTGTGGGTTGTCTTTTCATCTTTTTTCAAAAGTACAGAACTTTTTAATTTTGATGAAGCCAATTTACCTTTTTTCTTTTGTTACTTGTGCTTTTTGTGTCATACCTAAGAAACCATTGTCTAACCCAGTCATGATGATTGGCCTTTATATTTCTTTCTTAGAGCTTTAGAGTTTTAACTGTTATGTCTAGTTCTATGATTCATTTTAAGATAATTTTTACATATGATGTTGACTAAAGGGTCAAACTCTACTTTTGCACGAAGATATCCAGCTGTCCCAGCACCTTTGTTGAAAAGACTATCATTTTCCTGTTGAATTTTCTTGGTCATGACCAGAGAAAACTAGAAGAATGTGGCTTCATAAAAGTTAAAACAAGAAGTCATTTTGAAAGACGTCTCATCTGGTGAAAAGCGTCCGACTTTTGTATGAGTTCAGGACTGAGCATTTTGTACTAGATTTAACAGTAAGAAAGTTGTCGCCAGCCTTGTGAGAACAGTTAAATGTCCTGGAGGTTCAGGAACAAAGCAAGATATTTTATGCAAATGTGAGCCTGTGATTTCTGAAAATCTGACAAGAAAGCCTTGAAGCAATGAAAGTAATTATCAGAAATAATATGGTGTGACTGTCTAGAATATTAGTTTTGATTTCTGACCATGGTTCCTCATGTAATAAAAATAGACCAAGCTTGTCCTCTTTTTCTATTCAGGTATTTCCACATTCTCATAATAAGGAGTTTTATTTAAGAAGCCTTATGTATAATTGCAGTTTATGATGAAGTAAGGTGTTATTTCCTTAAAATATTTTAAATGTAACTTTCTTTTTATTTTGGAAACAAACATAAGGCCCATTCCAGGACACGGCTGTGATTTCTTCATTTGCTGCAGCTCTCCTGGCAGGAAAGAATAGTCATTTCTCCCTGAATGTGTAGGATGTTATTCCAGGATGAAATGTTCTTGAGTTTTAAGACAATTACATACCATCTGGAAGCAGGACAGCAGGATCCTTACTGTTTTAGATTGAGACATCTTGAGACAAAGTGAAACAGGATGAGTACTGCTCTGCTCCTTCCCCTCTGAACATCCTCTAAAGCAAGTACTATTTTTCCATAGCAGGAGCTGAATTTTAGGACACCTGTGTTTGTTATTTTTGTAAGATCAAAGCCCACAATTCCAATGCATCCAGGTGACAATCTTGAATTTATGTACTAGTTTCCAACTGTGGAAATATTTAGTGTTCACATCTCCCCACTTCTGTCCATCCCCTTCCCCAACACACAGCCCAAGGGAGCTTGTTACTCATCTTCAAAATGCCCAGGTACCTGCCTTCACTCTGTGCTTTGCCTCGGGAAGCAGGACTTCACATCTAGGAAAAGACCCTAGTCTTCAGTCTAAAGAGATTTAAGACAAAGCCTCAAGATAAAGAGCAACTGTGTCATCTCTTCTCCTTGATAATCTTTATGTCTGCTTGTGTTAATAATAGTAATCATAAGTATTATCAGTGCTAATGTTTACTGACCATGTACTATGTCTAAGTATGGTTCTAAGTGCTTTATTCATTTAAATACAAAAAAACCCAAATGAAATAGGAAAAATTATCATCTTCCTATAGATAAAGAAACTGAGACACAGAATGGGTAGATAACTTGCTTGTGGGTGCAGAGCTAGGGGGTGATCCCAGGAAAGATGTGACTGGAACACTCCATCTAGGTTCCCCTTGGCCTGAACCACACCTGACTTCCTTGTGCGAAAATGACAGGGGAACAATTGTTTCATCTCCTCGACAGCATCAAGGAACATGGGGTCAGGACTCAACAAAGGGGCAGTGTTTAGTTCTGCGGCACTGGGAAACTAGCCGAGTGAAGAAGATTGCTCGAGCTACCAGAACAGAAAGTGTATGTCATTCTCCCTTCAGAGTGCAGGCCTCTTAGTGGCTTTTGTCTGCACTCCAGAGGCAGAAGCTCCGAATCCCAAGGAGAGAGAGAAACTGAAAGTATAAAGTTTCAAAGGAAGAAAGGAGGGAAGAAAGGAAGGAAGGAAGGGTTGCACCTTTCACTGAACCCCTTGTACCCTTTCTCTCCTGACCCAGTAGAGTATTCCTGTTTTAACATTCATTACTTTTGTTTTAATAGTAAATGTTTTGTTCAGGAATTTAAGTACTTAGGATTACTACTTTTGTTTTTAGCAAACACATAAAGAGGAAAACTCAAAACACATATTTTGAAAGGGAGAGAAAAGGTCAAACATGAATGTAATTAGCCCTGTGGAAGGAAAAAGGAACAGAGCCTGTATTTTTGAGTAGGGACCCATCTAGTGGCCGTGAATAAACAAACTTACATGTGAAAGAAATCACCTAGGGATTCAAAGGAAGCAAGTGTGATAAGAAGCAAGACTAGAGAGGCCTTGGCAATTTCCATCTCAGTTCGCTCTTGGTCCATTTTCTGGGACATATTTTTACAAATATAATTGTATAGTTTATCATTCAAAATGCAAAATATTTTTTAAAAAATGCCATATTTAGAAATTATTATTATTCATTTTCTTTTGGTAAGTGGTTTTATAGAATATTTCTTTCCATGCTCTGCACTTATAAAACTTATATATACTTAAAAAGCTCTTGTAAGAAGCATATAGTTTTTGTTTTTTTTAGATTATTTATCAGCTTTATTGAAGTACAATGTATGTGCAATAAGCTGCCTTCATTTCAAGTGTGCAGTCAGTGGGTTTTGACGGCTGTATCTACCCCTAAAAATACGGCCCCAGTCCAGCACAGAGCCCCAGGCCCCCAGACTTTCTCCGTGCCATGCTGCCGTTGTCTCTCTCCCATTCCTGGCTGCATGCAACCTCTGCCCTGCTTTTGCACCCTCCAGGTCTGTTTGCATTTAACAGAATTTTGTATAAAGGAAATAATATAGTGATGGGATCAGCCATGTTGTTCAGAGCAATTATTTTGAAATTCGTCCTTGTTGTGTGATGAACTGGTAGTTTGTTCCTTTTCATTGGTGAATGAGTAGTAAGTATTCCATCATGCGGATATAGCACATATTATAAATACATGTGGATGTCTAGGTTGTGTCCAGTAGGGCCTATAATGGAAAAACTTGTTTTGAACATTCATGGATAAGTATGTGTGCAGAAATGTGTTGTTTTATTGATTTAGGGTGGAATGTCTGGATCCTATGATGAGCATATATTGAACTCTCGAAGAGAGAACTTTAAAGTGGTAGCGCCGTGTAATACTCCTATCAACCAGCTGCAAGGCAGTCCCAGTTGCTCCATATCCTCACCAACACTTGATAGTGGCGAGTCTTTTTAACTTCACTCCTTGTAATAGGTCACCTCATTGCAGTTTACGTTGTTCCCTAATCAGCAATAATATTGAGCCCCTTTTCATGTTTATTTGTGAGCATGCAAACAAAAAGGAAAATAAACAAATAGTACCATTCACCCAATCTCCCATCTCCCATCCTTGGAACCAGGATGCCAGAGATTCATGGCCTTGGGTACTTTTTCCTCTCTGAATAGATAATTTTGATTCCTGAGGCTAATAGTCTTACCGTTTGAATCTTAAATATTAGTATGGCCCTGGCATCTATATTTTTCCAAGAGTAATAAAACCATCTGAATATACTAAATTTATGTTTATATTAGCTGAAATATAATTAGATAAAAAATCCTCTGTCATTTTAAGGAAATAATCTGATAGTTTTTAAGGAAAGTATGTAAAATTGCAGCATTGTTCATAGCCACAAAGATTACAAACATATTAAATATTCAAAGTATTTAGTAAATGGCAACTGAGTGTATAACTTATGTCTTTATAATGTGGAAAACTGTGCAACTCTTAAGAATAATAGCAGTGTGACATTATTCACATGGAAAGATTTTACAGTATATTCTGCCAGAAAAACTAAATTTCAGAACTTTATTTAAATATATTTTGTTACACATTTGTGGATATGTTAATGTATTTATATATGAATATACATATATATCTATAAAGTTGTCAATAGTTTTCCGTTAGTTTGTTGTTTTTCATTTTCTCTTGCTCTCTTCTTTTCTTATCTTTTGAATTAACCCTTTTTTACTGAGCATTCCGTGGTAGTCCAGGTACTCCGGTCAGGGAGTCAGACCTGGAAAGCTGCCTTCCTCTGGGCTCCTTCCTTCCCAGGTGTACTCTCCCCATGTTATGACAGCCGCTTAGCACCAGCTTCAGGCTGACAAGGACCCAACAGAAAGAGATTGTCCTTTCCCCATAGATCAAAAAGAAGATCGCTCCTGGAATTGAACTACCTTAACCTAGTTTGAATCCTGTACTCCTGACAGCATCTGAGGAGGCCTGGGCCCAGCGGGGTTAACCGGTGCTCCTACCCCAACATGTGGCCAATGACTGAGGCCTGGGGGGGCGGGGAGCTCCAACGTAAAGTCAAGCTGAAGTGGTGAGGAATGTGGGATGTGTGAAAGGCAGGCAAAAACCACAGATGGTCATTACATCTGTACCTTTCGATTTTTAAAGAGATGCCTGGATTTCTTGTATCTAAATTAAGTAAGGCCTAGCTGTATTAAAATGCTCAGTCTCTTTCTATTGTCACAGCTTTTAAAAAATACAGCTTATGTTTTATTCATCTTTATAATCCCTGCACAGACCACAGTTACTAACACATTGGAAAGTTTCTATTTGTTGAGTCCAAGTATATTTTAAAGAGTCCTGACTATAATTTGCCACAAGATGGCCCCACAGCTCTAGAAGATGCTGTTCCATGTCCCGATGGGCTTTCTCCGTTTCTACTGACTCGCTTGGAGGCTGCTAGCGAGGTGATGTTTAAAGAGATCTCTGTTCTAAATCTGGCCTTAAAATGTTATTATCTGAAGAAATCAAGTATTAAATATTCAGAAGAGTAGATATATTCAAGCCAGAGTTAAAGGAACATTTCCAAATACCAACTGTGTGCTTGCTTTCTTTTTAATTTTTTTTTTTATTTTTATAGAGAAGGGAAGGAAAGGAGAGAGGGAAAGAAACATCAATGTGTGGTTGTGTCTCTCACATCCCCTACTGGGGACCAGGCCCACAACCTGGGCATGTGCCCTGACTGGGAATCGAACCAGCAAGCCTTTGGTTTGCAGGCCCATGCTCAATCCACTGAGCTACATTAGCCAGAGCTATGCTTGCCTTTTAAAGCTCCATATTTAACTATGGTTTTTAAATGGTGGGACTCCTCTGTGTCCACCTTGAATTCTTAAAGTATTAGAAAATGTTACTACTGTGATGTGACATTTATAGCAATAATCCTCTCTGTAAAATCTAATTAAAAGTGAAGAAGAATGAAAGGATATCCTATCAATGTTTGCTACAATGTGCAAGAGGAATGCAAATGTATATTAATTTATTTACAAACACGTGCTCTGGAGGATGATGGATGAGTCTAGACTGGAATCAGTGAGTGTCTTCTCAGTTCTATCAAACCCATGGAAATCCTGGTCATTCTGAACTACCAGCAAGAACAGATTCTCTTCCTTACAGGCGCCTCATGGACACCTGAATCACAACAACTCCTCTAAAATAGAACTCTGTTGCCTCGAGGATTCCTTAAGTGGATGGATCATGCCTTGAAAATAACTTGTAAATCTAATGTGCACATGAGCTGGGGAAGAAGCACAGTTATGATCAAGGACCAGGGAAATTCTGGAGGCAAACAGGTTTTATGCAGACTTGAAGCAGGATCCATTTTATAATCAAGATTCCTTTTTTTTTTTTTAAATTCTCACCCAGGGATATATTTATTGATTTTAGAGAGAGAGAAAGGGAGGGGAGAGAGAGAAAGGGAAAGAAAGAGAGAAACATCAATTCATTGCTTCCCATATACACCCTGACTGGGACCTACCTTGCAACCTAGGTATATGCCCTGACCAGGGATTGAACCCACAACCTGTTGGTGTATGGGACGATGCCACTACCAACTGAGTCACTTGGTCAGGGTCAAGATTCTTTTTTAATGGACTTAGAAGGTTTTTTCTTAAGTTGATTTTGATTTAATTGTTGATTAACGATATCATTACAGAGAATATAGGTATGTGGTGATTAAGCTTGAGTCTCTCTTTTGAAATGGAAGACATAAAGACTTAAATGTTCTCACTACTTTTTAAATCCCTTGAAAGGCAATCTTAAGGACTGAATTGTGTCTTCCCTAATCATATGCTCAAGTCCTGACCTCCAATATCCTAGAAGATGACCTTATTTGGAAATAGGCTGGTTGCAGATACACTTAGTTAAGATGAGGTCACACTGGAGCAGGGTGGGCCCCTTCCCCAGTATGACTGGTGTTTTTACAAAAAGGGGACATTTGGACACAGACAAGCACACAGGGAGAAGCCATCTGAAGATGGGTTAGGGTCAGGAAACTATCAGAAGCTAGGAGAGAGGCCTGGAATGCGTTCTTTCCTACTGTCCTCAGAGGCGGTCATCCTGCCGACACTTTGCTCTGAGTCCTGGCCTTCAGAACTCTGAGAGAAAAAGTTCCTGCTGTCTCAGCCCTCCCGTTGTCTCAGCAGCCCATGCAAACCAGCACAGGCAGTGATTGCCTGAAGGAAGTGATTACTGTTTATAAAAAATATAAACAGTATATTAATTGATTAGGCTGCTAATTGTTTTTCTTTTTCTTGATACTAATTCTCATTTGGGGTTTAGCTATTATGCAGTCATGATTTTAATTTAATATTTCCCTGGAAAACATACATTAAATAATTTCCTCTAGAGTTATAAGTAGATTTGAGCCCAACCTCACTTAAATAATAGAATTTTAGAGCCATCCAGGATATCTTCTCTTATTACACATGAGGAAATTAGGGTAGAGTGGTTTCGGGACAAAGGTAATGCGCAGTGTGGCCAAGTGCTCTCTCCCCAAGGCAGAAAGGTGGGAAACTCGCACGCCTCTTCCACTTCAGATGATTGTCTCACAGCAGAAGGTTAAAGAGAGAGTTCCAGTCAGGGAGGGAAACAGCTGTGTTCTCAGTACTCTTGATATGTGGGTGTACTGTAACCGCTATGACACGCAGAATCTAGATGAAAGAAGACCTAAAAACTTTGAAACTAAACTTTTATTGGTGAGTCATCCTGAGGCATATGGGAGAGCCTACTATCTAGTCACCCTATATGGTGTTTTTGCCTGTAGTTAAGGAAAGTTAAAATCTATTTTGTTTTGTTACAGCTCATCTCTTGAGTCTTCCCTCCCACAAATATATGCACATCCCATCTCTGTCCACTTGCGTGCCCCCCTCCTCTTTACTTCGCTGAGCCCCACATTTCTGTTATGAGTGGTAGCCAAATGGTGTCCCCCCAAAATTCATATGTTGAAGTCCTAACCCCTGGTACCTCAGGATGTGACTGTATTTGGAGATGGGGTCTTTAAAAGAGTTAACGTCACAATGAGGTCACTGGGTGGGTCCTGACCCAATAGGACAAGATTAGGGCGTGGAGTCACACAGGAGGAAGTCCGTGTGAAGACACAGGAGAACATGGCCATCTAGGAGCCGAGGAGTGAGGTCTCAGAGGGTGACAACTCAGCTGACACCTTGATCTTAGATTTCTAACCTCTGGAACCATGAGAAAATGCATTTCTGTTGTGTAAGCCTCCCAGTCTGTGGTACTTTGTTATGGCAGCCCCAGCAAACCAGTACAACTTCCTTGAAATCCAGTCAACTTTTAACTGCCACTTTTCATCATTCCCTACTCACTTCAGACATGGCATGCATCTAACGTTTTATTCTTACCTTTACAGACTTTATCTCCAGGTCCAAGCATAGGGCCTCCTCAGCGCACTGTTGTTGGCAGAGGCAAATCATGAGAAAGATACGAGATCGTGTATAAGTGCACGTGCAAGTACTTCAGTGTGGACCCTGTCTACAGTTGACATATTTTATGGCAGACATGATTGCTATAAATTCAATGCTTCTTATTTTTTTGTTGTTTCTAGAGTTGGAACTGGAGTCCCAAGTTCTGAGTATTATCAGCTGATCTCC
>CM052538.1:51238721-51268979 GCA_028533065.1 Trachops cirrhosus
TCCGACCCTGGTGCACCAGGCCTGGAGCTGCAACCTCCCTGGTCCCTGCGCTGATCGACGTAGTCTCCTTACCTTTGGGTTTTTCAATGTCTGCTACAATTTGCGATCTCCTATTTTCATTTATGATGTGATAATGTTGGCTCTTTGCTCTGTTCCTACCTAGAATGACTAGGATTTTTTTCCTGGTTGTGGGAGAGTAGAATCTGCTGTGTCCTACCACGCCACCATCTTGGACTCTCTATGGGCAAGCAATATCTTCACCCCACTGTCAAAACACAGCCCTTGGCTCTCCTTTGGCAGGGTTTGAGTTTCAACCTAGACAGATATGTAGGCCTTATGTTCTCAGTTTTCTGTGCCTACTTCCATTTCCAAAGATTTCCACTTCCATTCCATAATTGCTAACTTTTAAATACATTATGTGTTCTGTTCTCAGCACCTCATATATACTGACTCATTTAACCGTCTTGGCAGCCTACTGAGGCAGGAACTCCTCTTTCTTTCTTTCTTTCTTTCAGAGAAGGAGGGAGATAAAGAGAAACATTAATGTGAGAGAAGCATTGATTGGTTGCCTCCCACCTGCATCTCAACTGGGGATTGAACCTGCAACATAAGCAGGTGCCCTGACCAGGAATTAAACCCACAACCTTTACAGGATGAAGCTCCAACAAACTGGGGTACACTGGCCAAGGTTATCCCCAATTTCTAGATGAAGAAAATGAAGCACAAGAAAGGTGCTACATAGATGCTGAGGTAATAAATAAAATTAAGTAAAGATACTTATATATTAGAAAGAAACACAAATTCCATAGTAGATCATTTCAAGTTATTACATATCAAGGATAAAAAATATTTGAGACAGGAATTATGGAGAGATGGGCATATGAGTTGGATATTAAACATCTTAAAGAAATTCCAGGCTCAGAGATGGTGCATGGAGAGCAAGGACAAGGAGGGTGAAGGCATTGCAGGCAGAACAATCCCCAACATTTTAGTTATGGAAAAGGCATCTGGGCCCTTGTGACTGGACTGCCCTGCCCACCAAGGTGCATGGTTTCTGAGGTGTCACACTTTGCTGGACTTGAAGCCTCACCTTGAACTCTGAATTGCTCTCTTCACCAGTCAACCCTACTAGTGGCTCCAATTCCCAAATGGCCAAGGCACTGACCACAACGTATGGGATTGAGATTATATTAAAATTTTAGAAAGTGTACAGTAGATATGGAAACCAAGCCTTAGAATGAGACACATCATGACTAATAAATCTTGAATAAAAAGCACTTTCATTTGCTGGTCATTGCCCTCTCCCAAGGCACCCTTTATACACCCAGGGGAGCTCTAACGTCTTCTCCTCTTTTTCCCGTAGGCCCAAATCCATAGCAATAAGGTGCACGCATTGAGAAGCCCGCCCCACGTTTGTGTTGTGTCTCCTTGAGGAGCCTGCCCTCCTCCTGCTTACCCCAGGACTGGGGTCTCTGCGTCTGCTCCCGGCTCCCAGCCCAGGTCTTGAAAATCCATGTTCTGGGAGATGCCTCCAGGTCTGTTACTCAGTGAAGGAGAAGAGAGCTCAGAAACCACTCTACAGCTATGAAAATGCTGCCCTCTCCTGGCAGTATTCTCATGCACCCTCAAGATTAAGAGGATTAAGAAATACAAATTGTTATAAAAACAGTCATGGGGTTGTAAAGTACATCGTAGGGAATATAGTCAATAATGTTGTAATGACTATGTATGGTGTCAGATGGGTATGAGCTTTATCGGAGAGATCACTTTGTAAGGTATACAAATGTCTAATCACTATGTTTATGCCTGAAACTAATATAATATTGTACACCACCTGTAATTGGAAAATACTTTTTTTAAAAGAAGAACCCTTTTCTTGCGAACTGCAATTTTCTCTTTTCTCTTCATTTCCTTTTCAAGCTGAAGAAAAACAATGCGGGATCTTATGATAACCAGCTCGAGTTGCTGCTCTGTCCTCTGTGTCCAGGAAGCTGCAGAGAAATTCACTGATGACTAATTTAAATAATTTTCCATGTTTGACCCTCATGAAAGACTAATAGAAATATTTGGGTTGAGAAAGATGTTTGTCATTTTAGCATAAAACGCAGGTTCTTCACTTTAAACTTATTGGGAACAATTTTCCTTATATTTAAAATTATAAAATTTTACATTGGAAGAGAAATTGGGAATGAGGCAGAGACAGGGTGAGGGAGAGGGCTACAGGGTGGAAAATGTATGCTGGAAAAGGGAAAGTTTGGGATAAAATATTATATATTAAGTGGGCTCCCTTCCTGAGGCTGAGGGAAGAAGGAATTTGGCAAGTCTGAGTCTATCTGTGCAGGACTCTGAGACCTTGGGCACACAGGCAAAGGGGGTCTTTGTGGGGTGTTTCCCACACTGTTTACCCTGTTTACACATGGGTTTTTTCCTGGGTATGATTTCGTCTCACAGCCTATCAAAGTCGAAGCTGAAATATTTGGAGCATGTAGCTGTCTTTGTAGAGAAGTGTTGGATAGAGTAAACATGTTACCTTCTCCGTTTGAATGACTTTCACCCCCTAGTCCCATAATCAGGTCCCACAGGGGGTTTTGACCGACTAGACAGTGTAATTCCCAATCGTCTTTCCCCCTCTACAGGCAGTATAGGCTTTATGTGCTTGGCGTCATAATAAGGTTTTTCTCTGAGAACAAAATGCGGGTTTGTAGACATGCCAAAATCAAGCTCAACCATATGTAAAAGAAGTCACCTTGTTATATTAGCTGAAAGGGTGGATACAGATTATGAATATCAAGCTCAGAGACCAGGATATAGCTAAGGAAGGGACTGGCCTCTAGGGGCACTGAAACCTGAAGGCTGGCGGAGAGTCCGTCTTCGACTTAGCCCAGGCAGTCCTGGGGAGGGTGCACTGATCTTCAGCAGATATGGGGCTGGCAGTGCCCGTGCCCCCCACACATCCCTGCAGATCCGTTTCCAGTTTTTGTGCACTTGGTCATCTGGTGTTCAGTCACTTCCTACAGCTGGCACCTGCATCTCTTTTCTAAGTGCTGACCTTTGGCCAGTGCTGACCTTGACTTTTGGGTGCCAGTGCCTGCTTTGCCTGCACACCTGGGTGACTCTTACCCAATGATGATGGGCTCAGGAGTATAAGTACTCTGAATGGGATGGTTTGGCTTGGGGCATTATCTCTAGAGCTCTCTAGAGCTCTCTAGAGCTCTCTAGAGAAACAGGAACCAAACTTACACCTTCCCCGGGGGACTTCCCTGGCTAACACACCTTGTTTAGCTTGCTGCCCATTCCTGTTTCACATCCTTGCTCACTTACCAGCTTTAACTGGAAACACATTCTAAAAAGTGACTTTCACAAGAATTCTTGGAATCTGCTTCTAGGGAGCCCAATCTGAGACAACAAGCCTCCTGGAGTGCTTGGCGTGCATTCTCCAGTCAAGATGGGTGAGCCAGGTAATTATAGCTCAGTAATGTCAGCCAATCAGATCATTCCATTTCCTCCCCCCCCATCACTCCCCACTTTGATTCCATGGTACCAAACCACTTTCCAACTATAATTCATCTTCCCCTGTGGCTTTTCTCTACGGAGCGAAGTTTGTCAGCTAGAAAGAACATTTCAAGTTCATCTTGGCAGTTTTATTTATCACTGTATACTTGGAGTCTGCATAATAGATCAGTCTCTCAAGGGTCTTTAATCCAACTGTGTCACCAAGAGTCAGACCACCCATGGGAAACTGACAAATTTTATTTTGAAATCTTGAAGGCTGAGAAATCTTGAAACCACATCAGGTGCCACCTCAAGAGCCCTTGCTTTGGTACCTTTCCTACTGGGCTACTCTTTAGCCACCAGAAGCTTCAACACTTAGATCTCCTGAATGGACAGAGTTGAGCACAAAGTTGTAAATGTTTCCCTCACCTTCTTAGAGGAATCCATTCCCTTATTGCTCTGAGAGGCAGACAGATTCTTTAGTTAGAATGTTTGGAGATAAATCTGTGTTTGGGGTCAAATCCTGTGACTTATCCAATTTGTAAAATCCCTTCCATTCTCAACATTCTCATAATTTGAAGGGGAAATATGTTATTCTGTGGATGCACCAAAGGTATGAAGTAAAACATGAACGTAGCTCATTTGGGCACTTTGATCTCTGTCTCTGCCACAACAGGCCAAGTCGCAATCCGCTCTTTTGTTTTTGTGAGTTTGGATTTGTATACAAAAAGGTGGGTTTTTGTTGTTGTTGTTTGTGTGTTTTTTACAGAAGAAAGCCTGAATTTTGATTAATGAGTTTACTTTTAAGATCTTTAGAGTGATAGATTACAATGATCAATAAGTGTTTGAAGGCAGAGTCACATACTATGAACACAAATTAATCACATTAACAAGAATCTTATTTGAGAGGTGGGCAATATGATTTTCATTTAGTTTTTCCGTTTCTGGAAACAGAAGTTCCCAGAGACTTCTTGTTTCCCAGTTCTTGTTTGGAACAGAAGTTCCAAATTCATATGCAGCATTTAATTCCCCTCACCTTCCTCCTTTCCAGCTGTTGCAAACCTGAAGCTCAGGTGGGGCCATTCCCACTGGATTACAAATTGTAAAATGTGGGTCTAGAGAGAAGCACAGGAAGAAGAAGCCACTTCCTGGTGAGAGAAGACCTCAACCTTTTTGACACAGCTCACTATCTCCCTGTCCTATTCTCTCTGCCCAGAGCCCATTCGCAGGCAGCCTGCTTCCTCCTGCAGTTCCAGCTGAAGCCACTGAGGGACGCTGCTGCATCGGGTACCACCCCGGAGAACCAAAACTGAAAGTGGGGAAAAATCAATGACGATGAGGTCACTTCCTCCGTGCGTCTTTGCATTTCTGGGAATGTTTTTCAATTAAAACTCCAGACACAGACAGTCATCATTCATGGCCTACCTCCTTCAGGGCTCGGTTGGAGGCCAGGGCAGGCAGGAGCAAGGCTCTTTATTTTGAGGCGCTGCCTGTGCTGTGGAAAGAGAAGCCAGAAATAGACCTGAGAAAAAATAAGAGAATGGAGACTTAGCAGATGCTCAGAGCTGTTTTTCTTTATAAATATATCTGTCCACTTCCCACTCTCGTCCATGTCACTGCAGGCCATTAGCACTCTATTTTTGTCTCCACCAAGCCTTGGGCCTGGCCCACCCTGTCTCCCCTCCTGGCAGATTATCTGGGGAGGGCAGCACTCCTGGGCAAGGGTTTGACATCACAAGTTATTTTTATCCCAGTAGATTGCAATATCATAACAGCATACATCTTGTACCAAAGAATGGCCCCACAGCTGACAAGGAGGAGAAATTACCTCAAAGGTAAACTCTTTGATCTCAAAATGCCTGTCAAGATACACTATTTAAAGCAATTGCAAAATGAGTAACAAAAATAAACACCTCTCGAGTGTGGCCTGGAAAACAATGTTATATAGTCTCCAGTTTCATAATCACTGAAAGGAAGTCTTATGAAAAGACTGTGGCATGTGTAGGTGAGGTAGGTGCCCCCCACCTCCTGACTATGATTAGAAGTGGGGTCCTAGAAAGATGACCCCATCCTCCAGATCTATCCAAGGTTTTCCTGCTCTTAAGTTAAAATTCTCCTTCAGTGAATCCTTTTGGGTTAAGTTGTGATCTGGAGGATGGAAGCTAAATAATGCCTGAAGCTGTCACCTAAGTGTGAGCCCCAAATGGAGAGCAGGGGATCTGGATGCAGGAAAAGGAAAGAAAGTTCACAGGTAATGCAAAATAGAGGATCCAGTGAGAGGCCACTCCTCCACTGCTGAGCCCTTGGAGAGTGAAAGAGGGGGAGTGATGCAGCCCCCAGGGGACGCCAGGACCAACTTCGGGCTGCAGAATTTAGCGTTACATTGAGCCATGTGAAATGGCCTTTTTCACTTGGCCAGAATCAATCAAAAACTGGCTCTGGAGACATGCAATCCTGAATATAGCAGGGTCAGCCAGTGCTGTGAGCAGCCCTACTCTAATCCAGGTCTGCCAGCTCCTGACTCTTAAAATATTGGGCCTACATTTGTCACTCTTCCCAGGAGTCCTTGCATCATTACACTTCCTCTGAACTCAGGGGATTTTGGTGTGTATTATCCTTAGCCTTTTTTTCTCTTTAACACACCCAACAGACAATATCTCCATGGAGGTCACAGTGCTGGTTGTTATACAATTAAAAGAGGTGACAGTTTAGGCACATATCTTGGCCCACTGGCTCTTATTCTACCTTTCTTGTTTCTCATAGTCAGGTGACATGTGGTATGGACAGAGGCCATTAAGGAACTGCTGGTTGATGAGGCCAGGAATACAAGAGAATCTTTAGGAACAAAGTTTTATCAGGAACCTTTCTCAGCCTCTCTAGATCAATGAAAACTGCTATGTAAAGCCTAACTAGATTGGGCTTAATATGAGGGTCTCCAGAAGATGAAATTATGATATTGTCATGTGCACAGAGACTGGCTGAAGTAGGAGGTGGTGGATAAGAAACGTTCCAAATAAGAGCCATCTCCTTGGCATGGCAATGCACCCCTAGGTCAAATCCAAGACGGCATGACAGGGGCTGCTGCTGACCAGAGGCTGTGAACCGTGCTTTGGTGACTCACTAAAAGTTGACACACTGACTGAACTGAATGATATAATGTCTGGAAGGGAAAGGAAATGAAGACGGGTCCATCTTCTGTTTCTCGATTTACCTCCTATTCAGATGATTGCTGGACAGAGTAGGCAGATATGCTGCACTGTGTAGGTCCTTGTGGACAGGCAGGAAAAAGCCCTCACTAACAGAAGGCTCATATGGGACTGAATTGACAGATTCATGGGCACTTTCAGTCTTTCCTATTCAAATTTTAGAAAATTTCCATAAAATCATATAGCAGAATTTAAGAATTTTCTTAGAAAGTAGAATGGAATATACATCAAATATTAAAATCTAATCACATTTACAATTTTTATGCTTATTTATTCCAATCTTCTGTCCACTTACTAGTGAATATTTATTTGTAATTATAATTGTCTCCCTAAACAAATGTGGAAACACTTCTTGGATTCAGCCTAAAGTTGTTTAGCTCCAGAAAGCCTTCCTCTAAACCAGGGGTGTCAAAATCATTTTCACCAGGGGCCACATCAGCCTCACAGTTGCCTTCAAAGGGCCGGATGTACTTTTAGGATTACATAAATGTAACTACTCCTTAACAGTTCATTGAGAAGTCGGCACTGCCGTCAGGTAAAAACAAGGTGCTGGCCACGTAAAACAAGGTGGAGGGCCGGATTCGGCCTGTGGGCCTTGTGTTTGCCCCCTGTGCACAAATTATGACCAAGTCATCATAACTTGATTATTTTCCTTATTATTAAGATACATTGAACACACGATGTATATGGCACTGGCCTTTAATTTGACTACTTCAAGGTAAACAGATTCATGAGGTATGAATATGAGATAATGAGGATGCTTTTTATAAATTCTTTCTCAGAGTAATGCCCACAGTGGTCCTCATCATGTGTTACCAACAATCTCATATTGAGAAATGAAGGTATAGGCTCCCACAGAGACTATCTGGAAGGAAAAAACATACATTTGTTTGTTTAAGTGGTAGTCTGTGCATTCATGTATCAGTTCCATTTGTCTAAATTCACAAATTTCTGGACCTTGATAGGCACAGATCGTTTTAAAAAGTGAATAGATTCCACTTGAAAGACATTAAAAGTTAGCCTTTAGTTTCTTTTTTGCAGAGGTTTTTCATGCAACTACGTTTCATACATGAAGATTTTAGCTCAGGGTTTTGGAGAAAACACATTTATGAGGGTGATAAATGCAGGTATAAGATTCAAAGAGTTCAGGAGCTGGCTTTGGAGCCAGGCAGCCCTGGATTGGAGGAGGGCCACCCACTAGTGCTGGCGGCCCAGTCTGATTTCCAGATTACTTGACTAGAGAACTGATTTTTGACCATTTCATAAGATTCAACTCAATTTTAAGCACTGCTGCCTTAGGCTTGGCCTGTAATTATAACCAAGATCCAATATTTAATTTTCATGGCAGGTCACTGTAGTTAGTCTAGCACTATAAAAGCAGAAGATACATAACATCTGTGTAGTTCAGGGCTGTTGCACATGCTTTTGCATTCTTAGTAAATACTATTAAATACAAATACCAAGGCCCAGACCCAAAGTAGCCTGTGTGCTCCCCAGGGCTCTGAGCAAAGTGGGTGCATGATACTTTCTTTCTCTACCATAAGAAACTTTAAAAAGTTATTCTTTCTGATTCCTTCCTCAACATAGCATTAAACTGAAGGCTGATGTTCATTTGACAGAGTGTTTATTATGTCAAAGTGAAAGGATGCTTTTCTGACTAATTACATACAGAGTAAACACAGCACAGTAAAGGCCTTCCATAACCATTTGGTCTGCAAAAATTCTATCCACCCTGCAGTGAGGCATCGATCATAGAAATATTTATCTATTTAACTCTTCTGTGCCCCACATGTTTGCTTTTATTGAGTCATTTCCCAAAGTTAAGAGGAAACCAGCCTCTGTCCACAGAAAATATACACAGCTCTCTCAGTAAATAGCTTTATTATATAAGCATCTTAAGGACAAACCAAAAGGGGAAGCTGATCTCAGTTGGGTTCAGGTTGAATAAGTGGCTTTACTTTTATTTTATGTGTCAAAGAAGCAATTGAGTCTAAAAGATGCTGGATCTTTTTAGATTGCACTACACTTCTACACTCTATTTGTACTGAGATGACCATTTTTCCCCAATTAAAAAAGACAACTTCTTACTTTTGTTGTTGATCTCTATGTGAATTTACTAGCAAGCAAAAAGATTCTTAAAATTTATTCTAATTATCTCCAAGTTTTTAAAATGCCTTAATATATCAAGGCATTATATATACTTGGGGTGAAATAATCAGTAATAAGAGCAGAAGCAATTCACATTTGAAATAGTTTTCTTGATACCTGCATACCTGGGGGTCTCCTTTTTCTCTGATGGGTTATGTGGAGATTGCTTTCACTGCAGATGTGGTTGGCAGAGGGACTGCGGGAAGGCCAAGGCCAATGGAGACTCTGCCATTTTCTTGTTCTTCATTTTTGTTGATGTTGTTGGCATTATTACTGGCATATAATTTCCTAGCAAAAAATTCTTTTAAGTCAGTTCTTCATTTTGTATGAGTACATCTAATTTAAAACTATGAAGTGTAATCTATAAATTCATTTCATTCAGCGTGAACATATATTGTGACACATCACAGCACTGAAAGCAAACAGCTACCAAGGCCCCACCATTAGCCTTTGGCTTTGAGACTCCCATGCCCTCCCTAAGAGATTCCAAGGCCCCTGTGTGGCATCCAAACTGTATAAGACCATTGAGAGCCTCAGTATTAACCAGTATTTCAATAACCAGTAGAATAATTTCTTAGTTTTAGATAAAGAAGGCAAATGGAATTGGAATATCGACATTTCCTCTTCAACTCAAATGGATCATCTTACTCACTTGCTTGCCCACTCCTCTTAAGATTACCACCTTAGAGCACTGCCTCTTAAACTGGTCCATGAGCCACTTACATCAGAATTATTATAAATAATTATATAATATGTAGATTCCCAGGATATACTTTGGATGAAATTTTTCTAGTCCCTGAAAGGCAGTCAAGTAACCTTCATTAAATAATAATAAATATTGAGTGTGTGTTGTCTGACAGACATGTTTCCAAAACTTTATATATGTTAAATAATTTAAACTTTAGATCAATGTTATGAGGCATATACTATTATTATTGAGGCACAGAGAGGTTAACTAACTTGTTGAAGGCCTCATGCTAAAATAACTGGCTGAACTGGGATTCAAAACACTCTTAGACTCTAGCATATACTAGTTTCTCTAAACGATTCTTGTGTAAACATTAGGTTTATAATCACTGATTTGCATGGTTTTCTGAACATCTTGAAACTGAATAAATATGAAGATGATTCTTAGCTTGTTTCTAGATCAAATTATTTATAAGGCCAACAAGAAATTAATTTTTAATAATAATTATTAAGCTCTGAATATAGATTAGTAAACTCTATGTCCCATAGAAATAGAAAACCAAATATGCCAAAATTTATGCAGTATCTGGTAATTTCTTAATTATTTTATATGTAATATCAATAGGTGTGACCATATTGCAATTTTGTTTTTTTTCCCCCTCACATGAACTTTAAACAAGAAAAAGATCACACTGCTTTCTGAACCCACTTCCCAGCAAGAGTAGCTGAAATCAAATGTTTCTGGAGCAATGTCCTTGGATCAAGCTTCAGAAAGAAGAGAGCAGCTCTGCTAGGAAATGTTCTGTGCAGGTGGGGCCTATTTTTAATCTCTCTAACTATGCACATAGGGCGGAGCTATATACAACAATAGAACCTCTTACCAGCACATGAGTTTCAAAAGAACCTTGTTAAACAGGGGCTGCAATTAGAGCACATAGCTTTTGTTTTTTTTAGGTCCCCAAAGCAGCCAGGCTCTCTGGTTTGGTCTCACCTCAAGGTGCACTAACAGCGAGTGTGTGAGTTACATATGGTCACTGATGTAGCTGCTCTCATGTAACCCAATGTCTAAGTCAATAGCCTGCAGATGTCACAGTGTCACCATGGGAGTGTTAAAATATACACTTCTAGAACTCATTTACAGGAATCCTGCTTAATGGGATCCTGGAATCAGCCTTTTACCAAAGATTCCAGGCGATTCTGATGCAGCTGGTCTGATCACCACAGGGGCATAACAGTAGAAAATCGAGAAAAGAGAGCCGTTGGATCTCACCCTGGTCTGGATGCTTATTGATGGCCAAAGAAGGAAACCAGGCACTTTCAATGTATTCGAGGGTGCAACTTTGGGGCCAAGTTTTCATCACCATCCAAAGGCTGTACTTGGGAATCAGAGTGAACAACCAGGGGCCGAGGAAGGATGACTTTGAAGTACCATGATGGTGGTAACATCTTGTTCCTGAAGGCAGCTGTGCTGGGATTGTTTGAATAATTTCATTGGCTGGCATGGAACTGAAACTGCGATTCAGGATAAGCAGAAACTATGCCTTGGCTCCTCCATGAGGAGGGTGGTTTGGTGAGGGGAGCTTTATCCATGGCAGCAGGGCAGGAAGTAGAATTTGCCCGTAAAGCCATTCCAGGCTCAGATGTCAAGGCAGTCCATCACATTAATCTTCGGCTCTGCTCCACAGGCCCATTGTCTGTTCGTCCAGGTTCTAAGGACAACATTTGGTAGAATGGGGGAATGCCTGTCCGTTCAGTTGAGAGTCCTGATTAGGAGCCTCAGTTCTCCCAAATGTCATTTTCAGACAGCATCACCTCCCAGGCTGTGCTGCCACACATGCCCGCACTCCACAGGGGAGTGACCTTGCCCGTCAGCAGCTTGGCTTTTCAGCAAAGATTTCCAAACAGAGGTCTGACAGTTATGTGAAATTGAAAAATCTTTTTCCTCCAGAAAAACTAGACTTTTCCTTTAGATAAAGCTGGAACTAAGAGACCTGCAGACTGAATGATGACATTGTTTTCAACATCCTGCAAACTTCTAGTCTGGCAGTGGCCCCCAGCTGACTTTCAGGGACACTGCAAGAAAGTGCCCTGCGCATGTTCCTGCTGCATTTATGGATGGAAATGGTTAAGAACATCATCCACGTTTTCACTAAGTGTTCTATATTTTAAGTTGCAAGTAAGAAATCAATTTCAAGTGTAAGTTTAAGGAAAAGATTTTCTTTTGCTGATAAACTGACATAATTTTTCCATATGCTTTAATATATAGATATCTGTTCCAAACTTAAATATGACTATTTTACTCTTTTGTCCATAGTTCCTCCGACTCCGATTGACTTATAATTTTCTATTTAACTGTAAATATTATTTATATTATTTTATGTTGCTTCGAATCTTTTGTAAAATGAGATAGGTAGGTATGTAGGTAGGTAGATAGATAAAGAGATGGATAGTAGAACATTTTTCAAAAATAAGGAGGATGGGTTTCTTTCTCTTAATATTTGGTCCATTCCTGAAAACTTCCAGTTGTGAAGGAAACTTCTGGCTGTGAAGGAAACTTCCAGCTCTTCTGGGTCAGTTATCTGTAATGCCACACTGTTATTATTTACAGTGTTTCTGTGCCTGTTGACTTAATTTACACATGTAATATTTTTACTGCTTAAATGCATGCTCCATTATTTTCATCTTTGGTTCAATGGTGACCATGAGAAAAAAACCCCATCCTTAGGTAATACAAGTGAAAATATTTCATAAGTGAAAAAGTACAATTGAAATTTCTTTGCCATAGAAACTTTTAATAGTGATCAACAGTGTGGACTACCTAAGCTCACAATTCAAGCCTTGCAATACTGGACCTGCATTTAAAGCAATGAGCCATCTCTCTAGAAAGGACATATGTACTTTTTATTGGTTTTATAATATAGGTAGATGACAAAAACACTGGGTTTCCATGTGGTGAGAAAGAGTAAATTGTAGATTAGTATCTCTTAGGTAAAGATTTGTTAACTGCTGAACATTCCATAGAAAGGAGAACAGAGAGAGAGTGAGAGAGCGAGAGAGAGCAAGGTATATATGTACATGTACACATACAAGTATTCTCTCACTGTTCTCTTTTATATATTCTCATATATATTTGTGTATATATATTTGTATATTTATATATACTCTCTATATATACTCATATATATATATCTGTGTATCTATGTATCTATTATCTATCTATCTATGTATCTAATCTATATCTTCCTAAGTTATTGGGCTCCAACTTCGTGCTCAGGCACTCTATTAGGTTTTTACATTTGATCTTCACCACAATTTGAAGGATAGATATTGTTATACTTATTTAAAAACTGATGTTCAGAGAAGTTGGGTAACTCACCCAAAGACACAGAACTTGAAAATTAAAGGCACCAAGATTTGAATCTGGTCTATCTGTCCCCAAATCTGTAGTGATGATGAGTGACTAACTGTGCATATATCTATTGTCTATGTTAAAGGTGCCCTCAATGAAAATTGGGCTGGAGAAAGTCTTATTAGTAGACCCAATGGATTTGTGACTTTGCATAAAATAGTAATAAAGCCCATGAAGCAAGAGTCAAATTTACCAACCTTTATTTGGACAAAATGTTTATTAAGTGCATCCTCCCACTTCGAGCATCCCTCTGACTCATCTGATTAATAGAGCTGACTACTTGCTGGATCTGAACCTGAGATTGAGGTTTGAGAGGGGAAAATGAAATTAGGAGACTGCTAACTATCCAAAATCCATACTCCTCTTCTTATGTTAATGTAACTACACTGTGGTACCCAGCGAAATTATATGTTCTAGCCTCTCATGTGGTTAGGTATGTCCATGTGACTAGTTTTCACCAATAAAAAGTCTGAGTTTTTAACTAAAGTCACATGGATCTACTCATCTCATCACATTTTCTCCTCTACAGCTAACTGTTCTGGAGCAGAAAGTGGCAGAAATCCAGCTTTGACCATGTGCGGGATGCATCTGAAGGATGATAGCACAGTGACTTGAGAGGAACCTTGGAAGGAGCTACCCCATTTAACCTGAACTGCTTACCTTAAAACTGTCAGTGAAGAGAGAAATCTTCATACACTTCAAGGCTCTGTATTTTGTGGTCCTTTTCTAGCATTTGTTTAGCTTTATCATAACATAAACAGGAATGAAATAATTCAGTAAATCCTTAGAGAAATGGACTTTACTTAGACCTCAAAATATGGATTAAACGTGAATCAAATGGAAAGGAAAAAGGCAAAAACAGAGAAGACTATTCTTTTAAACTGTATTTTAGTGATTAGACATTCCCTTGTCCATTATAAAATAGAACAGTATAATCTAGCCTTAGTGAGAGTCACACTTTATGACAATAGAATTGCTTAATAAACTAAAAAAAAAACCTCTAAATGCAAATTTGCAATAAGAGTATCTTTAGCTTTCATTAAAGCGTGTAGACCTAGTTCCACTACCCATATTTTGGGGAATTTTTAATGGAAAAAGAAGAATTACTATGGTTCCATTTATGGTTCCATAAAACTACAGGACAAAACCAACTTCTATGATGCACAAGCAATTACAATTAGATGATATCAGTACTATCCTCAACTCTTTACATTTTATATTTTTAAAAGGGGTGTTTCACTGAAACCATGGTGGAGTAGCTGGCTATCCTGCCATAACCAAATAGAAAACTGTTTTGAGACATTAGACCAACCAACCAACCAACCCACCAACAAACAAACAAAAAAACAATGTAGGACTAATAATCTTTTGAGAAGGGAAACAAAGAAAGTGAGTCCTACTATCACCTCGGCTTTCTGCCTGGAAGCATTTTCTGAGCAGCAGTTCAGGCAGGAGAAGCTTGAGATCATGGTTTCACTGAGTTGAGGAAACAGAGATTAGAGTGTGTCTCAGTAGAAATGAATGGAATGTGTAGTGGGAAGTACCAGGGAGGAGAAGAAGACTGTGCAGATAATGAGTCACATGTATATATGCATGAGATCACCATAGTATTGCAGAATACTAAATTGCAAAGGGTAAAATTCTATGAGGCTGAGAAAAAATGGCAAGGGATTTATTTGTATACTAAAGAGTTCCACAGTACACAAAGGACTGGAAGATGTTCAAATTCCAACCAGCCAGAGTGAAGTAAGTCCCCGGAAGGTTTTAAAATAAGTCTCAAAAAATTAAGCTGATCCTCAAGTAAATTTAGTACCTTCAAGAAAAAAGTGCAATACTCTTTAAAGACAAAATCTAGGGCACAATATCATACTAATCACAAAGCTTGCTACCCATAAACAATTATTAGACACAAGAAGAACCAATAAAATGTCATTTGTAATTTGGAGAAAAATATGTCAAAGATCGAATAGTCTTTTATGTCTATTAAAGGAATTTAATTTAAAAGGAAACTATCTGGTGCAGGTGGATTCAATGGTGAATTCTGTCACACATTTAAAGAAGCCATAATGATCATTCTTTTCAGACTCTAAGAAAATAAAGGAGGAAAGAACACATACCAGTCAGTCTCATAAGGTCAGCTTTTACAAAAACAGGTAAATATTGCATAAGGAAAGTAAATTACAGACTAATATCTCTCATTATATAGATATAAAATTTCTCTTTTTAAAATATTTTATTTATTTTTAGAGAGAGGGAAAGGGAGGGAGAGAAACGTAGATGTGTGAGAGAATCATCGATCAGTTGCCTCTCGCATGCCCCCAACTGGGGACCAGGTCACAACCCAGACATGTGCCCTAACCAAGAATGGAACTGGTGACCTTTCTCTTTGAAGGACAATGCCCAACCAACTGAGCCATGCTGGTCAGGGCACAGAATTTCTTTTAAAAATACTAGTAAATTGAATCCAAGAGTATATAAAAAGGATAATGTATCATAATCAAATGGGGTTTATTCAAAGAAATGAGAGGTTTATTAGTGTTTCAAAGTCAATGTAATTTCCCATATTAAGAAATAAAGGAGAAAAAAGTACATGTGATTGTCATGATTATCTGAATAGATGCAGAAAATCATCTGACAAAATGTAAAACTCGTCCTCAAAAAAAAGAAGAAAAAGTAACTTCCTTAATATTGGAAAAGATAGCTTCAAAAAACCTATACCTGTGACTATGCTTAATGGTGAAAAAATAGAATGAGAAGACAAAGATGCCACTGTCCCCATTTCTATTCAACCCTGTACTCAAAGTCATAGTCGAGCAGTAAGATAAAAATAAGTAAATATAGTGCATATGGATTAAGAAACAAACCTGTCTCTCTTTGCATGCAACATGATCACATATGTAGAAAATCATAAGGAAACCACAAAAAGCCTACTAGAACTAATAAATTTGGCAAAATCATAGGTTAAAGGTCAATATAACAAATCAATTATACTTCTATATACTAAAAATGACTATTGGAGAGTAAAATTTTATAAAACCACACCATTTATTATATCATCTAAAAACATAAGTAACTTAGGAATAAATTTACAAAATATGTGCAAGGTCTGTACTTTAAAAAGCAAAAAAGCATGTTGAGAGAAATTAAAGAAGATGTAAATATAGACATATACCATGTTAATGGATTTGAAAACAATTACAATTGGTATCAATTGTTAAGGTATCAATTTTCATCATGCCTATAGTTAATAATACTGCCTGGTACACTCAAAATTTTGTTAAGAGGGTAGATTTCATGTTAAAACTTTTTACTACAATAAAATAAAATAAAAGTCAATTCTACTCAATTGTTGTATAAATTAAATGCTATGCTAATCAAAATCCCAACAGGCTTGTTTCTAGAAATTGGCACCTTGATAAAATTTATATAAAGGTGCTAAGAACATAGTCAAAATAATTCTGAGGGAAAAAATCAAGTTGCAGGACTTATAACTAATTTCTTTGTTTTTCAATGTCACCACACTGTTTGGTAAAGTAACCATCTGATTTTGAGACTATAAAGTAACAGTAATCAAGATAATGCAGTGTTTGCATACATATAGATATATATATCAATGGACAAGAGAATAGGAAGTTTGGCAATGGACCACATATGTATTGATGGTTTTTTTCTTTTGGTTGTTTATAAAGATGGCAAGGTAATTCCATTTGGACAAACTTTTCTAAAAAGAGTCCTCAAATAACTCAATAGATGCATATTAAATTAAAAAATTCCCAAATCTGTTTCTCATATCACATGCAAAAATTTACTCAAAATACAGGATGGATCAATGCTTAAAAGCTGAAACTGTAAAACTTCTAGCAGAAAGCAGGAGAAATTTTTCACGATTGTAAAGCAAGTACAAAATGCAAACTATGAAAAATGGGAAATTGAATTTTATTCAAATTTAAAATATTGTTGCTTGAAAGACACCATTATGAAAATAAAATCCATACACTGAAGGAAAATATTCACAATACATCTATCTGAAAAGGGACTAGTATTAGGAATACAGAAAGAAATCTTACAAATTAATAGTAATAACAAGTGCTGTTAATTTTAAAAAAGGGGCAATAGATTTTATTAAACACTTTACAAAAGAACTTAATGAGTGGCCAATGAATAGATGAAAAATATTGAACATTACCAGTCATTAGGAAAGTATAATTAAAGCCATAATGAGATAGATAACATTATACCCATTCCACTGGCTCTAGTTTGGAGCAATCATTACAAGATGGGAATGTGAAGTGGTACAACAGTTTGGAAAAATGGCTGGCAGTTTCTTAAAAAGTTAAAAATGTACTTACTATGTGACACAACAACTCTATCTTTAGGTGCTCAGCCAAGAGCAATGTGAGTATTTTCACAAAAATACTAGGATGCTAGTATTTATAGTAGCTCTATTTATAATAGCCTAAAACAGAAAATAACAGACATTCCTGGGTAAACACATGGTGGTATATTCATATGATAGAACACGATGCAGCAGTGAAAAGGAATAAACTGCTACTCATACAAAATGGATTGAATTTCAAAACCATTAATTTTTTCTGTGTTTTTAAATGAAATTCTAGAAAAGACAACACTAGTCTATCCTGAAGAAGACAAATCAGTGGTTTGTCTAAGACTAGGATTTTGTGGAGGGGTTGCTGAAGATGGAAACAGTGGAATTTTCTGGAGTAAGTGCTCCATATCTTAATGTGGTTGTGGTTATGTGGGAGTAGACATTTTCAAATTCATTAAACTGTAAATCAAATAAAGTTGATTTTTTTAAAAAAGGAGAGTGTTTCTCTTCTCTGATTTTTCCACCTTTCTTTTCACAATAGCAAGCACCTAGCAGAGTTTCCTGGTTACTTTAAATCTGAAACTCTTTGAAAGACCTGCTGATGAAAGGAGAATCACAATTAGGTGAGCAGAGCAGCTTGATTTGACATTTAAATGTAGAAGTTTTTAGGGGGAAGTCACTGTTTGAATCGTTGCCACTTGAAGAATGGCCTGGAGAGGATGTCTTAGTGGCATCACTGCTGTAGGGCTTCTTTTCTAGGGAAGTGAAAGGGCACATCAGTATGAGCTCATCATTAACAAGGACTCTGAAACTTCATTTTATTTTAATTAATAAATCACCATTTGTGTGGCAGAAGAATTGCTAGACTGATTGAAAACTCTCTCCTGCACTGAAGGAACTGCACCAATTAACAATATTCATCCGCCAGCTCAGCTCTGCAGGTTCAGGCTCATTTAATGTGACAAAAATATCTCCCTTTTCCTTAGGAGAACAAGTTTTTCTCTGCCTCCAGCCCTCAGGATGGGCAGCAATGCTGGAGAAATCTTATTGAGACAGGATAGTAGGAAGTTAGGAAAATTCCTTGGCAAGTGGAATGGGGAAACTGAGAAGAATAGCTGATTCAAACTGACCTCATCTAGCACCCTGACTCATCTGCCTCCCTCTCCCTTGCAGATCTATTCCCTTAAGCATTAAGTCCTCAGGACAATGAGGTTCTGATCAGCATCAAATCATCTTAGAAACAAACCCTTGGGTCTGTTGACGAAGGAGACAGAGTTTTCGTCAAACTAGAGATAACATCTAAGCCTCAGTTGTGTTTTAGTTCCAGGTCCAGAAAAGCAGCAAAACCAGATGAAGTGATGCTATGGCTGGCATCAAGACCAGATGCAATGACTAATAACCCTTTATGCTAGTGCTGACCAATCAGTAGAGACCGTGATCCTGACTGTATATGATCATTTTAATGAATCAGCATATTCAAGTACACACCCGGAAAGCTGATGAATATTGCATTGAGATCCTCCTTTGAGACCTCCCTAAAACTGCTGAATTTAGAAAACAGATAGAGACCCAGTGTACTCTCTACTAGAGCACACCCATGCCTTATTCCTTCAGACGTGTATCTTTGCTTTTTCTTCTAAGCTCTAAGGGTCCCCATGAGACTTACCAGGGGAGCAGTGGGCAGAGGCATCTCATTCTTGGCTAACCACCTGACTCTGTCTCCAAGGGTCTTTCCTTTGCCTCTGTAACTTGTTTCTGAGTCCACACAACCCAAATGGCTCACTTCTTCTGCCTCTGTGACTTTCTTTCTAAAAGGCCAAGGCAGCTCTCTGAGCAGCCCACTCAAATCTTATCTTCAAGTGTACTTTCACTTTGCATGCTAAGTAAACTTCCTCTTCTGCTAGAGTCCTTGGCTCTGAATTATTTCTGGGCCCTGAATTCTTTCTTGGCCAAACTCAGGAACCAAGAGTCGACATTGCTGGAAACATTAAAACAGCTAGAGTCACTTCCTGGTCTCTAATGCTCTTTACCCAACCACAGTGCTGCCCATTTGTGGATACCCATTTCACGACCTTCTTTGGTTTCTTTACCACAAAAGTCACTCTATGGACATCTTCCAGCCAAATGTCCCACTGCAGTGTTTTCTATTTGCCTTTTTTCCTTTCTATTACTCTCATTAGCTTCTTTCTCCCCTTTTCACTCCCATTTCATTCTTCCTTTTTTCCTTTTGTTTAGGCCTTCACCAGTACCTAGCATATTTTAAACTATTTGCTCCTTTTATGGTATGATAATGAACTGGCTCCTGCCATAGCATATCAGGTTTGTTTCTTTTCCCCACATGTAGTTTTCTTACGAGTGGTACCATTTTCCTACACAGCTCCTTTCCTCTCTATTTTCAATGTTTTATTCCTGTACCAATAACCGGCCAGTTCTCTTGTCATCCTAGCTCAGCTGAAATGCATAAAGACACTCATTCATGTGTGGAGCTTAAGTTTTCTGCATAAGAGGAAATCCACTTTGTGATACCTATAATTGTGGCAGAAGCATCAACTACAATTTAAACGAGTAAATGATGACTATCCATTGTGTCACAATTAATTTCATTCTAAAAAGTGAATTATTTGCTATGTAGTGGAAACAAATAAAAAACCATGACAACAAATGATAGTGTGTGAAAAGGTGAGACTTGTAACAGTGATAAAAAGGTTCATGAACTTGACTGTAGTGATGGTTTCATATGACTTTATTATGTCAAAACTCATCATATAGTACACTTTAAATATAGACGGTTTATTTAGATTAATTATACCTCAATAAAGTTGTAAAGCAAATCAAATAAACTGTAAGAAAAAAATCTATGACTCAGGAGAAACCAGCCAGGTTCTTTTCGCCTGAAGACTAGTATACATGAAATTGTAGCCTTATTAAGCCTTATTAATCAGTTGCAACCTTATTATATTAAAATATCATTTGAGCTTAAAAAATTAGGGTCTGTGGACATATTGAATGAATGTAAAGTGGTTTTTGGTACTTTTTTTTTTAAAGATTTTATTTATTTATCTTTAGAGGGGAAGGGAAGGAGAGAGGGAGAGAAATATCAATGTATGGTTGCTTCCTGTGCATTCCCTACTGGGAACTGGCCTGCAACCCAGGCATGTGCCCTGACTGGGAATCGAACCTCAATCTCTTGGTTCACAGGCCCGTGCTTAATCCACTAAGCTACACCAGCCAGGGCAGTTCTTGGTAGTCTTATTTGTTTGTTTCACTGTGAGCTGGTAAATCAGCATAAAAGCTATATAATATTTTCTGTGATCAGAAGTGATCACAGTCACTTTTGCAAATAAGATCATTTTAACTGTGTCCATATTTTGAAGGGTACTGACTTCTGTGGAAATATATGAAGCAGGTCTGCTTGTTAACTTGAACCTCAATAACTTTATTTCTTGTCCTACAATGTCACGTGCATCACTGGAGCTAACATCCTGAGGGCACTTAGGATTGCTGAGTGAGGGTGGATCCATTGATGGATGCTGCTGACCATGTTGGTTTGCAAGAAAAATCTGCTAACTGCATTTTCAAATAAAAACATCTACGAGTAACCAAATATAAGTGATGGATGGAACTTTATTCCACTAATGTCTCATTTATTTATTTATGTATTTATTTATTTTCTCTTTTTAACAATTCATTATACTTAAAATTAGAAAATGTTGACAGGTAATAATGGGTTGCATAGATCATCTCCATTCTATATGCTAAACTTTTGTAACAACCCATGATTATGTTTTGTTCTGATTGTGGTATGTTATGAACTTCTGTTCAGCAAAACTGATTGATAATACTAGAAAATGGCTAAAATGTGAACATGTTTATTTGTCTTTTTTAAAATAGCTTTATTGAGGCATAATTTATATACAAAGAGTTGCACATATTTAACATGTATAACTTGATGAATTTGGACATAAACAAACTCCTGTGACACCTTCACCACAGTCAAAGTAATAGACACATTCAACACCTCTCAGAGTTTCCTTGTGTCCCCTTTTTTTGTTTGTTTCTTTGCGGCATGTGTGTGTGGTAGGCACACTTAACATGACATCTGCTCTCTAAATGAATTTTGAAGTGCACAATACCATATTGTTCACTACAGGTTAGCCATCTTCGTACAGCAGGTCTCTAGCACTTACTCATCTGGCATAACTGAAACTTTAAACCAAATTAAAAAACTACTCCCTATTTCCCCTTCCCGAGCCCCTGCCTGCCACCATTCTATTCTCTGCCTTATGAGTATGACTATTTTAGATTCCTCATGTATGTGGAATCGTGCAGTATTTGTCCCTCCATCACTGGCTTATTTTACTCAGCATAATGTCCTCCGGGTTCATCCATGTTGTTGCAAATTGATTTTTCTTACTCTTTTTAAAATATTGATTTTAGAGAGAAAAGAAAGGAGAGAGAGAGAGAGAGAGAGAAATCAATTTCTTGTCCCACTTATTTATACATTCATTGGTTGTTTCTTGTATGTGCTCTGACCAGAGATTCAACCTGTACCCTTGGTGTATCAGGACAACGTTCTAACCACCTGAGATACATGGTCATGGCTGGGTTTTGTTCTTTTTGAATGCTGAATAATATTCTATTTTAATGCATTTATATGTTATGGACACTTTGTAAAAACTTCCCTTGAGGAACTATAAAAATAAATATTACAGATAGTAGTCATTTCTCCTTTTCCTGTCATGAAATCTGAGTAGCTATGAATCAAATCTACAGCTCAGTTTTTTAGGATGTGAAACATGGATCATGGGAGCTATTGTTATCCTAGCAGTCACTTATTTTTCATTCAGATTCTTTTATTTATTCCTTTATTTAGTTTGCTGTAGTATAGCAAGTTTTTGTCAGTCCTTTTTCTAACAAAGAAGGGTGCAAAGAAAGAGGAATAACAAGCTTCCTTTGATGTAAGAAATATGAATCTTAATTTCAGGAGCCTCAAGGCAACACCCAGACAACAAAATAACATGAAAACTGTAGAGATAAATTTTGAATCTCTGTGAGCCCCAGGATTTTTTTTACAATTCATGCTTACTTCTCAGAGGGCTAGACAGATGATATAAGCCAGGGATTCAGAGGTACAGAGCTCTGAGACCAGACTTCCCTCTCCCTGAAAATGGCATATTTGCAGCAGAATGTTCTATTAAGATTTTTGGGGGACAGGGATATACTGGGGAGGGCAGTAGAATGGAAGCACGTACATTTCAAAGAGAAATGATCACCTTTAAGGCATAGCCGTAGGTCATCACTGTTAACTGGTGAACTTGGCAGAGAAAAAAATCAGTCATATGTAATCATATATGGTGTCCACAAAGGACTGACTATTTACATTTTCAACTGGGTATGAAGGTGTTACAGACATGCAATCTTGGCTTCTCTTGGTTTCTAGTTCTAGGGATTTTCATACAATGGTAAAGTAGAGGCATGGACACTGTAGCAAGTACCAGCCCTTGGAGCCAGCACACAGCCCTCGGAGTCAGCACACAGCCCTCTTTACAGGGTGTCACTCCAGTACATGCCTTTCATGGTGGGCCCCAAACACAGATGGGGTCTGGGAAAACACACAAAGCAATGTTTCACCAACAGTCAAGTTCCCATTTATGTTATAATCCACATAGAATGCACAGAAGACAGAGGTTGGAGAGTGGCATCTACACTCTGTTAAATTAGTTAAACAAGGAGGCCCTCAGACTGAGGAGGCCCCAACACCATGGTGGCCTCTGTAAATAAGCCAAAACTTAAGCCTGTGAATGCCTCAAGGTTACAAAATCCAAATGCTAAGGACAGACAACCAATAACAAACAGTCAATTAAGCTTTGACTTTTGTCAATCAAATAATTCCCATTCTTTGCTTGTACAGTTCCTCTGTATAGGTCTTGCCTTGGCTCCTATCAGTGGAGTGCTCCTAACTTCTTCCAGTTTGGTATTGCCTGATTTGAATTGATAATGCTTAAATAAACTTTTAAAAATTTTATTACATTTCAGTTTATCTTTTTAACAACTCCATTTAGCTAATTTTCAAGAACAGTCTTCTTTCTAGACCCTCAGGGTGATTAAACCTGTCCCCCTTTTTGATGTGTCTTTTCTTGTTTTCTCCTCCAGCACCCTTAGTTTCTTTAATGCCATTAATTCCCCCAGATTTTCCCCAGATTCCACTCCTTTGGCCCAAGTGGAGGAGTGTCAGTCAGTTCCATGGGTTTTGTTGCTAGGTAGGTCAGGGTTGGGTATCTACAACACAATCAAACTCACCCCAATGCCAATATTCATCTATTTTTAACAGTTACAACTCTTGAGATTGAAAGTGATAGAAAGTCAAGTCTAAAGGACTTGGGTACACTTTATCCTCAGGTGTTTCTGTGTCCTTTATGGTTCTAATTTGTCCTTGGTGTCATCTACTCAGCATATTGCCCCACTTGCTGGCTCAGTAGTGACTTCTGGCTCAACATGTGGTATGGAAATGTGGTGCCTTGCATAGACTCCTCCAACAACCATGGCTCCATAAAACCGAAGCCCTGCCCTGGCTGGCGTAGCTCAGTGGATTGAGCGTGGGCTGCGAACCAAAGCATCGCAGGTTCGATTCCAAGACAGGGCACATGCCTGGGTTGCAGGCCAGGTCCCCAGTGGGGACCACATGAGAGGCAACCACACATTGATGTTTCTCTCTCCTTCTCCCACTCTTCCCCTCTCTAAAAATAAATTAAAAAAATATTAAAAAAAAAAAAACCCCGAAGCCCCATAATAAATCCCTTATTCTCTCACTCCTAGTGGTCTTTTTATTAAATCCTGACTGATAATGCCTTTAAGACACCAGGATCTGGACTTCTGGTCAAGATGGAGGCATAGACAGACACACTGTGCCTCCTCGCATAACCAAAAGAAAGACAACACCAAATTTGAAAACAAAAAAACATCAGAACTGACAGAAAATCGAACTGTAAGAAAGAAACATTCATCCAGACTGGTAAGAGGTACAGAGACAGGCAGCTGGGCACAGAGGACTTGTGGCAAGGCTGCGGCTGGCAGACGTGGAGAGTCAGCGGCTTGTGGATTGGGCAGTCCCACATCCAGGTACACATAAACTGGAAGGAACAACTGGGGACTGAGATAGATCACACAACCCAGGGATCCAGTATGGCGAAATAAAGCCTCAAAGCCTCTGACTAAAACACCTGTGGGGGTTGAGGCAGCAGTGGGAGAAACTCCCAGCCTCACAGAAGAGTTCGCTGGAGAGACCCACAGGGTCCTAGACAAACCCACCCACCTGGGGATTAGCACCAGAACGGCCGAATTTGATTGTGGGAAGTGGGGGAAGTGACTGAAAACTGGCAGAGAGTGGAGCAAGCAGTATTGTTCCCTCTCGGACCCTTCCCCCACATAAGGTGTCACAACACAGGGACATGGGTTGCCCTGCCCTGGTGAACACCTAAGGCTCCACCCCTTACTACTTAACAGGTATGAAGAGACAAAAAAAACAAAAGGCCCAAATAAAAGAACAGTTCAAGGCTCCAGAAAAAAAATACAACTAAGCGATGAAGAGATAGCCAACTTATCAGATGCACAGTTCAAAATACTGATAATCAGGATGCTCACAGAACTGATTGACCTTGGTCACAAAATGAAGGAACAAATGAAGGCTACCCAAAGCGAAATAAAGCAAAATATACAGGGAACCAACAGTGAGGGGAAGGAAATTGGGACTGAAATCAGTGGTTTGGAGCAGAAGGAAGAAAGAAACATTCAACCAGAACAGAATGAAGAAACAAGAACTCAAAAAAATGAGAAGAGTCTTAGGAACCTCCACGACATCTTTAAATGTTCCAACATCCAAATCATAGAGGTGCCAGAAGGCTAAGAGGAAGAACAAGAAATTAAAAACTTATTTGAAAACATAATGAAGGAGAACTTCCCCAATCTGGCAAAGGAAATAGACTTTCAGGAAGTCCAGGAAGCCCAGAGAGTCCCAAAGAAGTTGGACCCAAGGAGGAATACACCAAGGCACATCATAATTACATTACCCAAGATTAAAGATAAGGAGAGAATCTTAAAAGCAGCAAGAGAAAGGGAGACAGTTACCTACAAAGGAGTTCCCATAAGACTATCAGCTTATTTCTCAACAGAAACCTTACAGGCAAGAAGCAGCTGGAAAGAAGTATTCAAAGTCATGAAAGGCAAGGACCTACATCCAAGGTTACTCTATCCAGCAAAGCTATCCTTTAGAATGGAAGGGCAGATACAATGCTTCCCAGATAAAGTCAAGTTAAAGGAGTTCATCATCACCCAGGCCTTCTTATATGAAATGTTAAAGGGATTTATCTAAGAAAAAGAAGATAAAAAATATGAACAGTAAAATGACAACTCATAGTTATTTACAACTGAACTGAAAAACAAAAACAAACTAAGCAAACAACTAGAAGAGAAACAGAATCACAGAAATGGAGATCACATGGAGGGTTATCAGTGAGGGAGTAGGAGGAGGAGAGAGGGGGAAAAATAAAGAGAATAACTAGCATAAATGGTAGATAGAAAATAGACAGGGGGAGGTTAAGAATAGTATAGGAAATGTAGAAGCTAAAGAACTTATATGTATGCCCCATGGACATGAACTAAAGGTGGGGAATGCAGGTGAAAGGGGGTGTGCACGGTGGAAGGGGATAAAGGAGTGAAAATGAGACAACTGTAATAGCATAATCAAGAAAATATGTTAGAAAAGTAAAAGCTCATTTGGCCCCTCAAAAAAAAAAAAGCACCAGGGTCTTGGAGAAATCAAAGTCTATGAAGATCTAATCTGCCACTATTGCTTTGATTAAAAACCTTAACCCACTTTAGAGAGCTGACCTTATGGATATGGGCAGTTCTTTTTATACTTTACTGAAGTCATTATAAAGCTTGATCCATTATTTAATATCATGTCATAAGCATTACTCATGCTATTATGTAGTCTTTATAACCATAATTTTAAAGAGGTTTTATACTAGATTGAATGGATACTCCATAATTTAATTATTTCCCTATTGTTAGATATATAGGTTTTTCCAATTTCTTATTATTATGAATAATGATCCAAAATACTTCTTTGTGCATAAAATTTTTGCATATTTTAAAATATTTTATTAGGCCACAGTTTCATAAGCTGAAGCTTAATATATATATTATATATATAATATAAGGTTATATAAAAGTTTGGTTGTTTTTATTGTTTTGCTTCATATTGATCAATTGCTTCCAAAAGTACTAGAACAATTAAGAGTGCAAATTGATAATATCCTTCTAACTTTGAGTAATATCATGTTCAGTAGTCTTTATTTAACTGAGAAAAGGTACCTATGCCTTTTCAAAAGGATTCCACACTGCCCGCTTTTTGCTGGAATTTATTTTCTGCTTTGCAATACCTAGAAAGTAAATACTGATCCCAAGTAGACCAGAAAAATTCTAAATACACCTTCCTTAGATCAAAGCTATTAATTCCTGAATTTTGAGTGCAACCTGCCTAAAATATAAGGGTTCATTCACATACTTTCTAATTAAGCTAAGATCCTTATTTGTATCACTTTGTGATTGGAGAGGTTAAGAGAATCACAGTGGAGATAGTGTGGAGACATTGGAATCACAGTGCAATTAATGGTCTTATCTTTTTTATTTTAGGTAATAGCACTTCTGTCTTCCAGAATAACATCTTCAGGGAAAACATATTGAATTCAATCTGTTGTGTGTATTTTCAGTTAGAGAAGGTACAGTATGTATGTATAAATGAATGTACAGACTGCTGATGATTTATTTTGGTTCTATAGCAGTCTTGGAAATAGAACTGAGTTTTATATAGCATCTTCAAGAATCAGGGTAGCCCTAAGCTTTTTATGGAGCAGTGATTTTGGCTATGTCTAAATAGGGCTCATCCTTAGAGTCAAAAAAACAAATTCAGATAATAAACCACTTCTTTTTTCTGAACAATATCACATAAATGGTTTGATTTGGGGCTTCCAAAATTGCACAGCTCTTTTTGGCTTTATAGATGCATCTTTGGCAAGTCCCAATGCCTTGTAAAAGCGGTAAGACTGTGAAGGCTGTCCTAAATGACTTCTGAGTATGGGGTGGGAATACCTGTCTTGGAAACCAGTCATGAGATCAGCATGCACCTGGCGACTTGAAGATGTTGCGGGTATAAAAAGACAGCTCTCTATCTCAAAAGTAGCAGTTCTAGCCTATTCACGTTGGGGGAATTATAGTAGGAAGTAAGTGGAACAGTGATTATTGGTGCTGATTTTTTTGGCCTTCCTACTGAAAGTACCCACCAGAAGCCTTCGATTGCCTAGTGGGTATTTTGTACATATATAACTCTTCTTATGTTCAAGAATAAATTTAGCAAGCATGTTTACAAAGAATAGCCCTTTACAGTCTGAACCACAGATTTGGTCTTTGTTATATTAATAACTCTGACTTGCATTTGTATAGATATTCAGACTTTCTTAAATCCATTTATACTTCATTAGATTATCCATATACAATAACATCTAAGCCATTAGCGGTAAGTCTTGTCAATTCTACCTTCTACCTATATCTCAGTCTTCCACTTCACCCCTCTGTCCTAGTTGAAACTTTTATTTTTCTTCCTTGTACAACTTCAGTTGCCACCAAGCTGCTCTTTCTACTTATTGCAACCTATTCTCCATAGAACAGTTGGAGAAAGCTTTTTTTTCCAAAATTCTTAGCCAAGAACATTTTTTCCCATTGCTTCTAGACAGAGAGGAAGGGAGAAGGGAGAGAAACATTGATGTGATAGAAAAACATTGTTTGGTTGCCTTCTGATACTTCTGGCCTAGGAATCATTGGTGCCTGGAGCGGGATTGGACTGGCAACCTGGACATGTGCCATGATCGGGATTTGAACTTGCAACCCTTCAGTTATTGGATGATGTGCCAATCAACTGAGCCACACCAGCCAGGGCCAGCTGGAGAAAGCTTTAACCATCATAACTCACAACACATCTGCCTTGCTTAACATCTTTTATGGTTTTCCAGAGTGCTTATAAGAAACCTAACTGCCTTATTAAAGCACAAAGCCTCTACATGGTCTGGCTCCTGGCAACCTCTCCAGCCACATACTCTCCTTCTTTCTCCCTGCCACACAAGCCCCTACACTTTCCCCAGCACATACTCAAACTACCTTCCCTGAGGACCCGTGCACCTTCTGCTTTGTCTGCCTGAAACTTCTTCACATGGCTGAATTTTTCTCATCCTCCAGCCTTTTCTCAAATATCCCATCTTCAAAATCCTTCCCAGCAAAATGAAGATCCCTGGAGAATTTGAGCCTTGGAGGAGAGTGCCTGGCTTTGAAGATGTGGAGCCTCAAAGGGCCCTAGTGCCTCTGACTCTGCTCCACTCTTGCTGTGATTTAGGTCAAACTGTGCATTACATGCATTTCTCTGTCACTAAGGAGATCCTAAGTTAGAGGGCCACTGTCTTCTACGTTTGATAGTTTGCATTATTTTGACTATGATGTATAGGTAAATGGGGAGGATATTGCTGATATGAATTAATTTCCTAGTGGTTAAGACTGATCTGGCAGGAAGGATTTTTATTATTTGAGAACTGACAAAAAAATGCATACCTAGCCAGACTCCATGGAACCATGTGGCCTGGGGTTTCTTTTCTAAAGGGACAGAGGTTTCTGTCATAGGGAGAGAGCTCCCCTTGCTATATATCCTTTTGAAATCACCCTGAAGACTTTTATTTTACAAAGATCAGAAAACATATCCTCTTGAGTTCTTTGCTTTAAAATGATTGTATATTTAGGCCCAGTTTCTACCCTTAAGTGATAATTCCTCTAAACTATGGTATTATAGAATAAATAGATCATTTTTTTTCTCTGGGATATTTTTCTCATCCAAACATCATCTGGCAAATACAATTTTTACATTCATTTCTGACTCACTCTCACCTTTTTAACCTAGAGACTCCCCACTGTCTGCTGATCTCCTCTGAGTTATTCATCCAGGTCTTTAGCATATTGAACACATATGGCGTGTGTCACCTTGAACAGGCAAAACCAAGAGAAGGTAAAAAAACAAAGAAGAAAGCATTAGCTTTCCTAACCATTAATAAGTGGTACATATTTGCATTTCAGATATTTTCATGGAGCTTTATTTTAGAATAATTAAATCACAAATTATAGAGAATTTTTAAAGACTATTTAACCCTATAATCTCATAGATGCATGAATCCCCTTGACTGTGTTTCCACCGAGCTTCATCCAGCCTCTATTTTATCTCTTCCAGCAATGGGAATGGACTCTTTCCTTGGGTAGCACCACCTTTGCACAGAATTAATTGTTACAAAATTAAGTTAAGCCTACATTTCTGAATACTAACTTGGATCTACAAGTAACATATGCTGTTATGTAGGTCATCAATTAAACTGTAAAAAGCCAAAAACAGAGCACTATGATCAACTTCTAGTGAACTCTAGAACTATTAATCAAGACATGCTGTGTCCTAACAATCTGGCCACAATGCTTACTGAAGAGATTATGAAAGCCTTGGCAATTGAGGTGCACTGTATATTCTACAAACATTCCTGGGTTACCCTCCCTCATCTAGTGACTTCATGTTGCCCTCTGACATCCTGATAGTAGTCCATATTACTAAGTAAGCTCAGTCTAAGCTAGGAATCTGACAGGTTTTTATAAATTAAAACTCCTTCTCTCATTGCAAAATTTTTAAAATACTCTCCATGTTCATGTACCTTTCATCACCATAATAATACAAACTATAATAATTTGTGGCAGAGCCTGATAATTTGCTTTCATTACAAATGGAGAGATGTTGCTTTAATTACCAGCATGGATCACCTGGTAATTGTATTTTCCTTTCCTTTCCCCTCCCTCCCTCCCTCCCTCCCTCCCTCCCTCCCTTCCTTCCTTCCTTCCTTCCTTCCTTCCTTCCT
>CM052538.1:51269079-51336815 GCA_028533065.1 Trachops cirrhosus
GAAGGTAAAGGATCCCAGCTCTACAAAGCTTTTAAAAGAAAGAGTAAAGATTCTCATTGATGAGTTCCAGTTTTAAGTGGGGGGTGAGGGATTACAGATTTCTGGAAAAAAGCATAAGTCAGGGACATAAAGAGAGAAAAATTATGGACAAGGTAGGTTGGCTATGACCTTAGGCTGGATTGATATAGCTCACCTCCATTCCATAGTAGCATCTTCTTATTTTTGCTTAAAACCATAATGGTACATTATTTACATTTGTTTATAACTGTATCCAAAAGGAAATGGCCCTGATCAGGTAGCTCAGTTGGTTGGAGTGTCATCCTGTACATCAGAAAGTTGTGAGTTCAGTCCCCATTCAGGGCCCATACATAGATTGTGGGTTTGAGGCCTGATCAGGGCATGTATGGGAAGCAATCAATTGATATCTCTCACTCACATAGATGTCTCTCTCCCTTGCCCTCTCATTCTCTAAAATCAATGGAAAGAAAAATATATCCTCGGGTAAGGATTAAAAAAAGAGGAAATGAAGTTAGCCTAGCATGACTTAGTTGTTCTAACTGAACCCATGCTGACTGCTAATGATCACTTTTTTTTTAATGCTCCCAAGCCATCTGTTTAATAATCTATTCTAGAGTTCTGACTGAGAAGAATCTCAATGCTAGTAAAGTGGAAAGCTCCCTAGGCAAAGATCAAGACACTCAGGTTCCAGCCCATGCCATCAGTAACTACCCCAATGTTGCTAGGCCAGCACCCTATTCTGTCTCCTCCTGTTTTCATCTTTAAAATGAGGTGTCAGAATTGGTGATGTCTACGGCTCCTATCAGCTGTGTATCCATGATTGCTCCATTACATTAGTCTGCAATCTTCTCTTTCCCTTCTTGAAAATCAGGACCTTAACCATCTATTGTTTGAGTATTTCTGCTGTGTGTTCTAGATCTTTCTGTGACACTGACTTGTTAATAGATTGGGGTAACTTGTCACAATTCTATGGATCTTAGTTATTTCACTTTAAAAATGAAGAGGTTACATCCAGATTACATCCAAATTTCTCAGTATGAGTCTATAATGCCAAGACAACATCAATTACTATTTCTGTGGTCACATTCTGTGCATTCTTAGAGTAACCAAGTAGTGTATGTTTGGTCCTGGAAGATGGAGATGGATTCATCAGTCCAGGGTGGACAGAAAGCTTGGACATTTTTAGTCAAACAATTTATTATATAATACTTAGAATGGCCAGTTGCTTTTTTCCTTGCCTTGCATTTAAATAATTGTGAATTTCTAATTCACACTGAATTTTTAAGGCTCCTTTCTTTCTTTTCCTATTGAATAGCAAAGTCTGCTGCTTGGTCCACTTGTACTGAGTAAGGGCAATGTGCTCATCCCAGAGAACGCCACGAAACCTTTAAGGTTATGGGGAGAGGACTATCTAAAGCTTCTTCTGTTTCTTCATTTCACAAGTAATGAATGCTTTGGGTATAGAGCTATTTTATTCTGGCCTGATGGTGTTGCATGACTCAGAGTAGATGATTCCCACAGGAAGGTCTGATTTTTATCCTTTGACTGAAAACTAAAGATAGAATCCTCAGCTCATCCTGGACTCTTAGTTGTCGTATGCCATAGAAACTTGGACACTTGGCGTGGTTGCTTGTAGCTTTAAAAGCATCACTGTATTCTTTAAGTTAAAGAGCAAACAGACATAAGCATATGAACCTGGGATTTTGTTTCATTTCCTGTTGTCTTTTTTCTGGGTGAATTATGCAGCTGAAGGTGGTTTTCATTTCAAATTTATTTAAATGCAATTCTTTTCAAAGGTGACTATAAATAGGTATGGAGGAAAAAAGAGATTCTTATTAATCAAGGAGTCTTATTAAGTATACCTTCCTAATGATAATATATGCTGATGGAACTTTAGTGTTTACATAATCTCATTTTGGTGAATTCTGTCTCATCTATTATCATTTTCAGGAATAAGCAGACTGAGGCCTAGTGAGTGAGCCTCAAGTCACAGAACTAATGAGTAAATAACAGGATTTATATTATTACCCACCACAAGTCTTTCTACTACCATTACCCTATGTCCCATTCAACCACAAGAGCAAATACAACAATGTTAGGCAAAGTCAGTGCTATCTTCCTCATGAGTCCTGCCCACATCATTCAGGCACATACAAGCCATCCCCATAGCTCAACATCTGTTGTAATGAATGTTTGGGCCACACAGTTGAGGCCCCCTCCTTAGTAGTTTATAGTGCTCTCATAATTACATGTCCTGGCTGGTCTACTTCTCCTGTGAGATCCTCCCTTATCACTGAAAACAGTAGGTTAACTAATGTAGTTCAGGAAATATAGGCTCACAGGCCAGTAAAGGAGATGGTTCCAAACCTGAAGTTAACAAATGGTACTGTGTCAGGGCTCATCCTACTTTTGGGATTGTCCTAGTCATGTGACTGGATCACTGTGTGCGACTGTAATTAGTCATAGACTCACCACATTTTGGCTGTAGAAAGAGAAAAATGAGTCATTATATCTAAATTAAGTCCTTTGAGACCCTGGTTGATAAAATTCTATTCTTAAATATTTCTCTGGAAAAGATTTTTCAGTGATTCCTCAATGATGGTATGGTTAGAAAGTTGAATCAAATTGCAGTATCAACTGGTTTGACTATTTACATAGAATTAGTAGGTGAATTCAGTCACATAATCCATAATAACAATTAACTAAATTTTAGAATATTCAAGTTGGATTTATATGCTTCTATAGCTAATGTTTATTCCAAAACTCTCTTTGCTTAGTTCCAGCTTATACTCTGGCTGTGTCTCCACCAAACATTATTCTGACTCTATTTTACCACCTCCAGTAGTGGGAACTGACTCTCCTAGGGCCACATCATGTTTGCACAGAATTAATTGCAAGAAAGTTAAGCCTAAAAATTTGGTGTTAGACTCTGCTCACTGGTACAGACACAGAGACCTCATATTACATTGTGTCTTAAAATTCCTCCAGGTGCCATGAATTAAGTAGGTCTCCTAATTACCTGCAATACTGTAGCATCCACCTTCCCTGTCCCTCACCTCTACTTGACAAGGGAGAGCGAAGGGTCATGTTCAAAAAGCTCAAAAAATAGGGTCTTCCTGCAAGGCTATGTGGCCTGCAGAAGCAGAGAGTATTGATTGACTTATCACTTCTGTTTGAAGCAGAGATATTGAAATGACTCTTGAAACCATTCTGCTGCTGCTTTGGCAAACACATGCTGTGAAGCTAATGAACTCCTAGAAGATGTGTGTGTGAGATAATGTTACTGTAATCGGTAATCACCAACCCTGCTATCATTTACTGAAAACTTATTGTGGGCCAGGAACATAGTAAGTTACTAACATATACATTCCATTTAATTCTTATACCAAGGCAACAATGTAAGAGCGACTAATCCTCATTTGTATCAGGGCTTTCTAGAGAAACAGAACCAACAGGAGATACACACACACACACACACATATGTACATGTGGATATATACACACATGTATGTACACACAGATATATCTACATATTTATATCTATATCTGTAGCTAATCTATCTATAGATGTATTTTAAGGTACTGGCTTATGTAATATTGGAGCCTGGCAAGTTTAAACTCCAGGGCAGACTAGCATGCTGGCAACTAATACAGGAGTTGATGTTCTAGTCATGAGTCTGAAATCTGTAGGGCAGGCTGCCAGGGTGGAAACTCAGGCAGGATCTATGCTACAGTTTTTACGCTTAAGGCCTTCAAACTACTGGGTAAATCTAATCCATATTAATGAGAATAATCTCCATTAGTCAACTGATTGTGTACGTCCATCACCTCTGCAAAATACTTTCATGACACCAGCTAGATTAGTGTTTGACCAAACAACTGGCCACCAGAGCCTATCCAAGTTTACACATAAAATATGTGTCAATTTGATGACCGTACATGTCACACAAACCACACTGAACCTCCCAGTAAAGGCAATGACAAGGTCATTCTTCTTCCCAACATGATACAACCATCCTGCATACAATCAAACACGTACTACACATTTCCTCAGAAGAGGATACAAAGTGCTTGGTGAGTTCTCTTATCTTTGAGATCCTGTGACTTAAAAACTATGACGTAAAGTTAATAAACTTAACTACTGTGATACATTTCATGTTATATGCTGTAAGGGGGTAAGAGAGAGATGAAAACAAAGATATTTGCTTTATACACAAACAAATATATTCATAATAAAAGAAGGAAGAAATACTTGTAACAAGGTAATGAGTCTTCAAAAGGCCATTTCACAGTTCTGTAAAGTCATCTGCTTCAGGATGATGGGGAACATTGGAAGGCCAGTGAATTTCAGAGCCCATTGCTGTACTTCATTTGCCATGAAGTGAGTTCTTTGATCAGAAACAATGCTGAGCGGAATACCATGATGGTGGATAAGGTATTATCATTAAGTCCATGAATGGTAGTTCTGACAGGTATGTGTGCCAGAAAGGCAAATCTATATCCAGACTAAGGTCTACTCGAGGGAGAACAAAACACTGCACTCCCCAAGATGGAAGTGGTCTAATGTAATCTGCCTACCACCAGGTAGCTGACTGATCACTCTGGGGAATGGTGCCATATTGAAGACTCAGTGTTGGTCTCATACTGGCCACTCAGCAGTGGTTGTAGCCACATTGGCCTTGGTAGGAGGAAGTCCATGTTGCTGAGCCCAGGCCTATCCTCCATCCCTGCCCCTTAGGCAGAAATAGGGGGACTGGGGAAGAGAGCGATTGGTATCTACAGAGAAGGTCATCCTATCCATTTGATTACTAAAATCCTTCTCTGCTGAGGTCACCCTTTGGTATGCATTTGCATTCCATGCAAATGCTTTCACTTTTCTTTGATCATCTAGTGAGGACCCTCCACATGCCTCTTCCCTAGACCTTCTTGTCAGAAGTTTCCCAATCATTCCTTTTAAGTCCTTGACCACCCAACCAAATCATTGGCTACAGCACATGAATTGGACTACAATTGTACCTCTGGTCATTTCTCCTTCCAAGCAAAATGAATAAACAGGTTTACTGCTTTAGGTTCAGCCCACTGGGAGGGGTTCCCTTCACCACCCTCCTCAGGGGTATTCCAGAGAGGGGCTGTGGTGCTGCTGCTCTCCACTATGGTGTCTGCACTTGTATGAAACCATCAATAAGCCAGGCCGGAGTTTTCTCCCCTTCACTCGTCATAGAGAACTAGCCACCCAGCCATAGATGTGGGCCAGGGGAGGAAGTAATGTACTACATGTGGGGACCACTGGGCTGCTTCCTTATGTAACTTGTGACTTAAGGGCCTGCTCAAGTCTGGTCTTGTCTATTGTACAAGAAAATACAAGTCTTGTCTATACTACTTCTGTTTGATGATAGAGTGCTGCTGATCACACCTAACTTTATGGTTAAATGGCTCAGACAATATTCAACTCAATGGGGGCAGCCTCATTGTAACTTGGTGACCCATGGTTTTGCATTCACTTTCTACTAAGGCCCTGTAGCAAGCCAAAAGCTATTTCTCTAGAGGAGAGTAGTTATCTTCAGAGGATGGCAGGGTTTTGCTCCAAAATCCCAACAGTCTGAGCTATGATTCACTTACGGAGCCTGCCAAAGCCTCCAAACAGTATTTGTCTGCACCAACAATTCAAGCACCATGGGATCTGATGGATATATTGGCCCAAGTGGCACAGCAGCTTACAAGCAGCTAGGACCTGATGCAGAACTTCCTCTTGTTCTGGACTCTGCTCAAAACTAGCAGATTTTCTAGTGTGAAAGAAAAGCAGCAAAATGCAGTCAGTATTGTCAAGAGAGCAATCTAAAACGGAGCTAGGAGGCCTCTGGGAAGTTGAGCTAACTCTCCTTCATGTGAAATTGAACTTGTGAACTGGGTTAAATCATAGTGGCTACATCCTGACACAGGTCCTGAACTAGCTCAGCATCATTGAACTCTTCTATTAAACAATAAAAATTTAACCTAGCAATAGACATAAGCAATTAATCACGTATAGCATAGTGTTTGCCAACAGCAATCACAACTCTTTCAAAACCACACATGTAGTCCTTTTGAAAGCTTCCTTTTTCCATCTTTATAAACTGTCTTCCTTTCCCCCTCAGAACCCAGTTGGATTTCAATACAAATCTGCATCCAGAATTACAATTCCTAAGATCCTCAAGTTTTTTGTTTGCTTTGTAGGTCAAACTTGACTGGCCTAGTCACTTTGTAAATGGGCTGGAGTAATGTACCCAAATGAAGGCTATATTGCCTGCAAAATCTGGAGACCCACTAAGCATTGTGTTTCATTTTTGATTGTAGCAGGAATGAAATGTAATAACTTATTCTTCACCTTAGAAAATATGTCTTGACATGCCCCACACCCAGAAATTTCACTGAGGTGGAAGTCCCTGAATTTTTGTCAGATTTACTTGCCACCCTATGATGTGCAAATATATTGCCAATAAGTCTAGAATAGTTGTTAATTCTTGCTCGGTAGGTCCAATCAGTATAATATCATCAATGTGAAGGACCAGTATGATGTCTTGTGGAAGAGGGAGGCAATCAAGATCCTTGCAGACTAAATTATGACATAGTACTTGATAATTGATTCTCTCCTGAAGTAGGACAGTGAAGATATATTTCTGGCCTTGCCAGCTGAAAGCAAACTGTTTCTAGTCATCTTTACTAACAGGTTTGGGGGGCGGGGAGTTTTTCTTTTCTTTTTTCTTCAATAGCTACACACTAGGTATTGAAGGATGTGTTAATTTGCTCAAGCAAGGAGACAGCATTTGGAACAGAAGCTATGATTGAAATCAACACCTGGTTAAGTTTATTACAGTCTATTGTCATTCTTCAAGAACTATATGCTGTCATCACAGGCCATATATGTGAGTTGAATGAGGATGTGGTGGAAATCATTACCTCTGCATCCGTCAAGTCCTTGATGATGCCACTAATCTCTGCAACACTCCCAGGAATGCAGCATTGATTTGGGTCCCCATGTAGAGGCAGTTCTAGTGACTTTCCCTTGGCCTTTCCTATCATGCCTCATAGATGAGAGAAACAATGTAGAGATTCTGCTGGGTGCTGGATATTTCTATTTTAGTTATGCATTTTGAAACTGGGGAAATAATCACAGGATGGGCTCAGGAACCCATTGAGAGAGAAACTTGAGCTAAGATTCAGTTGATCACTTGACCTCCATAAGCCTCTACTCTGCTGAAACACAGTGATATTTTGTGTTTCCTGAAATTAGTTTCAGTTCAGAATTTCTGTCCTGTCATTCCTGACTATTCTAAGTATTTTCTTTTCCCTAATGCATAGTCACCCTGTAGGTCTCTTAGGTGAAGTCTGGGAGAAAGATCAACATTATATGCTTTTTGCAGTGTAGTGGGGTCCCTCTCCAGGGAACATTGTCTTCTCTTTCTTCAAGGGGTTCTGGGTCTGTAAACTGGCTCAAGAAAAGGATCAAGTTAATAGAGATTACATAGAAGTCTCTCCCCCCTATATAAAAGGGAATGCATAAAGTATAATTTTCTCATGAAAAGAATCTAGAAAGGGATCAAAGTAACAGAGAATATAGAAAAGTTATTGGTATTGTAAATCTAGGAAAATATTCAAATAAAGGTCTCTCCAGGGAAGAACAGGTGCAAACTGTCTTATGAAATAGCTGCATTTTGGGGAACTCAGGTATGATCTGCATTAAAAAATCTTTTAAAAATGCATTAGGGGAGTTGTCTATTTTCAAGAATCACTGTTTGAATTTTTTTGCAAAGTGAGTAAGCAATTCCTGAATTATATTACACAAACTCAGATTTTCGCGTAACAAATTTGCTTACTGTGAGATCTCCCTGCGGTACTCTGATTTGTCCTGTCTGGATCTGAAACACAAATGCTTCCCTCCAACCTCTGCACTATCGGCAACCTTCATGACTTCTTTTTAATTTGCACACACTAAAATTCTTTCCTTTTCAATTTTATTTGATTGGTATACATATAAAATGTTGAACTGGTATTTCAGATAGCAGAGGGTAGAATTTTTTCTCAACTGTCTCTTCTATAGAGATTAATTCCTGCAGTGAATGGAAACCTGGGGTTGGAGGCAAGGAAGAGAAGTGACACAAACCAAGAAGCCACAGAACAAGCATTTAATTGTCACCTACCTATTATTATTTGTAACAGCATGAGCCCTCTGGACAACATTCTTATTTGCTTTGAAGTTTAAGTTTAACTGCTACCAGTCTCCAGGTGACTTCCAGTTACCCCAGTAATAACTTTGTTTCTTCTTGTCTCCTTGTTTTTTTCTGGAATAGTAAAGGACCCTGTGGGCAAGTCAGTGTACTATCATACACAAGGTAAATCTAGTAATGGTAAACAAACTCCAGGAACATGAGAGTCGTCTCTTAACTGCCTTTCTTCAAGTTGGCTTGTGTTTCTACTTCCACACTCACTTCTCTGGCATGTAAATCCCTTTCCCAAGCAAGGCATTCAGATGGTGTAATTTGGAATCAGCCAAGTGCCATGCCTGAGGTTCTTTGTAGGGGACCATTCTGCTCAGCAGTGGGAAATGTAGCCCAGCCCGATTTCAGAAAACTGATGGGGAGCAAGTTTGACACACAGCACCCACACTCACGGATAGGTTTTCCCGTGGGGAATCAGGCCTACATTGTACCTAGGCTGCTATGAGGCTTGCTTTTGCTAAAAATCCCTCACCCTGAATTGAGGTAGCAAATGCTTACTGTATATCTTTAAAGTAACTTCCTAAAATGTGAGCTAAACCTCCCAAGGATGGAATGTAACCAGTTCAACCACTTTTCCCTTTGCATTTGCAAATATCCTTCTTTTTTGATGTAATTAGCAACATCCTCTCCTTTGTTTTCTGTAAAAGGTAACCACCTACAGTGAACCTGTGCATAGTAAATAAGGACCATTCTTGATGTAATGTACTTCACATTACTTTTATTGAAAAACAATAAAAGCCTGTCCAGGCAGGGGTCATGGCTCTCTCTCACTCAGAGTGGCCAGGCCATCCCTTTTTCTCCACAGGACTTCTGTAGTCCATGTAAATTTGTTCATTGCAACCACAATACACAGACCCTGGGGGCCAGGGTCCACATCAGTTCTTGGAGTGGCCAATGAAAGGGAAAGGAGCTAGGGCTTCTTGAGGGCCAGCAATGTGCTAGACTTGTTATCCTTATTAGTTCACTGGATCTTCCATTTATAAACAAAGCTTGTAAGCAAAGAAATATGTATGAATGCATTTTTTGGTGGTGCAAACTGGTTTGTTAAGTCACTTGAAATCCAAATAGAGTTAGGGTGGAGGTTAGGATTCAGTTTAAGGCTAGGGTCTGGGGTCAGGATTATCTCCATTTTCCAACAAGAAAACTGAATTTCAGAGAGATTAATTATTGTTTGCTGTGTCACCCAGTACATTTTTTCTATACCTGCTGTGGCAAATGATAAAAAACTTAGTGGTCTAGAGCAATTTTAAGTGGCTTAAAACAAATTTACACAAATCTAGTGGCTTCAAACAATTTTATTGTTATAGTTCTGTAGGTTATAAATCCAACATTTGACTCACTAGTCTCAAATCGAGGTGTTTGCAGGGCTGAGTTCCTTCCTGGAGGGTGTAAGGGTAAATTATGTTTCCCTGCCTGCATTCCTTGGCTCCTGTCCACACCCAAAGCAAGCAACAACACCCGAAGTCCTCACTTTGTATCACTCTGACATTCTCTTCTGCTTCCCTCTTCCACTTTTAAGTGGATCTATGATTGCATGGGCCCACCCAGACAATGCAAGAGAATCTCTCTATTTTAAGAGCAGCTGTTTAGAAACCTTAATTTAAACTACAGTCTCAATTTTCCTTTGCGTTGTAACAGAACATAGAAGTATTCACAGACCAGACTTCAAGAATTAGGATGTGGACATCCTTGGGTAATCATTATCTTATCTACCCTACACAATTACATTATGAAAGGGTTAGGAGCCTAGGGGTTTAAAACCTGGCTTTTTCAGATAAATAAATGAAAACTCAGAAAGTTGATAAAACCTGAGTGAGCAGGGGATTCTTGGATTTCCATTGGTAAGGTCAGGACACTTTCTTTATACCATCCAGTTGTGTGTATGTGTGGGAGGCAGTGTAGGATGTTATTCCTACTCTCCAGAAGAGAGAGTGAGGAACAGAACTAGAACTTAGCTGAAGACTGAAGCCAGTTTAGCACTCTGGGTTTCAGGTTTCTTCTCTTGGAAATAAAGAATATAAATTTGCCTATCCAATGTTATTGTGCATTTAAATGGGTTAATACATGTAATGTGCTTGACACACTGATCAGTACCATATAAATGCAGTTCCATTAAAAAGATGAGGATAATGAAGGAGTAACATGAAATATAATAGTAATTTTGTAGAACTGTGATTTCATCTCAGGTCTAGACTTTAATATCAAAGTCCATACACTCTGTGTATTCCTAGGAGCTGTTAAGAAGTTGGAGCAGGAAAAGGACTCTTAGCAGCATTTAAAATATGACCCTGATTAAACCTTCTGACATCTGTCCCTGACCAGAGCTGTTGGTCCAAACATTATGACATACTTCTTTGCATTTTCTTAATGAAAACACCTATAGTCTCAAAGGAAATGGAATAAAATGACTAAGCACCCAGACCAGCCTTATGAAAGAAAATTTTTTTATTATTAAATGAGAAATTAAAAGTGAATTATTTTATACATAAATTATGATTGGTGAAATACAGTGGAATTTATGGAGCATTGTTGGGAATTGACAAAAGAGAGACAGAGAGAGCATGTGTATGTATGTGAGAGAGAGAGTGAGCAAGTGTGTGAGCAAGCTCACTAGGGACTGAACTATGGCAAGGCAATATAAGAATTCACTTTTGGGGACTATTATGCTGTATACAAGCAGAAATTACACATATTTGAAAGGGGAGAGCCATGTAACAGGGAAGCACTGAGGAAATGGCAATGCCATCTCTGAGAAAAATATTTATGGAATAATTGGGAAAGCCTGAATGTGTCAGAAAGTCATTCTCCAAAATAAATAGTACAGGGATTCTGTATCAGGTATAGGAGAGAAGGGTAGAGGACTGAGGAGAATGGGATTCTGGGAGGATTCTGAAATAAGGTGAGCCAGAATGGTTCTCCAGAGAATTCTCAAGCACTCTGGCTCAAGAACCTTTCCCCCTGCAATATGTATTACCCAAATGGTATTCTCATTCCTAGTTCTGAATACTGAACTCAAAACTCATTAAGTTCTTTTTAACTTTCATTTCTATAATCTGCTTTCAATATTTACATACCTTTTTTCCAATTGATATATTTTTCTCTTTTGTACTACCTTGAAAGTGACCATCTCCTTTAACTAGTGCAATACAGCCATCTGCCTAAGATGGTGGTCTGGATAAAGACTGTTAGCAGGAATCTAAATAAAAAAAAAAGAGTTAATATTAAACTTCTGCCATTCCAGTTACAGTTTTGCAATAAAACAACAGGCTTGCATGCCTGGCTTTATATAGAGGAAGAGGATTTTATAAATTAGGACTGGATGACTAGGATCATTGAGTTTCTTCTTTACAGGTAGAGAAGATACCCCTCCACTCAAGAGAAAGTAGAAAGAAAATATGATTGTGGGTCAGAGAAAGGAGAGAGAGGGATGGCAAGAAGCTCAGATACCAGGTTCCCATCCTTCCACCAGTTCCAACCTCTGGGTTCAACCACTGAGTAAAAGGAGTGGCTTTAGGAAACACAGAGAACCATGGGAGAGTCCACAAATATTTAGGCTCCTGGCATACTTCCCCTGGCACAGGGGCCAGATAAAGTTTGTAAACCTTTGAGAGAAACTCTATGTACAGGCAGTTCCCACATGTGTTGGATGATGGTATGAGTGGTAGCAGATGACAGATGGTTGAGTACAGTGGCTGCTTTGATCCCAGTGGTTTATTCTTCAGGTGCAAGAGAGCAAGAAGACTCTTGGGGTTCTGGTTATGAGATGTGGAGGTGCTTAGAGTACTCAAAAGTTTATGACTTTCATCTAGTCCCTAGGAATCCACAGGAATGGGGGTTTCTAAATCTAAGGGCAAGTTTCTGGGAGAACAGACTGTAGTGGTGGTAGCAGCACAGATTGCAAAACACTACATGGAGGTAGGGAGTTCTTCAGAAGTCATCAAGCCAGTGAGCAAACCAATCAGACCCAAGAACCTTATTTCCCCTCTATCACTCTGAGAACCCATCAAGGCCCCTTCTCTATCCAGACGCACTAGAGAAAGGGAGGAGCAAAATATGACATCAAATGCATATAAGTTCATCATACCAAAGACAGACATTATGTTAAGTAAAATAAGCCAGTCACAGAGGGACAAAAACTGCATGATTCTACTTCTATGAGGTATCTAAAATAGTCAAACTCATAGAAACAAAGAATAAAATGGTGGTTGCCAGAGGCTGGGGAGAAGGGGAAATGAGAAGTTGCTAATCAAGGGGTATAAGAGTTCTGTTATGCAAAAGGAGTAAGTTCTAGAGGTCTGCTGTACAACATAGTGCCTACAGATGACAATGCTGTATTATACACTTAGAAAGCTGTTAACAGGGTAGATCTCATATTAAGTGCTCTTAACAGGACATTGTTTTTATTTTCTTTTGTTTGTTTGTTTTTAGAGGGAGAATGTTTATAAAAAGAAAGGAAAATACTTAAATGAGAAGAAACTGAAATACTTCAGAGGGGTGAGGGCCTGGGAAGAAGATCAGCCATTGGAAAATAGGAACTGCATTTTCTCTATACATCTATGTGTAGGGTCATTCTGATTTGATTTTTACAGTTCCTTCTTTATTATATATTGTTCTGGAGGCCCCTTAAGAAAACCAAACATTTTAAACGAAAAAAATGTAAGTTGGCGTTAGGGAAAAATAACTGAATTTTTCCATCTTATGAAGGTCATTTTCTAGCAATCTGCTTTAAATACTCCCTTTGAATTACTTGCTGTGAGATTCACGAAAAAAGTTAAAATACCATAAGTGCATCTTTTTATGAACTATATATCTGTGTTAGATTAGTTTCATATTTGCTGGATTTTGAACTCTTGAATGGGAGAGAAGAAATTTTCTTTTAGTGAGCATGATACATTTATAATGGTCACAGTGTGAATTTGGCGAGAGTCCCCTTTATTCACCAGAGATATTAATGGTATGGCATATATTTTAAAGATGAGTGAAATGATTGTGTTGAATATTTGAGTATCTGTGTAATTATAGTCCTACAGCATTATGATTTTCACAGAGTTTGTTTTTTTCCTTTTCTTTCTTTTTCCTTTTTTTTTTTGTCTCTACACTTCTGGACTGCCCCCTGCCTCCAGACGGCCCATTTGTTGAGGATGCTTGCTGCACAGTCTGTCAGTTTGCATTTTGCTGGCTCCATTACTATTCATATCTGCTGTTGTGTGTTCAATCCACAGCCTCAGCTCTTTCTATTAACTCTTTATATTTCTTTCTTCTTGACCCCTATTTTGCTTCCTTTTTTTCTGGCTTATTTTCTGATGATTCTCAGTTTGGTACTACTGGCAATAGGGTTTAACAACCTCCTGTAGTTACATCAGGCCTCCTTCATAGTGGACCTCTGTACCTTAGTGTTTTCAGCACTTCTTGTCCATTTTGGCTACCACTTATTGTCAAGCACTAGTTTACCTTCAGGTTTGGGGCTGTTCCTCAACCCTGAGACTGTGAGATGTCCCATACATGGAAAATGTAGATATTATAACACAAAAAATAAGGAATGTAAACCAAAACATCTGTCAGATGAAGTTTAATGCAGTTGCTGTGGACAGCAGTGTGGTGATATCCCAAAATTAAAAATGGATTTGCCTTTAACCCAGCAATTCCACTTCTGGAAATATCTGAAAGAACCCAAAACATTAATTTGAAAGAACATAAGTACCTACATATTTATTGCAGCATTATTATAACTGCCAAGATATGGAAACAGCTGAAGTATCCATCAGTAGATGAGTGGATAAAACAACTATGGGATATTTACACAACGGAATTCTATACCACCATAAAAAAGAAGAACATTTTACCCTTTGCAACAGTGTGGATGGACCTGGAGAATATTATGCTAAGTAAAATAAGCCAGTCAGAGAAAGACAAATTCCATATGATTTCACTCACATGTGGAATCTAATGAACAAACTGACTAATAAGCAAAATAGAGACAGACTCATAGATAGAGAGCAGGATGACAGCTAGTGGCAGGGAGGTCACAGGGTAGAGGGATCAAGCAAAAAGGAAAAAGGACTCATGGATATGGACAATGAATGGTGTGGGCATTGCTGGGGAGAGAGGGTATAAGGCAACTAAAAGGTAATGGGAAAAAGTACAATAAAGATTAAATTTTAAAATATCAAGAGCAAAACAGAACCAGAGACATGGAAATAAAGAAGAAACTGACTAACCAGAGGTGGGGAGGGAGATAATGGGAGAAAGTTGGGGAAAGGTCATCAAGGAACATGTGTAAAGGACCCACGGACAAAGACAACTGTGAGTGGGGGAGGACTGAATGTGGGAGGTGGGGGTGAGTAGGGCAGAGAAGAGTAATGGGTGGGGGGAAATGGGGACAACTGTAGTTGAACAATAATAAAACAAAAAAAGAAGAAGAAAAAGACTTCCCAGAAGAGATTATTCTTAAATTGGACCTTGAAAAATAATTTAAAGGTACAACATAGATATGAGAGGATTTTTCATAAGAACAACATAAAACATATATTTAAATGTTATCTAAACATTTTGGATAAATGTAACCATCATGAAAAATGTAGTACAGTCCTAGTTCATATGAGGCCTTAGTGCATAACAACTATTATTATTATTTGCCACATTAATAAAAGTATGGGATGTTCTCTTTCCAAAAAGATCAAGAAAATGTGACTGCTAAATGGTAATAGGTACTAAAGAATTTACTTCTATTTAATTTATGTTTGGGATATACATGAAGCAAATAATTATCAGAATGTTGGTATTTTAAATGCATCAAGAAACAAACATATAAATACTTTTTGATAAGCCTTAAAAAAAAGAAAATAAATCAGGAGTACACACCAATGAGGAGAATGCCTGTGAGAGTCCCTGTAACAATGAGCTCTTTGAGCTGAGGAGACTCAAGGTGCTTTGTAAATGCCAGGTTATTTTTATATACTTCATACTGAAAATGCTCCCAAAAGGTCAAGCATTAGTCCAAGAGAACAGAATCTTGAAAACCCAAATATTTTCAGCTTTCAATGGATCAGACCCACTCACTTGGAGGAAGCATACCATCTTTAGGTGCAAGAGAAGGAAAATTTTTCATGATTTTTTTATCTTTGGCAAATTCAATGCCTTTTATAATTTTACAAGTTATAATATAAACAAGTTGTATGTGTATGTACATGTAACCTTTGTATTTTTGTTTACATCTAGAAAAAAGTTATGTGCATGCATGTTATGACTTCATATAATATGAAATACATGGATAAGAAATTCTAAAATCTGTGAAATATCCCAATAATTTGCTCAAATGACTCGTTTCTCAGCCCACCTGACAGCTAGCATCAGGACCTATTTTGTTATGTCTGTCTTCCATATAGACCCCTGCATGCTTCAGTTTCCAAAAGGAGTTCAAATAACTACACGCAAGTTTCCATAGCCAAATACTTCTTCCTCTTTACAACATATGGAAATGTTTTTTTTAAAGATTTATTGCCCTGGATTTTAAAAATAAAATCTTCTTTTAAAAATTTTTATTTATTTATTTTTAGAGAGAGAGGAAGGGAGGGAGAAAGAGACGGAGAGAAACATCAGTGTGTGGTTGCTTCTCAAGTGCTCCCAACTGGGAACCTGGCCTGCAACCCAGGCATGCGCCCTGACTGGGAGTCGAACTGGTAACCCTTTGGTTCACAGGCCAGCACTCAATCCACTGAGCCACACCAGCCAGGGCAGAACAGGTTTTTATAGCTTAACAAACTGGGTCACGGCCCAAGCCTTAGACTTCTCCCTTCTTATGGTGACAAATGAACACTTAACCTTATCATGTTGGAGAGTCAGAGTTCACGTGGGTCAGTCATGATATGAAATTTTCCTGGAGTGTCCAAGATGGAGATGGAAGACTAGTTAGCAGTCAACATTTTAGAAACTCTACAGCAAGTTTTCAACCAACCTCTGGATTTCTTTCTCTTTGAGCATACTAGACAGTGATTTTTAACTAATAATTTCAATTTGGCAAATATTGATTGAACTCAGAGCAAATCACACTGTTTGAAATTGCAAATATGTAGACGAATTTTTAAAATCCTTGCCCTCGAGGAGCTATTAGTTATGTGGATTGTTCAGACAGTATGTAACTAACTAAATTGCTAGTCAGTACAGTAACAGATTGAAACAAATTCCTAAAGCAAGCCCAAAGGAAGGAAGAATTCATTCTGACTCGGGGCCTTAGGAAAAGCTTCATGAGGGAGTGGGGCATTTCTCTTGAATAGGGTCAACGAACATTCGGGTTGTCTGGGACAGTCCAGTTTGTGCTGTTATCCAGGCATAATTGTAATACTGCACTTTCACTCTTAAAGGTTTCTTCTGCAAAATAAATTGTGTGAACACCCTGGTGTTGAAGCATACATAAGATATTGACATGGAGAAGGAGAAGGGAAAGAATTTCACATAAACCGAACATCAGGGCAAAAGGCATTGAGGAACAAAATCAACTCCATGGTGTGTCTGGGGAAAAATCTCTTTAGAAAATCTTTCTCTTGTGTGCTCAAAAGAGGGCCTTCCCTTGCCCCATTTTCTCTTGTCATGTGGACTAAAATGGGAGTATGTTCTATAACAACTGTCATGGACCTTGTATTTGCATATTTAACTTATTTTTCTTTCTAGAAATGTGACTATTGTGCAGCACAAAGCCTTTCCGCTATTTTTTTCTCATTTTCCATTTTCACTTGTTCAGACAGTTTCATTTCTGGCAAAGCACTATTTTCACATCAGAGAGAAAGAGAGGGAAATAAAAAACCAATTCATACATTTCATTATCTGCCTTCCAACCAGTTAACACCAAATCAGAACATACAATGTGCTTGAAGTTTGCCTGTACTTTCCAACAAACAAATGTTTAAAGATAAAATGACCAAAATTAGAAAGATATTATTCTTGTCACTATAAATATTCAGAGGGGATATGCTGATATAATAAAATCTTAAGTAACTTACTTAGTTTTAGAACAATAGGTTTACATGATTTTTTGTGTGTGATAAAGTCAATTTCTGATAGAAAACTTCTCTTAGGTATTTTTTAACATAAAGGTCTTAAATTTAGAACAAAGAAACAAGGTCTATCTTTATTCATAAGCCTACATTAAAATATAATACAGCCATCAACTAAGCCATTCCAACAAATACTAGAAAACTCCATCTTGCTCATCAAACAAGAAAGCACAATAACTTGATTTTCAAGATTTGTGAATGCCCCCACACTTTTTGTCTTAGCCATTTAGTATTGCTCGAAGAGTTGAAACTACTGAATCTATGCATAAGTACCAAGAGTCTATAGAATCTGGAATACAAGATGCTGTGAAAAAAATGGAGAAAGGGCATCACTAGGAATCCTATAAAGAAGATGATTGAGGAGATAAGGCAGAGCCAGCTCTGCCCTCCTCTGTCCAAGTGCCACACCGCCTCTCTCTGAAGCTGCCTCCCAGAGCCGCCCCTTGCAGGCAGGAATTGAAGTGCATATTGCAGCTCTCTGCGCCTTTCCTAGCCCAATGTGGTGTCCAGGTTTCCCATGGCATGAAACTCGTGTGCCATTCCACAGCTTTTTTCATGAGCAGATGATATTAGGTCTATTAATCCTCAGTGAGGGCTTCTAAAAGTTTTGAAATTATCCTAAATGTCCACAAATTTAGGAGGAACATTTACATGTGACATAATTATCTACTTACTCTAATTGTTCTGACTTCACTTAAGTATAACATAACAATGAACTCATTTGAAGATGCTATTTTGGTGAAATAACCAGTAATCTTTTCCTTTCTTCCTTTGGCCTTCACCCTCTCTTACCTTGACTCCAGTACTTAGTCTGCTGACTGATCTTACTGCCTCTAGTCTCTTCCCACTTCGGTCCATTTCTGGGCTGCTCCCAAGATGATTCTTCTAACGCATGACTTGATTACATCCTGTTCAAAGCTTTTTGATACCTTCCAGTAGACCAGGACAAGGCTGTAGTTAACCTGAAGCATGGCATGCAAGGCTGTGAACAATTATCTCTGTAACCTTGTACTCTTTCTGTTTCATACATGATGCCTCTGCCGAATTGCAGCCTGGTGAACTTGCCCTCTCCATTAAGCCTTGCTTGACCTCATGACTGAGTCAAAATCTCCAGTGCACTACCCCAACAGTGGCCAGCTACTCTCATGGGCCTAATGTTATTGGATGTCTTGTTCATCGAAAGATCACCATCATTATTTAGTTGACTGCCTGGTATGTGTATTGAGGAAATTAAAAAAGGTAGCTGAACTAGTTCCCATTTGGCTAGAGCTTTCTTAAATTAAAGCCACTGGTCCTAACAGGCTTTACTGGCTCTGCATCATCACCTGTATGTTTGAGACTGTATTTGGCTGACATATATTCCTACAGATAGGCAACATGAGAATGTATGTGCATGAGTATGCCAAAGCCAAGATATACAGGGTTCCTTCTAAAGTTGGTTAGGTAAAATAAACTGAATTTTTGTTAGATGAACACACAGACTGCCACAAATCACTTTCATATAAATATGTTTTATTGCAGAGATGTTATAATTATTTACATGCTGCAACATGTCACAACATAAGTTTACCAAATATTTCATGGTGGGATGCTGTAGGTTTCAGATAACAGTTTCAGAAGAACCACAGATTAAGTGAAGAGACTTACAGCTTTATTGACTCTACAACTCTCGGTTGCTAAATGCTAGAAAGTCAAAAGGCAGTGTTTTTTCAGTCCTACCTGTCACCACTTGCATGCAGAAACCTATGAAGCAAATACAAGAGAACTGTCGAGTTTCAAGTCCATATTGCCACCAAAGTTTACACTGGATTGAGTTATAAGTCATGTCGTAAAGCATTTAATTCTGGCATAAAATATACAGTTCTATTAAATTGGTATAAATCTACTTAGTTATAAACCCTGGCTTAAAAATAAGGACAGGATGCAGCCTGCACATGCACTGAGAAGGACAACCTAGGAAATGTTTGTGACCTCATTGGTGCTCATTCACTTTCTTATCATCAAACTGGGAAAACAACCTCAGGAAGTGTAGATTTAAACTTCTCTTGGTGATAAGTGATGGCAATGAAACTCTAGGAAAGACCTAGGCACTCTCACTGATTTATGCTGGTGGAGGAAAATCTATAGACTAAGGTATCATTTGGCAAGTCTTCTTTAAGCCACACCTCTAGCAGGATTAACCTGAAGTGCAATAAAGTCATTGATGCTTGACGGCTTATGTCTCAAAAAGTGAATACAGTGCCAACAGATCTCAGACATAAATTAAGCAAGTAGGTGGGTCTGTAAACTGGTATACAAATACACCTTAGAGTTGTATTTCTAAGTTACCAAGTAGATAGTCCTTGATTGAAAAGGAAGGGAAGAAAAAAATAAATGAAGGAAGCACACAAAAAAATAGAATTTCTATCTCTTCACACCGACCCCACCAACCTGAGTAATGCACAAAGTGAGGAAATGGGTGAGGGCGATATGTGCACAGCTTTGTAAAATGGTGAAGTGCTCGCTTACTCCTCAATAGAAATTGTTGAGAAAATTTTGATGATGAATAAGAAGAAGTCCTAGCTTTTACCGTCCACCAAGAATGATATTCTCTAAGAACAGCCCTGCATCCACCTTCCAATTCCCTTTCTCATCTTTTATCCAAATGAAAAAGTCACTTAGTCTGGAAATGTCCTGGCCAAATAAGCCGTTGAGACTTCAATGTTTAGTACTGGACAAAGGGAGGTGGGTTCTGTGTTTAAGAGACTCATTTTTAAATACAATGAGACTGAGCTTTTTAATGGAACCTCCTGTGGTCACATCAGTAGGGCTAAGTTAGAAGCTGAGGATTTTCATGCCACATGATCAGTGTGGACAGCAACAAGTTTTATAAAATATGCTTTGGGGCTGTTTTGCTTTGCAAATAAACCTCTGCACTTTAAATTTTGAGCTAGGTGGCTCACAATGACAATTTGCAGGACATGTAAGTTTTCCAGTGCTTGGGAGAAGGATGAGCTGGCACCACCTTATAGGCTTGGAATAAATTGGGTTATAAGTTTCTTTGGGATTTGAGCCCAGCAAGTTCTACCCCTAGCTGAAGCAATGAATTAGAGTTTATGAGAATAAATAGTTTAAGGTCATTTAAAATATTATATATTTAGTATGCACAATAAAAATACATCCATTTAATAATCTTGATGCTATCATAATTTATCTCTTTAAAAAAATAACACCTTGAAAGTGCTATCAGGAGCTCCCTTTCCATCTGTTTTGAAAGGCAAATTTCCTGGCTTACAGTACTGCTGTAATTCTCATGTCATTCCTAGTGTCTTCCCCTTCCAGTGATAATATTAATGCACAGTATATTCTTCTCACTCTTAGCTTCTTCCTTATGAAATGCTGCTAAGTATGAAATACTGAAAGAGTTAAAAGGGACAATTAGTTGAAATGAAGGCATTATCTATTTCTGATCTCAAACAATAGATAAGTTGTCCTTAACTTATTGAGACATAGAACTATGTAGGACCACTTGATCTCTGATATTAATAAAGCTTCTGAGTCCTAACAAGAAGTGCAAAACAAATAACTTAACTTGTATTAAAAACCCTGATTAAGACAGTATTACAAACCATGATGTAAAATAATAGTTACTCTAAATTTGCAATATATAAATCACAGCCAAAACTAAGAGATTTTATCATAACAGTTATGACTTTCCAAGCCAGAGAAAGCTTACTGTACTTCAAGAATCAACTAAAGTTGATAGATAGCAGGTATTCTGTAAGCTGCAAGAACAATTGAGTAGCTGTAGATTGCATAAATGTGTGTCACATAGTATCAAAGTTATTTGCAAAAATTATACAATCTGGAATGCTTGAATATGAGACACAACAATGTACTGAAACATACATTTATAAGAAAAATGAGAGAAATCATTAATATAAAAGATATTTTTGGGATGCATTAAGTTAGCAGTGTTATCAAGGTTATATAGGTAGAGTAAGTTCTTTTCAGTCAGCTACTTAGAATTTCATTTATACCTTCTTTGCAAATCTCATACCTTTTGTGTATCTTCTGGCTTGTCTTGATTAGGATCTTCAAAGTCCTGTGGGTAAATATTGATCAGGGGCAGGTGTTGTGGGCTACTTCCTCTAAATAGGCTGAAATGTAAAGGTTTTCCTAGTGATACCAGGGGAAAGACTTTTTGGCCAGTCTAACTTCTCCATGATGATGTTTCTCTACCCTCCTCAGTCTTCTTCTACCTTTCCATGCCTTTCATATTTCCCCTGATTGGCAAATACTCTTTGGAATTTTTGATCCTTATATCTTCTGTCTTATATCAAGTTCAAGTTTTCTTCCTTTTCTTTCTGGGGATGCTGCACTTTGAAGGTATCCCAGACCTCTTATTTTCGAGGCCCTGCTATCTGATTTGCATTTAAAGCCAAAGAGGCAGGTAAAGCTACATTACTTTCAGCATTTGGTTGATCTGGTGACTCAAACTCCCAAGGACACACCTCAGCTCGTGATGTTAAAGGCTGCTGAAAGTTATTACTTGAATTATAGGAAGATGTCTTTTTTTCCTGGTCTCCTATTTGGTTAAGATTTTCATTCTCTACTTTTGATGCCACAACTTTGGGGGGCAGTTCTTCATATTGCCCAGCACACACATTGGCTGCATAATGCTGACCACCTTTCTCATCTTTTGCCCTCCCTGGGGGAGCCTGAGTCTTAGGTATCAAATGCTTCTCATCTTCAAAAAGGGGCTGACCTTGGTTCTCCCAAGGGCCGACCTCAACCTTGTCTCTGTTCTTCTGATTGGATTGCTGACATAGTTCAGTTGCCTTAGGCTTGTGCTGAGATTTCTCCTTTAAGGAAAATGTTGGGTTTTTCTCCATTTCAGAAGCCACAATAGATACGTGCTTTTGAACTTTTGATTCCGAAGGCACAGGACCAGGGGTCAGGTCGTAAATCTCCCAAGGGCACACTTCCCCTATGTCAAAGTTGTTCTTCATCTCAGTGGTACCTGGGCTCATGTCAGAATTGGCAGTGGGGAGGTTGGACCTTTGTTGCTTCATAATTCCAGATTTCTGAGGTTTTCCTGGTTCCTCCAAATGACTGGAGTTTTGAGGAACAGAATCTTTAGTCTCTGTATTATCTGAATTTGAGCATTTTCTGTTTGTCTCTTTATCTTTTGGCAGAGGTTTCTGGGATTTAGCACGTTCTTCCACACCTGATGTTTGGGTTTTCCCAGCTAATCCAAGAGTCTTTTCCTTGGCACTTGCTATGACACTGAGAGATTTCTGTAACATGGATGTTCGTGGGTGGCCTGGCTTCTTCTCTGAGCTGAGATTGTGAGCACTTGCTGACTTACACACCAAAGGCACAGACTCTGTGGACTCAGCCTCGCTGTTTTCTTTCAGTGTTTGTGTTAGTTTTGTACCTGACAGAGACTCCAGTGTGGAATTTTCTGTAGCTTCTTCTTCTTGGCTCTCAGTAGGTAAACTGTTGGACTCTTCTGTCTGGTCTCTTACATGATCGTAAGTGCTGTGGGATTTCTTCAGCGAGAAGACTCGGTTTTTCAGGGACTCCTCCTTGGGTTTCCCGGTGTTACCTGAAGATTCTTGAGGGTTCTTCCTAACGAGAGCAGCGCTCTTGGCTGTGCTGTGCTCTGTGACTTCCTTGTCCTCTTTGGAACATTGTCTGCTGACTGTCTCTGGGATCTCAGTTATACGCCTCATGATTGAACGACCTAACCCCTTTTTCGAGCACCGTTTTTTCTGGAGGTGGGGGTTATTTGTGATCATCTTCTTCCTTTTATATATTTCCAACTGAGCATAGAGTTTCTTCAGCTCATCCTGTCAGAACAAGAACAAATTCACAGAAGTGTGGAACTTAGTGTTTCACCAGATAATATCATTGAAGGGCATTTGAATTCAATAAGTTTGAGCTCTTTAAGGAAATCATTCTACAGGTCTTCCTAACATTTCTCCTCATCAGCTTTCTCTTCATTCTTACTATCTGATTACTTTGTGTTTTATTTCACATACACTTGAAACTTTAAGACATGAACCCATGAATTCTAGCCTTGCTTCCTGGAGCAAGCACTTTGGACCTTAAGGCTGTGTGGGCCAGAATGAGCCTGCACTATAATAAAGTACAGCATACTGTGTACTGATCAACCATATCCGTGGAACAATATTGGAAGCATCATGTAGCCATTGACAAACTTCCACCTAATATTAGATTAGGTTCAGAGGACAACAGACCACCAAATACTCAAACCATCTTCTTCCTCCAAATGCTGACATGTGGTCACAGATTACTTTAAGTAATCCAGGCTCTCTGCTCATAGATCTACCTTATCTTTCTATCAGCAAAATGTAATAAACCATATTATGGAACATGTACAACAAGTTCATCATTGTGACTGCTAATAAGTCAGTTGAGACTATCAAGATTGGCCAGTGCATTCTAAGTCATACCATGATTATACATCTTGGAAGAAGATTCAGTCTGCATTTGATGTCTTCATTTCTTATGTAAAGAAACATTCTCTCATTTTCTTTCTTTCTAACACACATATGCATGCATAAGCACACATATACATTGGCACACACATGCTTGCCTGTATAAATGGGACCAATGTGAAATATGAAATATACTGGTATTACCCGAATGTCCTCTGGATCCAAGCTGTGCTCACTCCAAGCTGAGTTGATACTACTGTTCAGGTAGGATCCAGACCGGCCCATGTCTAGCTCATCCTCATATGCTTCTGTAGCAATGTCATCTCGTGGATTATTGCTTGAATGTGAAAACTGCAATAGATATTACACATGAGCTCTAGACATTACCCCCGTAAGACACAGAATTTTAATAATAATTTTTAAAGCTTCTAATGTTAATATCATTTCCTCAGCTTAGATGAATTTGTTCACTGAACTTTTTATAAATGATTGCTGCTATACTTATGTTATGCTTTCCATATTACACACTGATGAGGTGCTTGGTTCCCTTTTTGACTTTTTTCTAGGCTCTTGGTGTCAGCTTACATTACTCCTTTTCCACATATTTGCACTTTGAGAATGAGAATTAGTACAAGAGCCCAAAGAAATGCTCTCTGCAGGTAGCAATTTAGACCTACTGGAAGCTGGATGGGAACATTTTTTTGAGCAGTGGGGCCTATCACAAGTTTATCATTTTGCATCAGTAGGGGAGGCTGTATTTCATCTCTGCACTGTTGGTCCTGATCATAGGAATGTGACTTTCAGTTGACTACACGTAGCTTTAAAAAAGTCTACTTTCAAAAGGTGAAGGAATTAAGAAGTACAAATTGGCAGTTATAAAAATAGTCATGGGGATGTAAAGTACAGCACAGGGAATATAGTCAATAATATTAATAATATTGTAGTAACTATGTACGATGCCAAGTGGGTACTAGACTCATCAGGGCATCACCTCATAAGTTATGTAAATGTCTAATCTGAAACTAATATGATATTGTATGTCAACTGTAATTGAAAAACATTTTAAAGTATATTTTAAAAGTCTCCTTTTAAGACTTAGGCTGAATTCCAGCCTCAATAGTATTCACAGTGAGATTTGAAACAAGTCATGGAGACTCTCCAGTGCAGTGCCGTCTCATCCTAAATAGCTCGGGGCTAGATGGTATCTAAGCAAGATTCACTGAAGTGACATAATTTTTTTCTTAAACTCATTATTCTCATTACTCCTTCATCACTCTTTGACATATTTTTATTATTTTCATGCAGTGTTTTGATATTTTTCAGTTGCACGTACTCTTGCTATCTCTATTCTTCAAAAGGAGAAGTGGGGAAGAGTGGATTGGGTAAATGATGGAAAGCACAGAGAATCAAAATGACCCAGCAACTCTTTACACAATAGGTAAACCATGTGATTGTCCTAGGAAAATCGAGAGAACAGTTTAGAGAACATGGATTCTCCTCTCCCAGGTTGTCATCAGGTCAAATATACCTTTATAAAATTAACAGATCACCTTTTGATGACAGAAATATTTTAATGTCAATGTTCATTAATATATTCAGGTAGGCACATGAGCATACATAAGAGAGACCATGTGAAACAGTAATTCTCTACCTCAGTAACAGTGAATATTTTGTAATTGGTACTGGCTGAGAAACCACAGAAACTGATGAATCTTTCCTTCACTGTTGTACTTATGATTGTGGTTCCAACATGTGTCATTAACTTAAGGCCATAAAGAAGAATAAAATAGAGTCCCTGTCCTCCAAAATCGCACATGCTACTAGTTAACCACCTGGACCTTATGTATAAGAATGGAGTTTTTTTCCTTGAGCAAAGTTTTAGAGAGTATAATAAATTTAAGAAATAGGTATTTTTCAGATATTGTCCGTTTTCTGCTTTATTATTTTCTTTTGTATTTATCTCTATCTAAAATACTATTTTAAATTTTTATCTTATTTATCTTTTGTTTTTCCATCCTGTCCTCCAAAATGTAAGTACCAAGAGAGCACAGACTTTTATCTGTTCATTATTCTTATTCTGGGATCTAGAACAGCACTTAGCAAAGCCCCTCAAAAAATTTTTAAAGGATCTGTTATTGAGATGTAATTCGCATACCATAAAATTTTCAACTTAAATTATATAATTCCATGTTTTTTAGTATATTTACAAGGTTGACTTGCAGAATATTTCATCACCCCCAAAGAAATCTTGAACTCATTAAGCAATCACGTCCTCCCCATCTACCCTATCCCAGCAGAAGACAACCACTTAACTGCTTTCTGTTTCTATAGAGTTGCCTGTTCTAGACATTTCACATAAATGGAATCATATAATATGTGGCCTTTATGTCTGGCTTCTTTGACTCAGCATAATGCTCTTAAGCTTTACACAGATTGTAGCATGTATCAGTGCTTGATTCCTTCTTATTGATGAATAATATTCCACATATGGCTATATTACACTTATTTATACATTTATTCATTGATAGAAATTTGGATTATATCCATATTTTGGCTATTATAAATAGTGCTGCTATGAATGTTCATGTAAAAATTTTTATATGAATCTATGCCTTCAATTTTCTTTGGACCTCAACAATTTATTGAATGAATGAATAAACTAGTCTGGCATACATCCATCTAATGTCATCATATTATACAAAGTATAAAAATGGTTAAGATAAGGTACAGTAACTCACTAATCCATGAAAATTGTGGCTATTTAGTGTAATTCAAGTAAGGAAAAATAGGTGTTTTCTTTGTTTATAATCATTTGGCCTTTTCAGTCGGGCTGCATGTCAATGTTCGGTAAAGCCTGAGAGTGGCAGTAAAGCCTGGGGTGAAAGACGAGAAATCCCAGTTCCTGTTTCAGCCATGCTAATGTTGTAGTGTGTGGCACTGATACCAACGGATCCCTTCATAAGGTATACAAATGTCTAATCAATATGTCGTACACCTGAAACTAATATAATATTGTATGTCAACTACTATTGAAAAATAAATATTAAAAAAGATATATAATGTTCTACTATTTTATTGTTCTATGTATAAAAGAGGAAAATAAAGATAATGCTATAATTCGTATAATGTTTTTTCTCTGATGTCATTTTATTTCATTCCAGGTAACCCTATTGCTATCATGTCATAGGTGAGGAATCTGAAACTCAGAGAGGTAAAAAATCTTGGCTAATGTCCTATTATACACTTAGCTGGGATGAAGCATGAGTCAGATTCCATGTATTCTGAGTCATGGCCCATTTTCCCTAATTCATTATGCTGCCTATATAAGTTTTGTCATAGTCTATTATTATTAAGCAAGACTCTTCTATGTGCAATGTTGTAATTATTTATTTCTATTTAAATAAAATTCTCTGAATGTTTAAAACAATATTTCTCTGAATACAAATCCAAACAAGAGATTCTTAGAAGTGTAGACTTCTTTTTAAAAATGATTTTGATGTAATAGCTATAATGAAAGCCACCTTGAACCCATAATAATGAAAACATAACTGGATATTGAAATACTTGGAAAAGGATTGAAAATGATGGGTTTTGTACAAATTAAGTCACTTATCAATTATGTGAGATAGTTGATAAATTCCAAAAGAAAACAGACAGCTAGTTTCCTGAGGAGAGAGCTTTAAAAACATTTCAGATGTCAAGCAAATCTCCACACCTCCCTTTGCCTGTAGTGAGAGATATTTTTAAAGGAGAAACTATTTGAGGCTCACGTGAGATAACTGTCTTGCAAGAGAAAAGTAATGTTGGAGGAATACCTTTGGAATCAGAAGCAACCCAACAGTGACTGTCACAGTCAAATGAGTATGTGCAAAATACAGCATCAACATCCAATCAGACTGAAGCCTTGAGGCAAGAACAAATCTGAAATGAGAATTTACCAAGTTAATGATCTAACAAATACTCTACTTAAAACACCAGACACTTGGAAAGTCTTTATCTCAATGTATTAAGAAAAAGAAATAAGGGAAAATGAAAGATGGGAAAAATAAATTATATTGCTGTTTCTGTGACATATATTTTCATCACAGATGAATAAGAGCGTAGGCAACCCTCACTAGATGCAAAATATATAAACTCTATTATTTTAAATTATTCATAATTAGAAAGAGAGCATATAAATATATATAGTACTAAACATTTCCTCAGATTATCATGTATTATGTAAATTGAATCTGCAAAGCAAAAGTAGCAAACATGTTAATTCAATAAAAGAGTTGTTACAAACTGGTGGTTCTGGCAAATTTGGGTTTTAAGACATGTAAATAACTCTTGAGTCTAATACTCTTTGTTTAAAAACATTAATTAGAATTAAGAATAAAAGAGTGGGTAATTATGTCTTTGTGAATTATCCCAGAGGTTTAAATGGTAATCAATGTTATAAATGAAATGAATATAGTAATGGTTCATAAAATACATCTTTTAAAATAAAAATTCTAGTTGTTATAAAGCTTCAAATTATTTGAAAATAATTTAACACATAATATCTAAGATATTATGTTACTGAAGATATTATGTTACTGATTTATAAAGTTCTGTTCCAGCGTAGCCCTGTAGGAAAAAATGTGTAGGAAAAATTCAGTACTGATATCTACTCTGGTAATTGTGGAATACTTTCATAAATCAATAGGCACTTGTACAAACTAAAACTCATGTTTTAAGGACTCCTTCTTATGCAGAAACCACTTTTTGCTTTTATTAAGGTCATTTTGCAATCACAGCCTTCTTTTCATTTTTCCCATCAATTGTTATCCATGAAAGTTAAATATGAGATCTTACTGCTTTTGAAATGAGAGAACTGGCATTTTGTTTCAATGATATGCATCATCAAACTTGAAAAGCTAACATCGTAGGAAAAAGCTCATGATATGATCATAAAACAAACATATATGAATCTAAAAATAGAAAGAAATAATTTTTATATCTGTATCATACATTTTTGTGACAAATTTACTAAGTAAATGAATATTATAAATATTTCAAACAAAATTTTCATCAAGTAGTTTCTTCCTCATTTTTACCTGCATTCTGTCTCCAGTTATGTGACTCACTCCCACCCCCCAAAAACCCATCAAGCTAAAATGGAAGCTTGAAAGTTATCCAAAGTGGAGACATATTTTCCCTCATGTCTGGAGACATTAACAAAATAGACTCAAAACATACATTAGAAGTACAGAATACTCATGATAGTTCGTTCACATGACGAACTGAACTATCACATACCCCAAAATGAATTTCTGAATTGCCATCTTCTTTAACTCCTTTGTGAGAGAAGTGGCCATATACCTGCCTTGAATATGACTTAACATTCACATTGTTTAGGGATAAGATAATCTGTGCTGGGTCAGGTGAGATTTTTTAAAAGCACTGAGATAAAATCATTGCACTCAGTAGCAAGGTACGGTGTGTAAGGCTTAGTACTGAGGCACAGAAGCAATATAAAATGTGCCCCAGAAAAGCAACACAGTCCCAGCCCGCTGGGGCCATTGCCAGCACTGGTGTCCCAGGAGGTGGACTTGCGCTCTAAAGTGTGCTCTCAGATGCCAGTGCAGACGAATGAATTTCTAACTAGCTTGACAACAACCAGAAGAATCGTTACATATGTCTAAGATGGTGAGTCTTCCAAAAGATAATTTTGACATATGCTGACATCAATTATTCTTAAATTAATCAACTTTTAGTGACTACCAGGATTTCCAGGTTACAGTTCTGACTAGAAATATGTTAAGAAAAATTGGGGTTTTCAGTAGTTTAAAAGCTTCGTTTTTAAAAAAGAGCATCTCAACTTAAAAAAGTAGGTTTAAATTTCAGATGCATAGAAATATTTGAAGATTGAACTTAAGAATAAAAGCAAACTTTTAAGAAATCTGGCATTTTATCAAAGATTTGCTTTATGCTTAGTACTAAAAATAAGAAGAGGATTAACACAGACTGAGCAAAACACTCTCTGCATAACTTACCCCTCTAGACTTAATCCTTGTGATTTACATTTATTCAATCTGACAATGTTATAAGAAAGTACATATGTATATAATATGTAGTCATAATCTTTATATATGTATGTATATGTGAAAAACTGCCAAACTAGATCCTGATTTAAATTATTATGTTCTTTTTTATTATACTTGAACTATATCAATATTGGAACCAAACACATATAAATTCAGTCCATGTATAAATAAGAAATTGTGTGTACTTGATTTAATTATTACTGCCTATTACTTGTTTCCTACTCATCCCCCTAAAATCAGTGCTCTGTAGATTTACTTTGTTAAGCTATAATTCCATCCTTGGTTCTTTATGGTCACATACTTTAAATTTCCAAAAGAGCATAGCTAATTTACAGTATGGGGCAAAACTAGGTTTACAGTTGTGAGTATGCAAAACACACTTTATTCTTGCATTATTATTTATTATTATATTATTTTCCATATAAACAACCATAAACCTACTTTTGCTCCACCCTTACATGATTCTTTGAAGCCAATATGCCACAATCAAATCAAGTCTGGTCTATGTAGAAAGGTAAGTCAGATTTGGAACTTAAAATGTAGGGCTCCCCATCAGGGTTGTTTACGGTCCTCAAAGAAAATACCAAAGCCTAACAGGGCTGGTCATTCTGCTACCATTGGAAGTCCTCCCTGTTCAAATGATAGGGGGCCACATAGCTTGAAAGAAAATTCACCCTGCGAGGATGCTATATCTAGTCAACACGAAATCTACTAGGTGCAACATGAATAATTCAATCAGAGTTTTGTCTCCATGAATTCAGCTCATAGTTTATATGGTTCTTTTTGCTGAAAATCTGTAGGAAGATTTAAGCAAATGAAAGAAGGTGTTTTCAATGAGCATTTAACGTATGTTTCCTATCGCCTTGGTCCAGTATTAAAACAGTATTTTCTGAAGTTTGGATAAGGATCAGATGTCAACTGAGGGGTGGTGTGACTACATGGTCAATTGAGTTTGGAAAAGGCTGGTTAAACAAAGGTAAATAAATCTGCTATGTCAGAACTTCTCGGTATGCTAGTTTGTATTGTGACATTCCTAAAAGGGAGTTACGAAGTGCAATGTATCATAAATATACACATGCACATAAAAACATCAAAAGGTGATATACTAATATGTTAACAGTGCTTATCTTAGGGTGGTTGGATTACAGAATATCTTTTTCTATCATTTTATGATTTTTATAATGACTATTTATTGCTTTATTAAGAACTTTTAAAAAGTTTATTAAAAATCAGTTTACCTTACCAACTTCTGAAAGGGAATGGGCCACTTAAGAATTTAAAATCCATTGAAGAAAACATATTCGATGATGAAAATTGAATAGGATAAATCAAGGAAGGAAGGGATATAGATCAACTTAGATAACTGCTGTGAATACATTTAATTTCTTGGGCAATTAATTTGTTTCTAAGAAATACAGCAGGTAATTGTAGGGCAAATGTGGGAAACCTTCTGCATAACATTTATATTCTGACAATGGAAGGCATTTTAACTCATCTATAATAAGCCTTCTTGAATAATTATAACTCTTTATGTGGTTTGTTAATGTAACATTTAATTTATAAATGGTTTTAGAGAAAAATGCTAGTTAGATCTTGAAACACATGTGCTTGATACGCTGCAAACAAACTACCAAAATGCAGCTTTTCCCGGGAGATGGTTCCGGAGAAAAGTAAAGGCTGTGGAGCTCAGGCACCAACACAGCGTGGTCCCTGGTGTTCACTGCATTTTGGACTAAGGGCACCTACTCCAGAGTCCTTACTCCCTAGTCTGTGTAGAATTGAGCAAGCATTCTTCTCCTTGTCTATTTATGATTTCGTATCTTGCTTCTCATCTTTTTTCCCTCTTCTACTCTAGAAATCTCTCCTCTTTCTCTCTTCTGAGAGGGCAAGACAAAGCAAGAAGGCAAATTCCCTTGATTCCTGGCCCTTTGACAGAGTTTCCAGGACTGTCATCATAGATGCCTCTTTTCCTTACTAAAATTTAAAAAAGTATAGGTTATGCTCTCTGGCATCATCTGTTCCTAGAATGCAAGATGCCATTTTATATTATTTACTAAAGGGAAAAATGATAATTATCCTGCAAAACTTCCACAGATTAACCATTTCCAAACCCCGACTCCCACTATTAGTCTCCACTTTCCACTGAGAGTAAAGACAAATATTCGAAGTTTTTACTTACATTCTTAGGTGTGTTCTAACTTTGAATAATGTTGGGAAACTGAATGACATCTTTTTGTTGTTTTCCAAATTATGGTATTCCTTTTTTTGTTGTTGTTCTCACAAATAACCAAATATGAATCAGGTGAAAATTCCCAGAAGATAAGTCATACCTATTTCATTTTGTTCACTTATCATAAGCCACCTTCTTCCTTTGTACTCACTGACTAGAGAGATACAGGTGACATCAAAAAATGGCATGGCAGGCCATACAGTCTCACCACCAAATGTTACTGGTAAAATGTGATGACAACAAAACCCACTGCACACAAAAATGCAGTCATCAGTTTGAAGTGTATTTTGATTTGGAATTCAGAATTCACACACATATGTGGTCTATCTGAGTACTAAAATTTTGGAAGTATATATCAGCATATTAAACATGAATGAAATGTAGACACTTTATATCTATGTTATAATGTATGTATTGATCTGTATCCTGAGATCAAAAAGTATTACATATCATAAATGACATCCAATGACATCCCCATATGTGGCTTAATATAATACAATAACAGTGAGTTTAACCTTCAAAGTAACAACCCATCAGAAGGAACTAAGACCAGTAGAGTTAAAAAGAAACACTATATTCATTTGCCATTTCTGAGACAAAGAAATTAATCAACTTATAAAACACCATCCTCCCTAAACCTCTCCATTATGCATCTTATCCAATCTTGCTATTACATTAAACTGCAACACATCAGAAAAATAAAATAGTTATTTACTAGCTCTATGCATCACTTGCCTAATTGTATGGAATATAGCAGAGATGATCAGCTCATTGTGAACTGCTACGGCCATGTAGCGTGGCTCGTGAAATGCTGATGGGACTGTCCGCACTGCGTAGCAGAGATAAACACCCCACAAGAGGAATAAAAATTCAGCTGTGAGAAGAAAAACAAACAAATTTCCATTAGTTTTATAGGTGAAGAAAAAATAAAATTTAAGTTCTTTAGCATGCACTTTCTATATAGAAACATAAATTTAGAAATAGATGCACATAAAATATCATTCACATATGAACATATGTTCCATATATTTGTCTTTAAATTTTATTCAGTGTATAGAAGATTTTTCAAAGGTATACTTTGTTTTATTATTTTTAAATTGTGTCTCAGGTTTTGTTTTGCTAATAGCTAACTTTTAAAAAAATTATAAAATAACTTTCCACATTGCCAACTGAAGGTTAAGATGTTCATAGAACGTTTGACTCAAAATAAAGTCATCAAAGCAACATAAGCAAAAGGCTTATAATGTGTCTATATGCAGCTTCTAGAAGTTTAGGCTCTTACTGTATTGAGTCTAGTTCAATACATAAAGATATTCATTGCCAAAAGTGTGAGAAAATAGGTTGCTAAACATTCAATGCCATGTTTTGTAAATGAACCATTATTTCTTTGCACATGACAGATATCATCTCTTTTGTGGGTGGATAAAATTCACAATCATCTTGTTTGCTGGCTCAAGCCAGAAGAAGCAAGCACAGCATAGTGGTTAAGGATAAGGACTTCAAAATCACACTGGATTCGAGTGGGAATCCTGGCTCAGTCAGACCGTAATTAACTTTGCATAATCTGAGACAATTTAACCTCCATCTGCAGTTTCCTTATCTGGAAAATGAGGATAATAAAAGTATGTATTTCATGGGATTATATACTAATGAAATCAATGAATATAATGAATATAAAGCACTTAATATAATTTCTGACATACTATGTTAGATATATAAATAAATAAATTAATTAAAAACTATACACATCCCCTAGCTGGTGTGGTTCAGTTGGTGGGAGCATTGTCCCTTGGACCAAAGGGTCATGGGTTCAATTCCCCTCTTTCCCTCTCTCCCCCACTTCTTTCACTGAAAGCAATAAAAAAATGTCCTTGGGTGAGGATAAAAAAAAGTTAAATGTTAAGTAAATGATTCTTATTGTTTAACATCTCATTTGACATTTTTTCCAAACTGAAAATTACTATTTTAACTCATTCTGACCAATAACTGTTACAACCCATTTTATCTGTTTTCCTGACATGACCTCATTGAAAGATAATATCTAATTAATAAGCAGAAAGCTCTAATTTGGAGAAAACATTTTATCAAATGCATTACGTAGAGGTAACCTACTTATATACTGAAACACTATTTCCATTCTCATGTTTTACCTGCCCAAGTTTTAGCATATTTTTACTAGTATTGCAATAATAGGTAGTACCACAATTACTAAAAATCCCTTAAAAATAACTGTCAAGAGTTACTATAAAATCCTGATGTGGTCAGAAGCCAAAGGCAAAAGTAAATCTCACTCAAAGGTCTCCATGGGGCTCTAGGTTTTGCCTCTAGAACACAGGTATGAAAACCACTGCTAGATTTAAGCCAAAATGGGAAAGGAAAAGACTCATATGAACATTGTTGCCATTGGCTACTTAGATTCTGGCAAGTCTACCACTTCCGGCCATCTGATTTACAAATGTGGTGGAACCGACAAAAGAACCATGGAAAATCTGAGAAGGAGGCTGCTGAGATGGGGAAGGGCTCCTTCAAGCATGCTTGGATCATGGATAAACTGAAAGCTGAATGTGAATGTGATAACACCATTGATATCTCCCTGTGGACATGTGAGAACAGCAAGTATTGTGTGACCATCATGGATGCCCCAGGACACAGAGACTTTATCAAAAACATGATTACAGGCACATCTCAGACTGACTGTGCTGTCCTGATTGTTGCTGCTGGTGTTGGTGAATTTGAAGCAGGGATCTCCAAGAATGGGCAGACCCGTGAGCATGCCCTTCTGGCTTACACACTGGGTGTGTATGAGCAGCTGATTGTTGGTGTAAACAAAATGGATTCCACTGAGCCTCCCTACAGCCAGAAAAGATACAAGGAATTGTCAAGGAAGGCAGCATCTGCCATAAGAAAATTGGCTACAATCCTGACACTGTAGCACTTGTGTCAGTTACTGGTTGGAATGGTGACAGCATGCTGGAGCCAAGTGCTAACATGCCTTTGTTCAAGGGATGGAAAATCACCCATAAAGATGGCAATACCAGTGGAACCTGCTTCTAAGCTCTGGATTGCATCCTGCCACCAATTCATCCAACTGACAAGTGCCTGTGTCTGCCCCTCCAGATGACTATAAAAGTGGTGGTATTGGTACTGTTCCTGTGGGCCCAAGGGAGACCGGTGTTCTCAAACCCAGCATGGTGGTCACCTCTGTTCCAGTCAATGAATGTTTCAACTGAAGTAAAGTCTGCTGAAATGCACCATGAAGCTTGGAGCAAAGCCTTCCTGAGGATAATGTCAGTTGCAATGTCAAGACTGTCTGTCAAAGATGTTCATTGTGGCAATGTGTCTGGTGACAGAAAAATGACCCACCAATGGAAGCAGCTGGCTTCACAGTGCTGAGGTGATAATTGTGAACCATCCAGGCCAATTCAGTGCCAGATGGACACCTGTGCTGGGTTGTCACACAGCTCAAATTGCTTGCAGATTTGCTGAGCTGAAGGAGACGACTGATTATCCTTCTGGGAAAAAGCTGGAAGGCGGCCCAAAGTTTTTGAAATCTGTTGATGCTGCCAACATTGATATGGTTCCTGGCAAGCCCATGTGTGTTGAGAACTCCTCTGACTGTCCTCCTCTGGGCTGCTTTGCTGTTTGTGACATGAGACAGACAGTCGCTATGGGTGTCATCAAAGCAGTGGACAAGAAGGCAGCTGGAGCTGGCAAAGTCACCAAGTCTGCCCAGAAAGCTCAGAAGGCTAGATGAATATTATCACCAATATCTGCCACCCAGTCTTAATCAGTGGTGGAAGAACAGTTTCATAACTATTTGTCTCAACTGGCCACTTAAGTTTAATAGTAAAAGGCTGGTTAATGATTACAATGCATCATTAAAACCTTAAGAAGGAAAGAAGAATATTTTGTGGATTATTTATGTGTGCATGGCAGTTTTAAAGTTACTAGTTTTTCTAAATAACTTTACCAAAAGTCTGTCACAGAACTTTGAGACCCACTAAAACAAAGTGTAATGTGAAAAAGAAAAGATCTTCATGATATTTAGCGGAGGTCCCAATTATTAAGTATGTTAGTTAGCCAATGGCCATGTGCTATGAATGTTCTTTCCAGCTGAGCTCTACTGAATCAGGAAATGCTGACATCTTCATGTAAAACTTCCTGTTCTAACCCTTGTTATTCTGTCCATAGTACAGCTACTGTATCTTTATCAGTGTTGAAACTGCAGAGTTGCCTTTCATTGGCACATTTCTACTTTGAGTTATTTTTCTTATGTATCATTCCTCTCAATGCCCACAATTATAATCCTTGCCTAAGTCCCTATCAGTTCACTCATTTGTCACAACTATTTTTCAACTACTGCCACATCTAAACCTGACCTTATCCTGTGTTAATCCTTTCTCCTTAACAATGACAGGTTCATTTTTCTAAAACTCCACTTTAATTATATCAGGATTTGTTCAAAATTCTGCAACCCCTTTTTGGCTAACTGATTCATATTTCCATTAGAATATTCACTCATACTCACTTAGGACCCTGGAAATAACTCCTGACACAAAAGTAGGACTATGAGGGGTTCCTGACAGAGCAGGCATATCATCACTTTCAAGACTTTCTTGATGCTCAGGCTTCATGTTTTCCACCCACATCACTTGGCCTTTTTTTTGTGTGTGTGTGTGCTTTATATTTCTTAGACTCTGACTTCTTGTCTACTCTCTGACACTCAGGCCAGCCTTTTGTGAGATATTGCATGCATCTTCAATTAGAAACCTTCAGTGGCTCACTATTGTTTTATGAATGCTTGGTTCTGGCATTCCAAGCCCCCATGACTTTATTTTATAAAAGGTCTATGGGGAAAAAAGTCCAACCATTGTTAATATAAAAAGAGCAGTTTGCATGACATCAATATAACCTGGCAGCTAAGGAATGAACGTGTGTGAACAATGACAACTTCACTGTACTAGCCAGTGGAGATGGTAGACTCAATTGAGTGAGCATGTGTACTGTGTGGCTGCTGCATTCAAAATGACTGAGCAAGAACAATGAATCTGCATCAAATTTTGCATTAAGCTTGAACAGTCTTCCATGGAAACTATTTGGATGATTCAGAAGGCCACAGCTACGGGTAACTGGTGATTGGCAGCTTCATCATGACAACATGCCTGCTCATGCATCATATCTTGAGCAGTTTTTTGGTGAAACATCAAATCACCCAGGAGACTCATCCCCACTAACAACCCAGATTTGGCACCTTGCAACTTCTTACTTTTCCCAAAACTAAAATCACGGTTGAAAGGGAAGAGATTTCAGACTGTAGATGATTGAGGAAAAAAAAAACCAAACAAATGGGGCAGCTGATGGCGATTGGGAGAACTGTGTGAGGTCCCAAGGTGCCTACTTCGAAGGGGACTGACGCATCAATGTTCTGTGTACAATGTTTCTCATATCTTGTTTCTTTTTCAATAAATGTCCCCATTTTTCACATTACATGGCTAGATACCTTCTGAACAGACCTTGTATATCCAGCTTGATCTCCCCATGCTCCTCTACATGGACGCTGAGATGACCAAGGAAGACTCAATACCTTCCAAACACTCCAAATGTCCCTCTTTCTTCTAAGTCTTTGTTCAAACTATTGCTCACACAAGTGATCTCTTCTCACCCACATTTCCATGTCTTAACCAATTTTTCAATATTTGATTAAGGTCCCACCTTCATCAAAAGGCCACCTGAAATGCTTCTGACTCACATTGAATTTTCCTTCCTCTAATCGGGTTTTAACTATACTACACAATACAGAGAATAATGCCACATAATATGTAATTGGGAAAATATTGTTCATGGAGACTAATAATATTTTTTAGTCATCCACCCTAGCCCCAAATAGTTATGACCTCCTTCAGGACAAGAATTGAATCTCTCAATTATTTTTTCTGCCTTTGCCCACACATATGGACAGTACTGAGCACACATGTATGATTTAATAAGTATTTGTTGAATTGAATGAACAGAAATGATATAGGCTTCATGCTACTGGAAATGTAGTCTTCGTTATCTTGCCGTTCCATCTCACACCGCAGGGCCCATTCATAATCTGAAGATCATATTGGCATTATTATTAATAATGGCAACCCTATTTATAGCTAGACCACTAAATGTGTATAGTACTGTTTTTGGAACTCAAGAATGGTGAATGCAAAAATATTATTAAGTAACACTAGCACAAAAAATGTTGTAATTGAAGGATTCATATGTAGCTCTACCTCCTGCTAATTATTTTACTGCTTTCTTATAATGTTATGCTGAAGATTTTTTAAAAAAGAGAGTAGTTATCAGGTTAATTAGTGTGCTACAATGGAGAATTATATTTAAAAGTATAAAACAAAATAAGATTCCTCATAATAGCTAAGCAGAACATTAAAATCATTTCATTAGCAATATCAAACCACACATTGTAGCTGAAAAACAATTTATGATTCAAAGTACCAATTATACTAAATGTGATATATAAAAGTTGTGCTGGGAAAAAATCAGTTTCATATAATTAACTTCAGACTAACATTGCAATTAGCAAAGAAAATATACAGATGTTACCAAATTTTGCAGTGTTATTACATGGGAGTTGAAATATGTATTGTTGTTTGGCTTCAGAAAATAATTTTTGGAGTTAAATTATTTTGATGGAAGGCATGACTATAGTTAAAAAGGGAATTGCATTTATACTTAAAGAGCCAAATAGGACTCTCAGACAACTGAGATATTTTGTTTTTAGTCTATAAAGGACAACAATTAGTTGAAAAGTTAACTACCACAGCCGTGTAAAAAATTAATATACTGTAATAAAAGCAATCTCAAGCTATCTTTCCAAAAAGTGGGTCAAGCAAAGAAGTGAGAGTGAATATCAGTTCTTTGACATTGAAGATGTCTCAACTCTGAGATCATAAGACCACCCACGAGGCCTAAGAGAAAAACAACTTCAAATTGCAAATGTCTCTCAAGCTGTGGTAGCCTGCTTTGCCCTGCTGCAAAAACATTTTGTGTTAATAACAAAATACCCTTCTTAGTCCCTTTGAAAATTATCTTTACATGGCAGAAATAAGCACATAAATGAAAAAGCTTCCAGTTTTCATTTTCTAAGTGTTACTTTAATGTTCTTTTCTATTTTTCTCTAAATCCTATCCACTTAGAAAATTCACGGTCAAAAAAAACTTATTATTCTTCTATTGTAATAGTATGGTGAGCAGTGGAGAGCTATCACTGAGTATTATAAGATTAGAGACCTCTCAGGGCGTCCTGGGGTCAATGTCAGGGCAGCAAACTGGGTTTTCCAGTACTGTTCTTTCCATTTCCTTCTCTCTGTTATTTGCATGTGTATTGTTTGTGAAAGAGGATGGAATTAGGATTATTTGTTAACATTTTAAAATGCATTTTAAGCCCTGGCCAGTGTGGCTCAGTTGGATGGAGCGTAATCCTGTGTACCAAAAGGTTGCAGGTTCGATTCCTTGTTAGGACAAATGCCTAGGTTGCGGGTCACGATGTTTCTCTCTCACATCAGTGTTTCTGTTCCTCTCTCTCCCTTTCTCCCCCTCTCTCTAAAATTAATAAGCATGACCTCAAGTGAGGACAAAAAATAGAATAAAATGCATCTTAAACTTTCAAACTTTTATGGAAGACTGCCAGCATGCACATGATTTACCTTGGCTGGTCTACATTACTAGAAACTCACCCGTTTTTTTTAAAGGATTGGCTTGAGTCGCTTTAGAATAACTGTAGTGGGGGTTATATTTTTGTTTAATTATATTTTACCTCTGTGGAAAAATATTTTACTTCTTTGACATATATTTATTTGTATGATGCTAAAGGGCAAAGAGAAAGAACAAGTTAATTTACTTTATATCTTAATTTTTACACTTATAAAATCTTTGAGACCATTTTGCTGAGTTAGGTTTAGCTTGGGACATTGCTTGACCATTGAGTAAGGATTCATGTGATCATTACAAATCTTCAACTGTTCTGTTGGCCAAAAGGTCTCCATGAAAGTCCTTTCAATACAAAGAAAAGATCTGCCAAAATATTCTTGACAACTGAGTTGTTCAAGCAACAAAAGAGAGTTTTCTTCTTAATGTTTTCTTCCCTTTAAAATCCTAGGGTTCCACAGGGGAGCTAAAACTCATTAAAAAAATGGTAGTCACCACAGATATCTTAATTTCTCTTGCTCCCTGTTCCTCACATGCTGTCCCAAGACAATCTCATTTGCTACCAAATTTCTTGAACTTCCAAAAGGAAAAACGGCACTAGAATATAAAATTAAGATACAGATTAATTTATCCTCTGCCTTTTAGCATTAAATAGCTGCTCTTCAAAGAAATAAAATATTTTTCAGAGAAGGGGTATATAAATGAACAGGGAAACAACCCTCTACTTCAATCTTTCTAAAAACTGAAGCAAGACCTTCAAAAAGTATGTGTGAGTTTTTAACACTATGGCCCAAGCTAAGGAAACTAAACTGCCCATGGGGTCAGTCTTTTATCCTTTGATCAAAAATTAAAAGTTCATTTAAAAATGCTAACAAGTGATGCAGCATGGATTAAGGCACATGGTACATTAAAATAAAAGGAGATTGATGTAATGAGCCTAAATAATGAACATTAATCTAAAGCAGATGGAGAAGTCTAAATCTAGTTTCCTCAATACTCATTAAATGGTGCTTATATCACATTTCACCTGTCATAGTCTGGCCTAGTCTTCTAGGGTAATTATATGTTTAAATTCCTAGAAACAACTGCTATTTCAGAATTTCCTTATATAACTTAGGAAGAGAGTTACTGGATTCTTCTCAGTTCCATCTAAATGTCAACATACTACTAATTAAGGTACTAAACACATTGTCTATTTTGTGTGTTTAAAATATTTTACCAGGAAGGAGGAGAACAAAAAAGGCCAGCATGTCAATGAAGAAGAGAGATGTGAAGGTTTTATTTTCTGTAGTGAAAATATTGCATGTGAAATTCATGGAAATGAATTAGTACTTTTGAACAATGTTGTTATATCCTGAAAGTGAATAAATATTTTAAAATTCCCAAGTGGAATATGAACCCAAGCTTCTCATGCCCATATAATTATTGCTTAGATTTTTCTCTATGTCTTTCTTTTAAAGTTGGTGAATAAAATATACAGCAAGGGGTGCCAAGCTCTGACAAGTTTCTGAAACCACAAATACCTCAAGTATTGATGAACTTTTCACAGCCATGAAGAGATAAGGGGAGATCTTAATTTACGAGAGTCCTTGTCAGGGAATAGTCATAAGATCATATAAATGCAGTTGAGAAGAGTTAGGCCAAATCAGTGATAGAGATAATAGTGAATATCAGAAAATTAAGGAAATAAATGGAAACCTGGATAGAGCTTTTTATATAAATTCTTGTGCTAGGTTAGAGGAGACAGCAAAATAGCGTTAGTCTCAATTCGATCCCTTTTTAATCATCTTAGAATATCACCAGCCAACTTCTGGAAGAAACTGAGAAAATATTTCAGTGCTTGCCTAGGTCCGCACTGAAGTCTGACACAGAGATGTAGCCATGGGAGATTTAGAATGGAAGTCCTAAATGTCCCTGACATTACCACCTATCACTTACTTTTCCATGGTCTTTTTGTTGATTCTTGTAAGCAAGTTAAGAATCTGTCCACTTATTCTAACTTATCTTGCTCCCTGATCAATATACTCAGTTTATGTTCTGAGTGTGTAGTCAGAAACTGACTGCTAACCAACTAAATATACTAAAGAATGAACTCCACTGTATCACCACATCCACTACTACATTTCTGTATTCCAAATGTGGAAGCCCTATACTTAGGGAGCCTGCTAGCAACTCTAAATCGAGATGTGGTCTTCCCGAACCTACAGGTGAAATTATAAAGGTTAATTTGGACATGAGAAGTTAATTCTACTCATTTATCTGTTTGTGCCAACCAATTATTTTAACTTTTTAATACAACAAATTTTAATGCTATAGTAAAATATCCTGAACATGGACACCTGATAACCAATTTACCAACTAGGGTACCTTGATTTAGGGAAAAAAAAAACCACCTGGTAATTCCACAACCAATAATTTTCAAAATGAATATGACTTGGGATATCTACTTGCTTTCTCTTTTAATTTAGAAGAATGTTTCCTAGTCCCAAACCCTTTATTCTTTACAAAGCTCTAGGAGAATAGTAAAATAATAAAAAATTTTAATCAAAAGCAAATTGGTTTTATTCTACTTCAGTATTTATAAATGCACTATACAATATTTAAAACATGATAATTCTGATTTGCCGTGCCAGGTTTGTACCAGTCTCTTATTTTGACTGTTGGAGAAGTCAGAAATAAAATTTCATAAAAGGGCTGGGTTTTGCCAATTTGGTTTATATAATTTGCTCCCAAAACACCTCCCCTAATATGAACATACACTTTTACCATTAAAATGAAATTGGGGACAATTGTGTAACTTGGATTTTTGGATTCAACGTGTTTCCATATACTGGTCTAATACCACCAATAGAAAATATCACAAGATAAAGGTAACTGAGCTCATTTTTTATTCTTTCAGCAAATGCGTACCAAAAGCCTACAGCTGAGAGACACTTTGTTAGGTGTCAGGATGTAGTGTGAACAATGTGGGCAATGTTGCTGAGGAGCACACAGCTCCTAGGCTGGGAGAGGAAAGAGGACCGAGCAGATGTACGAATTCTTTCTTTTGCCTTCAGTGAGCTACAAATAACATATTCAACATACTCAGAAAAATTCAAAGTGCTGAGTTATATAATGATGGATAATGTAAGTATGACAGTTAAGTCTCTATAGGATTTCTAGTCCAAACTAGAAATATTCTGGAATATCCAAATTTTGAAATTCTCTTTCTACCAGATAAAGGAAAATCATTAAAAAAAAAAGCTTACTGTAAACACTTATTACATTGTCCAATATTCATTTTTCTCCCACAGTTGCAACCTTTATATACTTGTTCATTTTTAATTAGAGCTTACCTCATAATTTTTTACATAGGACAACAATGAATATGGAAAATTATAGATGGATGCAAATAATAATGGAATGCTGAAAGTCATTTTTATTCTCTTTTTCATGTTTTCAAATATTTCCTTAAAGGAAAAACTGAGGTTTTTAGAGGCCCACAGATTTTTCCAAGCTGTTTTCTACATGTTTCTTCCTTCTGTAACTCTTGTGGTAGGAAAATCACTATTTGAGTAGTTCTGGAGTACTAAGCAAAAATAGAGTGGACCTATTCTTTAAAATTATTGCCTATATTTCTAACTAGAGTTCTACTTTGGTGGAAAAATGATTATGTATTGCATTCTTTCAAATGATTCTTTATTTGCATTTAAAAAATAGACTGGTTTTTACAGATATAGCTGATCCAGAATGCATGTTCATCAATATATTAACCATCAGTTTTCCTATTCCTCTAGATTGACTTCTGACATACACGCAAGTGTACACAGCTTCTTGACAAAAATTTTCCATAATCTCAAGGCAAAACCTAACTCCTGCCTCTCCAAAGCCTCTCCCCTACATACAAATATTTCTGTTTAGGAAACAGGGAATAATTTAGCTTTTCGTACAGGTTGTGTTTTGGCCGACTGAACGTATGTGAATTTATTGCTAAATAAGAGCCAGAATATACAAAGTCTAGTGGTAAACATCCTACTTATAGAAATATATATAGCGAAGAACTGCAAAGAGGCATGCTACACATTAGAAAACATTAAGACTGATTAAATACAGGATATCAAATGCTACATGCTGAAAGATAAGTAAATGAAATTGCTCTAGGGTAGTGTGAAAATAAATTACAGCAGCCTCATACCTCTAATTTTTCAAGACAGCCCTAATTTCAAATAGCTGTTCCCATCGTTAAATCATGTGTCTTAATTTTTTCTTTAGAGAATTTTGTCACTGTGAGAAAAGTATATTATTGCAACTAAGGTGTTTCTGTAGTTTGTAGGGTAAAAGCAATGACAAAGAGACAACAAAAACACCACCCCCAGCATTTGACTTCCTCTTACCTCTTGGTCTTTGTAAGCTATCACTAGTCTTTTATTTTCTAAAAGACCCTAATGTTATCATTTAACACCTTTGGGAGTTTTAGTTTAACAAATTACTGTCACTGAAGTATTGCTACTTCCATCTCACTCCTAAAGCCATGACCTATCAGGGGTGTCCAACCTGTGGCCTGTGGGCTGCTGCATGCAGCCCAGGATGGCTGTGAGTACAGCCCAACACTAAATCGTAAATTTACTTAACACATTGGCAGATTTTTGTGTTATTATGTGTTGTAATGTATTTAATGTGTGGCCCAAGACAACTCTTCTTCCAGGGTGGCACAGAGATGCCAAAAGGTAGGACACCCCTCATAGATCATCCCATCATAATTAATCTCTTCTCTTAGATTCTTGCTACCTCTTTACCTTGACTGAGACCTTATTATTGTCCAAGGAACTGCATCCTCAGCAGCTTGCTCAAACTACGGATCCTTATCCTCTCTAGTACCACCTGCCTCAGGGGCTCAGGGGCCTTTGTGCTATGTCTCCTTCCCTGGCAGTCTCCAGAAATATTAAAAAATGTCTACTTTTTCATATTTTCCTCCTGGTTAGTGGAAAAAAATTGCTACCTGATAAGCTTTCTCTCTGGAGGAAGGCAGAATTTAGTGGCAGAAAAGTACAATAAAAATAGCCCATGATACTCAAGAGCTATTGTAGGGGAATAGTTAAATAAGTTAGGAGAGAATGCTGTGGTCAGATGGATTCTTCAATGCCTGATTTGGAAAATAAGGAAGTTTCAGATGACAGAAAAGTCATAAAATGGAGAGGTCACTGCAGATGAAAAGTCATTGTTGGATGAGTCTGATACAGGAATTAGTTTAGATAATACATGGGAGAAAAAAATAAGACTGGGTAGAAATATGGGGAGATTTATAGATATGTAGGCAAGAACGGAAGACACTCCTCTTTGATGGCTCCTACTTAATTATTCAAGGAGGGATTCTCTAAGTGAAAAGAGAAACATGGGTAGTTTGGAGGTATGAAGACAAGATTCAAGACAAGACTTGAAATAACCATTTTGAAACTGTTCTCGTGGTTGATCAGGGAAACAGAAAGACTATTATGAAAGGCACAGAGCACAGCTGATATAAGTGATCATTATATCATATTGAGTTCATTTGATCACTTCTTCTGAGTCAGTTGTTCTGTACCTTAGAGTAACATCAGAATCATCTGGAAGGCTTGTTACACAGAGATTGCTGGGAGCAACTCCTCTGGGGTGTCTGATTGAGGAAGTCTGGAAACTGGCCCAAGAATGTGCATTTCTAGCAAATTCCCAGTGATGCTCCTGCTGCTGGTGGTTCTGAAACCACATTTTGAGAACCATTGCTGTACATCTTTCTCCATTCTAATGAGTCCAAACCCCAAGTCCCTAAATTTGGTACATTTCACATAATAATAGCATAATATAGTCACTAAATATATATATAATGATATATAATTTATTAATATATATTAAGTGAGTATAATATATTCACTTTATATATGTATATATATATTCTAAAAGCAATCTAGATTGAACTTCCTGATTCATCACATCACTTTCCTCATTCTCTGAATTCCTATAACAGAATTTACAAGACTCACAACAAACTTAAGTATTCATCATTATTCACAATGTATTCCAACACAATCCTCTTTTCCAGTTATGTGTTTCCTTCATGGTTCATACGATTGCCACCCACCTCCACCACTATACCTATCAAAGGAATGTTCTCTACACCTCTTTACAATAATCTAAATCAATGACTTTCAACCCGTGTGCTGCAAGAATTTTGAAAATATGCCTTTACTTCCCTTGCTTTTGGGTCAAATTCATAAAATATTCTTTGCAGCCAGGATCCATAAGTTTAGTACCTATATTTTCTTCTATGTAATTTATTATTTCAGATCTTGTATTTAAGTCTTTGATTCATTTTGAATTAATTTTTGTACAAGGGGACAAACTATAATCAAGTTTCATTCTTTTGCATGTGGCTTTCCAATTTTCCTAGAGCCAGTTATTGAAGGGGTTTTCTTGTCTCCATTATGTGTTTTTGGCTCCTTTGTCAAAATTATTTGCCAATATACATATGGTTATAATTCTGGGCTCTCAGTTCTGTTCTATTCGTCAGTGTGCCTGTTTTTCTGGAACGTGCTGCTTTGATGGTTGTAGCTCTGTAGTACAGTTTGAAGTCAGGTAGTGTGATACCTCCAGCTTCATTCTTTATTCTCAGGATTGCTTCTGCTATTCTGGGTCTTTTGTGGTTCTGTACAAATCTGATGATTTTTTTTGTTTTATTTCTTTAAAAAGTGACATTGGGATTTTGATGGGGATAGCATTAAATCTGTATATTGCTTTGGGTAATATGGCCATTTTAATTATGTTGATTCTTCCAATCCATGAACACAGAATATCTTTCCATTTTATTGTCTTTTTCAATATCTTTTAATAATGCTTTGTAGTTTTCTTTTTTTAAATTTATTTATCTTCAGAGGGGAAGGGAAGGAGAGAGGGAGAGAAATATCAATGTATGGTTGCTTCCTGTGCATTCCCTGCTGGGAACTGGCCTGCAACCCAGGCATGTGCCCTGACTGGGAATCGAACCGTAATCTCTTGGTTCACAGGCCTGCGCTTAATCCACTAAGCTAAACCAGCCAGGGCTGCTTTGTAGTTTTCATTGTATAGGTTCTTTACATCCATTGCTAAGTTTACTATTAGGTATTTTATTCTTTTGATTGCAATTGCAAAGGAATTTTTTTCATTTCTTTTTCTGAAATTTCATTGTTAGTATATAGGAAAGTAGTGGATTTTTGTACATTGATTTTTGTATGCTGCAACTTTACTGTATTTCTTTATTGTTTCTAATAGTTTTATTGGTGATGTCTTCAGGGTTTTCTGTATATAGAATTATGTCATCTGCAAAAATGACACTTTTATTTCTTCCTTCCCAGTTTGAATACCTTTTATTTCTTTCTCTTGTCTGATTGATCTGACAAGGACTTCGAGAGCTCTGTTGAGTAAGAGTGGTGAGAGTGGGCATCCTTGTCCTAGTTTTAGAGGAAATGCTTCAGTACTTCACCACTGAGTATGATAAAGGTCATATACGGCCTTTATTATGTCGAGGAACTTTTCTTCTCTACCTATTTTACTGAGTGTTTTAATGATAAATGAATGGGACTATATCGAACTAAAAAGCTTCTGCACAGCAGAAGAAACTGACAACAAAACAAAAAGGCAACCAACTGAATGGGAAAGATATTTGAAAACAACAGCTCCAACAAGTTGTTAGTATCCAAAATATATGAAAATCTCATATGACTCAATAACAAATAGACAAACAATCCAATCAAAAATTGGCAGAGGACCTGAACAGGCATCTCTCCCAAGAAGACATGCAAAGGGCCAACAGGTATATGAAAAGATGTTCAACTTCACTATTACGGAAATGCAAATGAAAACTACAAGGAGATACCTCTTTACACCTGTTAGAATGGCTGTTTTCAACAAGACAAGTGATAACAAATGTTGGGGCAGTTTGGAGAAAAGGGGACAGTCACTGCTGGTGGCAATGTTAACTGCTGCAGCCACTATGGAAAGCAGTATGGCGGTTTCCGAAAAAATTAAGAATAGAACTACCATATGACCCAGCAGTCCTCTTCTGGGTATCTATCTGTAAAACTTAAAAAAACATTTATTCACAAAGATATACACACTCCTATCTTCACTGCAGCATTATTCACAGTGGCAAAGACATGAAGACAAAGTGTCCTTTGATAGATGATTGGATAAAGATGTGGTACATTTATACAATGGAATATTACTCAGCCATAAGGAAAGATGAAAGTCTGCTTTGTGACAACATGGATAAACCTTGAGAATATTATGCTAAGCAAAATAAGTCAGTCAGAAAAAGCTAAGAACCATATTATTGCACTTATATGTGAATTATAAAATTGAAACTCATAGACACAGGCAACAGTATGGTGGTTACCAGAGAGAAGGGAGTGGGGTTAGTAAAGTGTAAAGGGGCCAAACATATGGTGACAGAAAATGATTTGACTTTGGGTGTCAGACATAGAATACAATATGCAGACCATGTATCATAGAAATATACATTGAAACTGATATAATCCTATTACCATTGTCACATAAATAAATAAGTAAATCATGCAACACTTAACTATTTAGTCAGGGGCCCCGAACTCTTTTTCCTTAGATTGTCAAATAAAAAATGACAACAGCCAACACAACAATAGCTCTCTGGTGTGAGTGAATCAAAATTAAACATTTTTTGTTGGATAGGCTAAATATATAATATATATTTTGGTGTGCTGCAGAGTTTTAGTGGTTAGTTTATGTGTGTCATGAGGTAAAAAAAAGGTTGAAATTCGCAGATCTAAATATCACTCATGGCCCAAAGAACTTCTCTTTTATAAAGATTCCTGGGTCTGGTCCAAACTGCTATTTTCCTTTATTGAAATGCTATTGTCCCAAGAGTCTTTATTATACAGTTTTGTTTTTTAATAATTTTTAATGATTCTCATTTATCTATATAAACCAGTAGGAAGCTAATCGATAGAAATAAGGCTTTTATATATTTTACATTTCCTTCAAAGTGTTCAGCACAGTACTAGAGACAGTATAGGCATTCAGTAGATCTTATTTATTGTATGAAATTCTGACAATATATAAAGAAATTTTATATAAAATTAATTATAGACTACTATAAGTTATATATTTCTATTTACTTCTACATAGAAATCACAGACGTGATCTTCTACAGAATATAAAATAAATTTTTAAAAGGCCTTATATACATCTCAAAACCAGTGTGTCCAAAATGCAAAAAATGCTAGGTGAATAGGTCATGCTTTCCGATTGTTTATTCCCTACCCAATGATACCTCATCATGTATTTTCATTATTACATTCTTTGTAAAACAGAAAAGAAATATAGTGGGCTTTTATTCATTGTAATACAGGGAAATGATTTTTTCTAGTTTAGCTAATTTGGGTTGAAGAATGTCAAATAATGTTAGAGGTTTCTATTGAGTATAAATTTTATATCTATCTAATTTGTTTAATTTTAATATCCAGACTAAAGTCAGAATCAGAGTTGCTTCTTACCTTAGTTCTATGCTTTGTTTTCTGCTATACATATTGGTATCTATTGATATGAATCCACTGATACTTTCTTTGATGACTGGCTTTATAGTGTCATTATTATTCCCTATATTGCTTTATTTTTGTAGATATCAGGCCTATAAGATTCCTAAACTATCTTGCCCAGAAAAATATTATTCTGGTTGAATTATAAACTAAATACAAATTTTATTAGCTTCTAGCAAAATATTAAACATGACTATTCAGTCAACAATTGCCAAATATGAGGGAAAGAGAAAATAGGAGTTAGACTCATGTGTTTGTTTTTGACATATGCCAAATAAAATTAAGATTTGTCCTGTTGCTAACTAAGGGGAATGACAACAAAATGATAAAAGTTTGTTTTCATTCTTTTTTTTTGGTATCTTTGGAGGCTTAGCTTAAAACAGCCTACTATCAGCAACACAAAAATTCCTATAAGTTTTCTTCTTCATTTTTCAAAAAACTGAGGTATCAGAAAAATAATCTGTTTCTGGCCCGAGCCATTATGTGGTTCTTCCAAGTTCTCCAGCTCTCAGTCACATAACTCTTACCACCTCCAAGTGCCTGGCTTTTTTCGTGTGTGTGTACTACTGGACCTCCAGATAATTCCTAATAAATTATCTTCAGAGGAAGATAGATTACTTAGAGTTTTTGCAGAGAAAATGTCTACACAAAGAGTAGCCTCAATACCAGGTCAGATATGTCACAGGACCAAAACTATATAAAAAATACCATCATGTTCCCTTTTTTCTCCCAGCTAAAGAAATAACTCAAGAGAATCACTACTGTTAATCAAATAGAAACACATTGATAAGATGGATAGCACAAAGTCTTTCTATACAAAGAAGGTGCCTTTACTAACTGCATGTCTACTTCCTGATTTATTTGACTACATTTTCACAACAAAGCTAAATGCCTTTGAAAAAGAATGGAAACTTTCAGAAGTTTTCATTCCACATATAATTACTATCCTTTTCATAATATTGTTTTACCAAAACCATATTAGGTGATATTCCTTTAGGCTTTGTGAAAGGATTTGACAGGTTTTCTAAAAAAGTCTATTTTAATGCAACTGGAAAAAGGACAAAACAATCACACAAAACAAGTGATCACATACCAACTGCTGTCATGTAATCCCAGCGTTCAATGAGGCACATATTGAAAATGAGGTGATCAGATGTTTGCCCTTGGCCAATAAGAGAAATCTGCCTTTCCAAATTCTGGCAAACAGACGAAGTCCAGCCAACAAGAAACCAAAATACTACCAGGAGTATTACTGCCAGCATCCTCATAACCCGTCCACCAGTCATGTATGGAATCCGCTGGGCTGTTCGTGAAAGAAACACTTTCAAAACCCTGGAAAGGCAAAACATCAAAATGTTAAGGGAAATCTAAAAATCAATAAAATTCTAAAATATTTCATTTTTCTAGGTGAAGTTTAAACCCACCAAAATCTACTTATGCAGAGTTGTTTTATTGTTGTTCAAGTACATTTGTCTCTATTTTCACTCTACCATGCCCCCCATCCACCCACCCATCCTGCCTTCCACCTTTGAACACACCCATGGCTTTTTCCACATGCAGAGTTTTAACATGAAGAAAAACAGAAACATTATGGCTTTTATTTTCATTTAGCTTCATTATGCTTTATCTTCCAATAGCAGAACAACTATCCTACATTATACACCAGTGATTAAATAGATTTGTATAGAATGAAATTCTTTGAATATGTCTTAATATTTCAAGCAAATTCTCAGGACTATAGAAAGATCCATAGGCAGCATTACTCAACCAAGCTTTCTGAAGAATCAAAAAAATAGCCCTAAAAGTGAGTAGTTCTATTTTATCATATTACATGGTCAAAAACTTGCTTGGATCAGTTAATTCCTTTATAGTAAAATGTTACAAATGGTATTTTCTGAAAATCATTTTATATCACCCCCTTAATAGTCATTTGATTACAGTACCAAAATAAAAATGAAATAAGTGGGGCATTTAAATGCTAGGGTAATTGAATAAGAGCCCTACATTAGGAAAGAGGGTTGGCATGGCCTATGAGAAATGTAGTAATTTTTAACATTTTTGGTTATTTTCTTATATATATGACTCGAATGACAAGGTTGAGATGAATTAGATAATATCTAAGAACTGTTCCATCTCTAAATAATGTGAAAAGGTGAAATTTAACCTTACGATAGTGATCTATCCACCCACACTTTCCTTAATTGTACCTTCAGAATATTCTTAGCTGATTTTAACTCCTACTTTCATTCTTACATTTTGTATCACAAAATTGTTACTTGAATAAACAACCATGAATGACTTATAACACTATAAGGGTATTTTTAATCAATTTCCAAAAAGCAAAAATGAATTCATTTACCTAACTTTTATATTCCCTACCCCATCTCATTCTTTTAATATTTTATGAAGTATTCATAATTCTTCATAAAAGTAATTATAAATCTAGAAATGAAACAAATACATGTGAAATAGTCCAGATGTATTATGCTATGTTTCTCTGTATGTAGACCTTGGATAACTCTCGTTGATTTAACACAACACATCCAGTAAAGAAAATTATTTTCTAGCAGATTCTTATTTATACCCCTCCCCATACCTTTAACTCCATTTCCCTTCAGCTAACACACAGGATGACGTTATTTAATTCTAAATAAAACACATCCTCAATTTTTCTGTGTAACGATATCAGAGAGACATTAGTATCAAGTAAGAGTGCAAAGGAAGATCTCTTTACTCACCATTGAACTAGCTCATGAGATTAACAGTTACTCTCCACTCCCCATGCAGACATAGTGAGCACTACCAGGCTAGCACTGGTGGTGAAGGTGCCGCCTCTCTCTCTAGTGTGCTTCAAACACCTCTGCTCCAACCAGTGCAATTGCCACTTCCTAAGAAGCAGCTGTATTTGTCCCTGAATTATGCCCATTGGTATCATTTTATATAATGTAACTAAGTCATAAATAAAATGATTATCAGGACAAAATAAAAGGATATTTATTTGTATAAAGTCTATATTGATTACTTTGATAAGACTCCATAATGGTAAGTTACTAAAACAAGCTGTTAACTTAGGAAAAATTGAGTAAATTTTAATATATTGGGGTGGCCAATAAACTTAAAAACTAGACAGATTTCCAAAAAAACTCTTTAGTGTCTCACTACTATTTAAAGAACAAGCATTGGGAACAGTAAATAATGCACTGTGGTGATTTATGCTAGAAAGGAACAATATGATCCAAAATCAGATTCACAGTTAAAGAAGAGGCCTTATTTAAAAGAAATATTGGTGAATTATTGTTTGTATGTTTTAAATTGCAGTGCCTATACACTTCTTTATTTTCCTTTTGTTTTAAATATTATCAGTTAATTGATCAATTACTAACCCCATAAATAGGCTTCTATTGCCAGCAAATCAAAAAATTCAAAGAACTCTACCTTAGAAATGAGAGGAATTTCTTGGAAAATTAATATTTTGCCAGTGCCAATCTTATTTTTTGTAGGACAAGCTTTCAGCCACTATGTGCACCTAACTGTTTCTGGTTGTACCTAGATGAATTCTGAATGTTGGATGACCAGAACCTCAAAAGAGGGAATCTGACCCATTTGTCTGGTCTTCAATATATTGGTTGAGAGAATTTTTTCACATTCTAGCTTGACTCATTTTGAATATGTGAAGTATAATTGGAATGCACAAACATTTATACAGTGACAACCATATGTTAGGTGTCATGCTGGGCAACACAGGAGCGTAAGTTAGTGTTCTTGTCTTCTAGAGCTTACAGTTTAACTAGAAATAAGTGTGCAAACACCTACCATATAAAACAGCATATGTTATACATTGTATATAGGTAGTAAGCCTACTAAACTAACAGAGTAGATGTTACATATCTGGGCCTTGATACCAATAAACAAAACCAGAGGAAAGTGTAAAAGACACAGGAAGATGTTTTAGTTGAAGGGAAATTACATTACAAAGTAAAAAGCAAAGAATTCTAAGTTGTCATTGAGGGATAGTGGTAGGAACTATTTGACAAGAAAAGAAGTTTTCTTCTCAACCCACAGGAGCTACTAGGGATTTTTCAAGTTACTATGAGGGGTTTTCATCAGGTTGACAACCACTCACTGCTTCAGATTTCTTTCCATGGCCAACATGTGGAAATCATTTGTTTTTCTGATACTTGAAGATTTTCACTATCCACATTGAAACTCTAAACTTGAAAGACAACTAATAGTGGATTTTAAAAATAACTTAAAATATTTCTTTAAAATACTTTAAAGTATTTCTTAACCTGATGAGTTTATCTTTTGCAGAGGAAATCCATATGATCCCAGTTTGCTGATCTTTCAATAAAGAAATTCCACTTCTAAATTATCAGACATTTTAATGGCCCCAGGATGACCCTTTGGGTAATTATTGTAAAGCCTGAGATTTCAAGTCTGTCATAGCCCCCATAATCTCATTTCCAGAGAGGAAAAACCAAAGCACAATCCTCATGAGCTCCTGTAATAATTGATTTTACTAGTTCAAAAACTAGGAAGCACAATAACACAACTCTGAACTTTAATCTAAGTATTTCAAGATACTGACTTTTATAAAATGGAATGAGATGCATTTTCATAGTATTGCCTTAAAATAAAATGAGAAAATTTTGTTGTATCTTTAAAAAATGAGCTCTTGGTAGTTTATATGAGCTCAGTCCCTAGAAAACAAATTCTAAAAATGAAATCTTTAGGCATGTCTTGATATGAAATACAGCTGTATAAAAATATAATTTTAAACTTCTTATACAGATTGTTTTTTCTACTGCTTTTTTCATTGATTTTTATGCTAATCTGTTCAGAAGTTTTCACTATTTCTGAAGGATAACTAACATATACAAGAAGACAACAAGAAATTCTCAGAACTTTATATAAAAAGATATATTTAAAATATATAGTCAATTCTCATTATTAGTAGTTGATAAATTCATAGAAATGATATTGAAATGATTTTTTAAAATGGGGCAACTGAGGAATTGGCTGTCACTATATTGTCTGTCTCTATGTTTTCACTTTCTACACATCTGATATGAGCTCATAAAACTCTATTGTAAGAACTTGTACTTAGGTTATTAATTACCTTCTACAAATACCGTATCTAACTGATATTGGTACTCGTTGTTTTACTTGATCACCCTCCAGCTTTTGGCATGGCTTCAGCCATGTGCTTGATTTTATCATATTGTCTTGATTTTCTTCCTACTCTTCTGACAGTTTGAGTCTCTATTGCAGATTCCTCTTCCTCAGTCTTCTCCTTAAATGGCAGCATTCCCCAGTGACCTCCTGAATGTAGCTATCGTCTGTTCTTGCTCTGCACACTGCACTCAGGAAACCTCACCTACTCCTGTTTCACCTCCCACCTTTTAATTTTGTTGATGGCTTGCTTTGTTGTGTAGAATCTTTTTAGTTTGATGTAGTTCCACTTGTTTATTTTTGCTTTTGTTGCCTTTGTTTTTGGAGTCAGATCCAAATCATTGCCAAGACTAGTATTAAGGAAATTACTGCCTACATTTCCTTCTAAAAATTTTATAGTTTCAGGTCATATGTTCAAGTCTTTACTCCATTATGAGTTAATTTTTGTTTATAGGGTAAGATAGTGGTCCAGTTTCATTCTTTTGTTTGTGGCTGTTCAGTTTTCCTAACTCCATTTATTGAACAGACTATCTTTTCCCCATTTATATTCTTGTCTCCTTTTTCACAATGGATTGACTGTAAGTACATAGGCTTATATCTGGATATCCTATTCCATTCTCTGTGTGTCTGTTTTTATGCCAATTTCAAACTATTTTGATTATAATAGTTTTGTAATGCAGTTTGAAATCAGGGAGTGTGATGCTTATAGCTTTGTTCTTTTTTTTTTTTCTTAAGATTGCTTTGTCTATTTAGGGTTTTTTTATGGTTCTATACAAATGTTAAGGTTTTTCTACTTCTGTGAAAAATGCCATTAAAATTTCAATAGAAATTGCATTGAATCTGTACATTACTTTATGTGATATGGATATTTTAGCAATATTAATTCTTTTAATCCATGAACACAGAGTATCTTTCCATTTGTTTTGGTCTTCTTAAATTTCTTTCATCAGTGTCTTATAATTTTCAGTATAGCTTTTTTGTTAAATTTATTTCTATATTTTTTAAAAATGTAATTGTAAATGGGATTGTCTTCTTAATTTCTCTTTCTGATAGTTTGTTATTAGTATATAAGAACTAAACATATTTGTATATATTAATTTTGTATCCTAAAACTTTACTGAATTTATTTATTAGTTCTAATACTAATATTTTTTGTAGAGTCTTCGGGTTTTTCAGTTCTGAGTGAGATGTGCTCCTGTTTTATGTCTAATGGATTATATGAAGAGACAATTAAAAATAAATTTTGCTTTTATTTATAATTTTTAAAAAGGTATTCATTGATGTTAAAGGTTCTATATGAATACAGACCTCTAGCTAATAACTCATTGTTAAGAGTCAAATGACTTCAAATCTTTCCTGTTTCATTAAACATTTTTTAATGGTAAAGTAACTCTAGGGAAATTGTTTAAATATCAATCTAACAAAGCCCAAGTTGATACTTAATGAGTTATAAAACAAAAAAAGAGAAAGTAAAGTTACTTACAAATCTAATTTTTTCAAATGCTTAGAGATAGATAGTTCTGAAACATGAATTTGAAACCTTTATTCTCTACAACTTCATCTTTTTTATTGTTGTTCAACTACAGTTGTCCCCATTTCCCCCCAACTCTCCCCTGCCCCCCCCCACCTACCACACTCAATCCTACCCTCTCCACCCTTGGCTTTGTCCATGGATGGAACTGGAGAGCATTATGCTGAGTGAAATAAGCCAGGTGGTGAAAGACAGATACCATATGATTTCATCTATAAGTAAGTGGAACCTAATCAACAAAAGAAACAAGCAAGCAAAATATAACCAGAGAAATTGAAATAAAGAACAAACTTACTATTTCATCTTAAGGATGTCATTTTTCTCTAGGGTATCTAATGTTCTTTTCTTTTTTCTTTTTTTTGGCCATTTTGTCTAGACTTCCATTACTTATTTTCTAGTATATGCAAGGCATGGGGATGTGAAGTAAGAGTCATATTTTCTAATTTACCTCTGAAGCTGAGTAACATTCGTTGTCTTTGGAACTTACTTAGCTTCCTATTGACAAAGTTACTCTACTTGACCAAACTTTAGTCAGGCTCCTCTGAGACCTCTCCTCAACCTTTGTACTTCCCGGTCTTTTCACTGCCCAATTTTAACAAGAATCTTGTTAAATAAGTCAGTCTAGAGAGAATCTCCCACTCTGATATCTGAGATCATCTTGGCCTGCCTTCTGCAAGAAACATGTCAAGTTGGTTTAGCCCGAAATTTTCTTTTACACCTGATGTTTCCTCTTAGTAATTTTCTAATTTTCCATCCACTGAACCACACCTTGCTCCTTGACTATAAATCCCCACATTTCTTTGTTGTATTCAGGGTTGAGCCTAATCTCTCTCCCCTGCTCAAAGCCCCATTATGTTGTCCCTCTGAATTCTTTACAAATTCTACATGAAGAGTCAGATTGAAGTTTTTCTGTAACACTATCCAACAGTACACTTGCTGGCAGAGAAAGAGACCCTCTTCAGAAGATGAAGAATGAGACCCTTTTCTTGGGGACAATGTAGTTCTTAAGAACTGTCACTATAAGTAATTCTCCACTTGAAGGTAGTCAGCTGGTGAAGATGAGAAATCACAGTGAACTCAGCAGAGAGTGCGTCTGAAGCACATATCATTACCAGCATCTGTATGGCACAGCCTTCCATTTGCTAGTCAGAATGCGACGTACAGTACACAGCTACATGTCCAAAGGCCACTTATTTCCTACATTGCTTTGACTGAGGCGGGTAACTGGATAAAACAGTTTTAAAATTGTTTCATGTTAAACTCTTTGGGTCATGATTTGAGGCCTTAAACACCATTTATCTGTGTGCTGGGATGAATGCAAGAAGTATTTTAGAAGAATCTTGTGTATGTTCATTGGCACTTGCTTAGCCACTTAGAAACAAAGGTTATTATTTCTTTTGTTTAATAAATGAGGGCTAACCAACACCTGATCAATACCTTTGTCAAGGCAGATTGGTCTGTATTTAAAGACAAAGTCTAATAACCATACTTCAGGCATTGGCCCCAGGTTCCATCTCAAATTCCCTGCTATCCAGTGGTTATCACATGTCAGTGTAAAGGCAAAATCTTCATTTTGTTATGAGCTTTTAACTCTCCTCTATAGCAGCACACTTGCTTTTCTAAAAAGTTGGATATCTTAACAATATTTTATGTATACTTAAAGAATACATTCAATAAATAAATATAAATATCATCCTGTCACTTTTCAAAAACTTGAAGACAATCATATACACACACACACACACACACACACACACAGGGGTGGGCAAAAGTAGGTTAATAAAAATAATTAATAAAGTAATTAATATATAATTAAAGAATAAACTGTTCACAAATAGGTTTATAGTTGTATGTATGTGGTTTATTCTTATATTATTTATGTATTAATTACTGTGCATTATACTGTGTATACATGCAACTATAAACATAATTTTGAACAGAGTATATTCTTGAATTATTTATGTATCAATTACTGTATTTATTATTATTATTAGTCTACTTTTGCCCATGCCTGTATATAAAACTTCCCACAAAGTGTAGAATATTTGGTGCTAATGAACATAGCAGAGAAAGCAGCTATGTATTGTGCTGTATTCAGAGCATAGAGTACTAAATAATGCATAAAGTAAAAATCCCTGTCCAGATCCAGAAGAAGGCTTTGTTGCAACTGCTTATATATTTACTTTAAATATAGTACAAAAAGTTTTTTGTTTCCTCTTGATTAGCCTTAGAAAAAGGAAAGGTAATCTGTTTTCAAAAACCATATTAAAAAGAATAAGAAGATGGTCTTTTAGCATTAAGTTTCTTAATCTCTCTTCACCCCCTTTTCATTTAAAATATTTCTTCATTTTGCCTTCTGAAAATATATGAAGCTTTTTTAACTGTTTTTTTAAATTTATTGTTGTTCAGTCATAGTTGTCCCACATTTTCCCCCTTGTTCACCCCAACCCTGCCCCCCCACTCCCACAATCAACTCCCTCCCTATTGTCTGTGTCCATGAGTCCTTTCTTTGTGTTTCATTGCTTGGCCCTACCCGCTTCCTCCCCCATTATCCCCTTCACTCCTCTCCTCTTGTCTCTGCCAGCTTTTTCTTTATTTCCAAGTCTCTGGTTCTATTTTGCTCATTTGTTTGTTTTGTTTATTAGATTCCACTTATAGGTGATGTCATATGGTATTTGTCTTTCACTATCTGGCTTATTTCACTTAGCATAATGTTCTCCAGGTCTATCCATGCTGTCGCGAAGGGTAGGAGTTTCTTCTTTCTTTCTGCTGGGTAGTATTCCATCATGTAAATGTGCCACAGTTTTTTGATCCACTCATTTACTGATGGGCACTTAAGTTGCTTTCAGCACTTGGCTACTGTAAGTAGTGCTGCTATGAACATTGGGGTGCAGAGGCTCTTTTGAATTGGTGAAGCATTTAACCAGGCTCATCAAGAAGAAAAGAGAGAAGACCAAAATAAATAAAATCAGAAACAAAACAGGTGAAATTACAACCAATACCACAGAAATACAAAAGATCATAAGAAATTACTACGAACAATAATATGCCAAAAAATTTGAAAACCTGGGTGAAATGGACAAATTTCTAGAAACATATAATCCTCCAAAACTGAGTCAAGAAGAAGCAGAAAGTCGGAATAAACTGATATCAGCTAGTGAAACTGAAGCAGTAATCAAAAAACTCCCAGCACACAAAAGCCTTGGGCTGGATGGTTTCATAGAAGAATTTTACAAAACATTTAGAGAATAGCTAACCCAGATTCTTCTCAAACCATTCCAAAAAAATCCAAGAACAGGGAAGACCTCCAAACTCTTTTTATGAAGCCAGTATTATCCTAATTCCAAAACCAGACAAAGATACAACAAAGAAAGAAAACTACAGGCTGATATTGCTAATGAACATAGATGTAAAAATCCTCAACAATATATTGGCAAATCGGATTCAGCAATACATTAAAAAGATAATACACCATAATCAAGTGGGATTCATCCCAGGGATGCAAGGATGGTAAAATATATGCAAGTCAATAAATGTAATACTTCACATAAACAAAAGGAAAGACAAAAATCACATGATCATATCAATAGATGAAGAAGCATGTGATAAAGTACAGCACCCGTTTATGATAAAAAACACATAGCAAAGTAGGAATAGAGGGAGCATACCTCAACATAATAAAGGCCATATACAAGAAACCTACAATCCACATCATAGTCAATGGACAAAAACTAAAAGCTTTCCCGCTAAGATCAGGCATAAGACAAGGGTGTCCATTTTCACCACTTCTATTTAACATAGTATTGGAATTTCTAGCCACAGTGATCAGACAAGAAAGCATCCAAATTGGGAAGGAGAAAGTAAAGCTGTCCCTATGTGCAGATGGCATGATGGTGTACACAGAAAACCCTATAAACTCCACCAAAAAACTACTTTACCTAATAAAGTAATTTGGCAAAATAGCAGGATACAAAGTCAACATTCAGAAATCGAAGGCATTTTTGTATACTAACAATGAAATATCAAAAGCAGAAATTAGGAAAAATCCCATTTACTATAGCAACAAGAAAAATAAAATACTTAGAAATAAACTTAACCAAGGAGATACATGAAGCTTTTCTGAGCCTAGCAATATTGCCTCCCTAAGTTTCTTAAAACCAACTGACAACTAACCAATCAACCAACCACCCACCCAAACAACACACCTACCCACCAATCAATCAAGCAACTGACTTAACAAGTATTCTCTGAACCCATATATCCATGCAAGTGCTAGATGCTCTTTTAGATCTGTCCTACATCTTTCATGTACTAAGTCAAACATATCTCTGGTTACTGAATGAAATTCCCTTTTGTAAATGAAATATCTTCATTTTTGCGTACTTCAGCTCCATTTTTCCTTATGATCCATACTGAGATGCTAAAACATGTACTATTCTTTCTATTCCCAAAGAGGAATAAATAGTTTAAGATTCAAATAAATTCTTTTACATAAATGGCCTGCCAATGAAGTGGGGCAGTGGGGCTGGTCTACCCAGGGTAAGGTAACAAAGTGGCCCATTGTCTGTAAAAAATTTAAGGCAAAAATAAAGACAATTAAAAGTTGGTTCTCTATTATCTCTCCCCCCTCCTCTGGTTACAGGCATTTTGTTCTTCATTTCAATATCTCTGGTTGTATTTTGCTTGCTTATTTGTTTTCTTGATTAGGTTCTATTTATAGGTGAGATCATATGGGATAATAGGAGAAGGGCCATCAAGGAACATGTATAAGGGACAAATGAACAAAGCCAAAGGGGGTCGGTGCGAAGGTGGGAAGCAGAAATGGGTGGGGCGGGGAGCTGCGGTGGGGTGAAAATGGAGACAACTGTACTTGAACAACAATAAAAAAAGAAAAAAATAGTTGGTTCTTTTTTTATCACATGTGAAGATGATTCTAAATGTCAGTAATAAAATACTCCTCCCTGAAGGGGAAGACAACTCTCACCCCTGCCTCATCTTATCACATTCCTATATTGCACTGTTAATAAACAAGGACTCTTTTGCAATTTTCCTGTGGATTGGTATTGGTATTTCTGTTGGTTGTATGACTCTCAACAGTGGGGGATTTGAAAAAAGTGAATAAAACCTTTAAATTCTCATGTCTAATATTATTATTTGTGTGACAGGATAATGTCCTTTTTTTAAAAATATTTGCTTCAAGTTTTCAGAGCTACTAGAATTCTGTAAACACTATAATCAGTCAGTGAGAGACCAGGAGATAATGAAAACATGTTCAATAATTTTACTAAGCCTTCAGTGAAATGGCTGAAATAAAAATGCAAGTTTTTCTTGCTTATTCTATTCTCAAGGGACTTTAACAGTAATTTTATATATCAGTGTTGATAATTTCCTTAAAATTTTCTGATTAGAGAGGTAGGACTTACTTAAAAAATATCATGATCCCTGGCTGGGTGGCTCTGTTGGTTGGAGTGTTGTCCCATACACCAAAAGGTCACAGGTCAATTCCCGGTCAGGGCATGCGCAAGAGGGCAACCAATCAGCATTTCTTTCTCACATAGATGTTTCTCTTTCTCTCTCTCTACCCCCATTCCTCTTTAATAAGCAATGAAAAAAAATATCCTCAGGTGAAGATTAAAAAATCTTGAAATAAAAAATTAAGTTCCTATGCAAATGAGTCTATGGAATTCAAGGGACATTATCACTTAGTCCAGGGTACCTGATCCCTCAATCTACCTTGGCTCAGGTCCTCTAAAGCCTGGTTCTTTTAGCTTCCCTTTTAATTCTGTGACTTCCCTATATTCTTCCAGTGAATTTCCTTTTTGTTTAATTTAGCCATAGTTAGAAATTGTGGTTTGCAATCAAAACCCCCTACTTGAAATATTTACATATATCCCAATCATGCTTAATCTTTAGAACAACTTTAGAGGTGAGGTGATAAAAACAGATTCTCATATTTTAAAGTTATTTATACTTGGTTGTATAAATAGTTAATAGCAGAATTGGAATACAAATTTGGATTTGTTAGCATTTACGTCTTCCTATCATGTTACTACAAAATCTTAAGAGTTGAATTCTTCGGGGCCACATGTTGTTTGACTCTAACAGATGCCCCAACCAAAAGCCCTCCTTGCAGTTCCGTTCAGTATAACCATCCACCCATTCATTCACTTAACAAATACCCAGATACAACTGACCCTTGAATAACACAAATCTGTACAGCATGGGTCCACTTATAGGTGAAATTTTTTCAATAAATACTGTTAATGTACTTGCATTTGCTCTTCCTTATGACTTTTAAATAATGTTTTCTTTTCTTTTGCTTGTTTTACTATAAGAATACAGTATATACTATATATATAATATACAAAATATGTAAAAATTAATTGACTGTTTATGTTCTTGGTATGGCTACTGGTCAACAGTAGGCTGTCAGTAGTTAAGTTTTGTGGAGTCAAAAGTTATACATGAATTTTCAGCTTCAAGTGGTATTGATGCCCCTAACTCCAGCAATGTTCAAGGGTCAACTACTGTATTTTTTGGACTATAAGATGCACTTTGTTCCCCAAATTTGGGAGGAATAATGGTTGATAATGCTGCTGTTGAGTTCTGTTTACATTTATATTGGTGAAATATTATGTTATTTATGCTATTAAATATTTTACCACATTTTTTGCTTCAAAATTTTTTTTCCTATTTTCCTCCTCTAAAACCTCAGTGCATCTTATGGTCTGAAAATGCAGTGTATATATAATAGGTGCAAGATGCAGCAACAAGAATAGGGAGTACAAAGTTGGGTCAACCTGTCACTTCCATCAGGTTGCTCACATCCCTCTGCAAAGCTGATTGTTCAGTTAATAGGCTTTATATTGGAATCAGTTAAATTTAAGCAGTAGGGAAAAGAACAGAATATAATATAAAGCCATATGGTTCAGACAAGATAAGAATAATTCAGCTCATTAAATTAGAAAGTTTCTACTCAATTTAAGCCTTCAATAGGGCTTCAATTCTTCACTGCAATGACTTCTAGAAACACATAGAGAAAAAATAGTTTTATTTCCAGTCTTTAAAATAAACAAAAGTATGATGAAATAATCTAGTGTACTAAATTTCAATCCTTGGCTTACCTCCCTGGAGATTTCTCTTGATATCTGCACACTAGTTAATATATTCTTTAAATCAACTTTTATTTATTGCTTTAAAATATTTTAAAGGAAACATATTGCTAGTTTCAGTGAAAAACTGATAACCTATACATAGAAAGTAACTATGCAAATAAATACAGTGAACTAAAGTTAGTAAGCTTTATCTAGATAGCATTGCATTGGAAAGCTCTGAGCCTGACTTGATCTGCTCCTTTTTGCCAACAAAGAATAACAACTGCTCAGCATGTATTAAAGATCTACTCAGTCCACACTAATTTTTCTCCTGGAAGTGATCAGAAGGATAGAAAGAGAACCTGAATGAAAGTAGTTTTCTCATTACATGATTCAGTGATACGTAATACTATATTTTCATCCCACCAAAAAATAGCCTCTTGCAAACCATAGTGTTCCAGATATGTACTTGAGGACATATAGTGAGGTAGGAGAATGGAAATGTATTATATGTGGACAGAAGCGATAAAAGCAGCTTCTAAGTCTGTGTCTATCATTTGTATTCATTCACTCATCAACTAATACACATTAAGTACCTACCATGTGTCAGTCATTGTGCTTAGACCTGGTAAGACCCTCACTTCAAAAAGAAAGTAAACTAGGTGAGAATGAAGAAGATAATTGAATAAGCAAACTTAATAGATGCTACGTGCCAGACTCACAGCGAGAGAAGTCATTTTCAAGTCTCAATAGGCCCCCCAATCTTTCAGAATTTCCAGAAGTCCTATGTCTATTTTAAGCTGCCAATGATTTATTTCCTTCACTGAGTGACCATCAGTTAAAAAATACCGAATAGGTATCATATAAGGAATGGAAATCAGTAGGTACTTGAAGAATAGAAGGGCACAAGAGTAAAGTGTGCTGTCATATGGAAATAATAAAGTGGGCATCAGAAAGAACATTAAAGATTGCTCTAATATTTTCCTATTCTAGGAATCAGAGGCTTACAATTTCTTAGAGTTAGAGACTAAACAGATTTAAACTGCACATCATGAAATCCAGTCTAACATTCTTTGTACTATTTGATATATTGAGAGTTAAGGATATTTACATTTTTCCAAAAGGATAATCTGAGGCTTCCCCAGTAAATAAGTACTTCCCCACTCTCCCAAAAAGAAAATAAAATGGAGATTATGTGGTAGACAGTACAATGATCTCATTTTAAGAAATGTTCAAAGGGGATACATTTAAATACAGATATGCCACATATTATGGTGACTAAGATAAATTGTTGAATGAGCCATATTAAAATACTTATATTGAGAAAAACTTATGGAAAGATTAGCATGGAAATATGAATGGCTTTTTGTGGTTGTCAACCACCTTTAAAGCTAACCAGAATAAAGGGTTCTCTCTATAGAATGACAATTTTATCCTACAGGAGAAACTCATACTTCCTCTCCTAAGCTCTTCAGCACCACTACATTGAGAAAACTTGGGAAGAGGAGCAAGGGAAAGCCCTGGAATAATTTCCAGCCATCCCTAGTCTTTGTAGACAGTAATTTATTTTATTGTCTCTTTCTTCCTAGTTTTGATCATATACATTTTAAGAAGTAGGTGACTTTGAAGCAAAGTATAAGGTAATTTACAGCATTCTCCAATGTACAAAGTTGATAATTACTGAAGTACATTGTTTAAAGAGGAAGGCTAGGAACACTATTTTTCTCCAATTTCATCCACAGAATATCAACAGGGTTACCCTGGGGCATGGAACTTGGAAACAAAGGACAGCAGTTTTAGTCAAATAAGCATATGACTGAATTCTACTATAGTGGATTCTTTGGTAGCTCTGAACCTGGATAATTATTCCAGCTACATTGTCTTTGTATTTATTTCTGTTCTTAGCTAGTCAGTACTATTTTGCATTCATTCTGAACTTATTCAGAATTAAACTTTCCAAGACCAATGGCACATTTTATTAAACCATGTTATTCCAATTCAGTTGTATTAAACATCTTCCTATTGAATCCTAAAGAATTACCTTGAAAATAAAAATATAGATCATCTTGCTATTTAAATTCTTGAAATTAAACCATTTAATTGGCTGGCCTAGCTTGTAATGATATGCTAAGCCACACTAATCCTCACATGAGAATGAAAACTGGTAAAATATAATATACCTGTGGAGCTTGAGAGTGACAGTTCCATAAACGGTAGCAAAACCAAGGAGGCGGACCCATCTTAGGAGAATACAGCGAAATGTGTTTGGCTCAAAGTACAAGATAACGACCTGTGGGATGAGAAGAGAAAGAAAGAAATCTTTAGGATCAACTGAAGACCCACAGACTAAAATCAATATTTCATGAGCTGATGTTTAATACACATAAATTCTCACATAAGCACACATCCATTAGATTAAAACTTTTAAATATTACTTTGATCATTCATTGTCCAAATAAGAGAACTATGGTGTCTCCCTATTGCTTCCAAATCAATTCTAAATGCTTTAATTCTAATTTTCAGGAGTTTCTATCAAGTGTCTCTAAGTCATTGGTATGTCCAAACTTGGTTCTTTTTACTTCCCTGATGTGCCAGCCAGGCTAGCTTCCATTGTCTTCCACCTGGAACTTTCCTTGTCCCTGTCTCCACACTTTTACTATACCTATCCCCTGTCTAAATCAGCCCTAAGAGGATTATCCTGTGCTGCACACCTCCACCCGCCCCCCCCCCACCCCGCCAACCACTGCCACCAGTCTACCACTCCATATTTATTACTTCACTTAGTACTCAGTTCAATTATTTCGCTAACTTGTTGCTTCTTATTCCGGAGTTTTCATTCAACAAACATTAATTAGGCATTTACCGTGAGCCAGGCACTATACTAGATGTTGTGGATTACAAAGGCCAATAAGAAAGGAGAGACATATAAACAAGAAACTACAATAAAGTAGTACAGGTGCTGCTCTGTTTGGTGTGGCTCTGTGGGTTGGAGGGTTGTCTTGTGAACTGAAAAGTTGCAGGTTTGAATCCCGATCAGGGTGCATGCCTGGGTTGCAGGTTCAGTCCCAGTCAGGATGCCTGCGAGAGGCAACTGAAGATATATAGATGTTTGTCTCACTGTCTCTCTCTCTCTCCCTCCACCCCCTCTCTAGAATCAATAAACATGACATCCTAGGTTGACGATAAAAATAGGAGCACAGGTGCTGGGATAAACACTTGCACAGGTTCAGTGGACATAAGGGAACACGTGGCCAATTCCAGGGGAATGGTCAAAAGGCATATATACAGGGTGGGGCAAAAGTAGGTTTACAGTTTTTCATATGAAAATAATACAGGAATTAATAAATAATAATATAAGAATAGACTTCCGGCCAAGATGGAGGCATAGGTGGACACACTGTGCCTCCTTACACAACCAAAATTAAGGACAACAAAAATTTAGAAGCAAAAAAACAACCAGGACAGACAGAAAATTGAATTGTATGGAAGTCCTGACAACCATTCATCCAGACCGGTAAGAGGGGTGGAGTCAGCGGCCAGTGGAAAAGGGTTGAGGCTGGAAAAAGCGGTGGCTGGCAGACCCAGGCATGCAGGGCGCAGGCAGCGGCTAGCAGATCCTGGTGGCAGACCCCGGGCACGGGTGTGGGGAGGCAACGAGCAGACCCAGTGAGGCTGAGGCATGCAAGGCAGTTATCTATCCCCGGGCACACATTCGCGTGCAGATAAACCAGGTGAAAACGGACAGCGAGAGAGACCGTCCAACCCAGGGCCTCAGTGCCTGGAAATAAAGCCTAAAAGCACTGATTGAAAACACTGGTGGAGGTTGAGGTGCTGGGAGAGACTCTCAGCCTCACAGGAGAGTTAGCTGGAGAAACCCACAGGGTTCTAGAACATACACAAGCCCACCCACCTGGGAACCAGCACCAGAAGGGCCCAATTTGTTTGTGGGAAGCAGCAGAGGGGACTGAAATACGACAGAGAGTGGAACAAGCTCCATTGTTCCCTCTCGGACCCCGCCCCCACATACAGCATCATAACCCAGCAACTGGGGTGCCCTGCCCTGGTGAACACCTAAGGCCCCGCCCCTCACTACAGGTGCTCGACAAGACCAAAAAAAAAAAAAAAAAAAGCAAAGATATGGCTCAAACAGAAGAAAAATTGAAAGCCCCAGAACCCGTTCTTTTAAGCGACCAAGAGATAGCCAACCTATCAGATGCACAGTTTAAAGCACTGGTGATCAGGAATCTCACAGAATTGGTTGATTATGGTCACAAACTAGATGAAAAAATGAAGGCTACAATAAGTGAAATGAAGAAAACTGCACAGGGAACCAATAGTGATGGAAAGAAAACTGGGTCTCAAATCAATGGTGTGGACCAGAAGGAAGAAAAAAACATTCAACCAGAACAGAATGAAGAAACAAGAACTCAAAAAAATGAGGAGAGGCTTAGGAACCTCCAGCATATCTTTAAACGTTCCAACATCCGAATTATAGGGGTACCAGAAGGAGAAGAGGAAGAGCAACAAGTCGAAAACTTATTTGAACAAATAATAAAGGAGAACTTCCCCAATCTGGCAAAGGAAATAGACTTCCAGGAAGTCCAGGAAGCTCAGA
>CM052538.1:51337315-51347963 GCA_028533065.1 Trachops cirrhosus
AAAACAAAAACAAACTAAGCAAACAACTAGAACAGGAACAGAACCACGGAAGTGGAGATCACATGGAGGGATAGCAACAGGGGAGTGGGAGGAGGAGAGAGGGGGAAAAGGTACAGAGAATAAGTAGCATAGACAGTAGGGAGAAAATAGGGGGAAGGCAAGAATAGTAGGGGAAATGTAGAAGCTAAAGAACTTATGACACATGGACATGTACTAAAGGAGGGGAATGTGGGTGGGAGGGGGTGCACAGGGTGGAGGGGAGTGAAGGGGGTAATGGGACAACTGTAATAGCATAATCAATAAAATATATTAAAAAATAATAATACAAGAATAAATTGTTTCATGTACTTACAACTGTAAACCTACATTTGCCCCACCCTGTTTTTGCAAGGTGCTGTATGTACTGCCTTTTAGATGCTGCTGTGTGATTTGGAGCAAGCCCTCATCAAATAGGAATTGGTTTGGCCCTGTGTAAGGAGTGTTACACAGTGTCGGAGGACAAATGCTGTGGAAAATGCAGACGTATACCTTTCTGCTTGAAGCAGCTGGCTGAACTGATTCTGCTGAATGTAAGGCCATCATTACAGAAAAATATAACCACGCTGAAAACCCAGAGTGTTATTTTTGGTTATGCATCCCAAAGATTTGAATATTGGGAAACATAAGGGGTAACTGGGGGCCAGGGCATGGGGGCTGATAATTTCTTGCTGGTATCTTAGAAATGAAGCCCCAGTTGCCAGCAGTACCAAGAATGATATCACCTAAAATTCTATGCTAGTATTTCTCAAATATTTCTACTAAATTTATTTAGATATGGATCTAAGTGTTGTCAATATCATTTGGATTACATTCTCAAGCAGTGGGGAAAATACTGGACAAAAGTGTCAAGGAGAAAGGAAATAAATGTAAAAATAAATATGGACAGCAGATAATGTTGCTTTGTCTATATATAGTATTTGTAAAGATTTGATTTTAGAGTTTAATCTACCAGAAAATTATTTGGATTCATCCCAAAATTGGTATGAAAACCTTTCTTTTATTTATTATTTTGACAAAACAAGTTAAAGTTCTATAAATTTGTATTGTTTCAACTCATGTATTTTTGACAGAGTTCTTTTTCACAAGAGTCCAATAGTAATTATGAGTTCTGCAAAGTAAATTGTGTTGTTTACTAAGAAACCTGTGCTGAAGGAAGAAGGGAAAACAGGGGAAAAATAATAAAGAAAATTTGATAGATTTTTAAGGGATTGAGGGAGTATATGTGTTTCTTCTCATGGCAGAGAGAAAATGACAAATTGGAAACCAGAGAGGGAGGGACCTAAAGTCAAGAACTAGATTAGAGTTATACTAGCACAGTGGATTCCTCCAGGCTGCAAAATCCTGTGAATTATTGTAAAATTTTCTACTGTATACCAAGTAGTGAATAGGGGAAGGCGAACAACTGTAATATAGAAGTTGGCATAATTATTTTTTATTTTGAAATAAAGAATTGTTCTTGAACTATTTGAGAACTACTGATACAGCTTCAAACTTTTATTTCATAGATGAAGAATTTGAGGACTTGTTACTGTAAATGAAAGACTGAGTTGGTCAAAATGAAATAACTTTTTTAGCATCCATAGATAAGATATAAATTTAAAAAGTAATAGAAAATAATATTCCAGTGAACTTAATAGAACATATTATTAGAAACAGTTCAGCAAGTAGTAAGGTTGAAATTCTCATTTTGCAGTGTGGTGGTCAACACAGGTTCTGAATCCAGTTTCCCTGGGTTCTAATCCCAGCTCTCATCTGTATTAGCTGCATTACTTTGACAACTTATTTAACATTGCCTTGCTATGCCTCAGTTTTCCCACTTGTAAAATGAAACACAACAATAATTCCACATGCTACTGTTCTGGTTTAAATATGATAAACACAATGTCTGGTACAGCAATTATTCAATAAGTATTGGCTATTATTATCAGAAGAGTTGATTTATATATGCTTTGTTCTAAAAGTTCCATTCTCATCGCAGTATAATTACTTACCATCTCAATAAATTCTTTTCTAATCATTCCAGCCACTTCTTTTGAATTCCTATAATCACTTTTTGACAGTATCCTTTTTCTACTTTGCTTTACATTGTAGTTATCTGTATGTGTGTCTCCTTGAATCAAATGTAAAATCAGAGAAGGCATACTTCTCCGTACATTCTGTGTGCTTTACACACAGAAAATTTATATATATGAAATTTTTTGCTCAATGATTTATTTTAGCTAACTTAATAAAAAATGTTACCTTCAAAATAAACTATTTGAAAAGTCCAATTAGGGTTCATTAATTATGATGATTCTAATTTTTACATTCACTATTAATTTACTCTGTGTGAGGCAGTAGGGGATTTAGAGACCATACAGATAACTGAGATGTGGTTTTGTCCTCAAGTTAAAATTTAGAAGAGTAGGTATTACATGTAAATAATAAAAAATTATTGTGTGATCATACTTATACAGCACTACTGCTACACACTAGATTAAGCATTTTTGCCTTATTTATTCATTTAGTCCACATAGTACCTTATGGGTAGGGACTCTTATAGAAAAAAAAATGAGGCATAGAGAATTTAAATGATGTGCTCAGGCTCACATAGCTAGGAAGTGTCAGAGCAAGAATTGGAATCTAGGCAGTTTGGTTCCAGAGTTCATGCTCATTAAGAGCTATACCTTCATTCTTCTCCAAATATTTCTACCAGGTGAGGGAGATGACAAAAGTTATCATATTGTGAATCTTATAATATTGAGGATCCAGAGACAAGGAAATTACTCAGTGGAAAAAAGTGAATTTATTCTGGGAGGATGGATATTTGGGCAAGAACATGAAGGAGAAACAGGTTTAAGTATGTAACAAAGAGAAAAGGGGAAGAGAGCCCAAGACAAAGGCCTGGTTGTGGGAAAAGCTTTAGAATGTGGAGTATGCAGTTACACTCAGGAGGACATGAAAGGGAGTACTGAAAATCAAGCTTCAAAACAGACATGGGGTCAGTTCTTCTTAAGCTTTTAATAACATGATGAGGAATTCAGATCTTATTTCATCAGATGACATTCCACTAAACTTCTTTGAGTTGATATCAGAAGTCTATTCCAGAGAGTTAATCTGGCAGCAGCACGTGAGAGGATTGGTCGGCTGTGAAAGGGGAAAATACTGAAGGTGCAAAGACTAGTTTGGAAAAATAAAAACCACCCTAAAATAAAACTGTAGGAAATAGGTAAAGAAGAACATACATAACATTGTGAGATTGGTAATTCAGTTATTCATGGGAATAGAAGAAAGAAGATGCAGAATCAGGAAAACTGGGCAACTGATTATTTGTTGAGGCAAAAGAGAATAGTGTCAAAGACAGACAATGTGACGATTTTAACCATGGATAACTAGGAAGGTGATTATGTTTAAAAAGAAAACAATGTTAAAAAAAGACGCATAAGACTGCAGAAAATCATGTTACCTTTGCTTAGTAACCTCCCCACCCCCAGCTCATCCTTCATGTCTCAGCTCAGGATTGGCCTCCATGACTCTTCCCATCAATCCCCAGCCTGAGTCAGGTTTCCATCTAATTTGCACATTATTTGCTTGTATTGAATTCTGAGCTTTCCTTCATCACACTCATCTGCTCTATTTTGATAGAATTATTTCTGTAATTCATTTGTTGAATGTTTCTTACTAGCTAATTTGTAAGTTGCATGAGGACAAAGGTTGTCACTACTGTTCCCTAGTACTGTGCCTGACAGAAGTAGGTAACCAATAATTGCAAGTGGAAAAAATGAAGTACAAAAAAGGAAATGAGTGTGGGAAGGAGAGAGGAAGTAAGAAAGGATAGAAGACAGTAAGTTCATTTTTGAAAATACTGAGTGAGTGTAAGTTCTCTATAGGACTTCCAATCCAGATCTAGCTTATAGTAATATACTCTGTAAAGGGAATAAAAAATAAGACTAGGAAGTTTCAGTGTCCTTCAAATCTCAATATTTAACTTTTTCTTGTTAAATATAACTTACATACATGTATAGTTTAACAAATTATTGTAAAATAAATACCCCTTCCCAAAACCCAAGTTAATAACACATTTCGTAACAGACCTTGGTAGGAGAAGAAATAGAGAAAAATTAAGCCACTGACTTGAAAAATTTATGAATGATGGTGATAGTACTAGTAGCTGTTATTTTTATGTACCAATACACTACTTATACAGGGTGGTGCAAAAGTAGGTTTACAGTTGTTCATATGAAAAAGCAATGCAATAACTAATAAATACTAATAAAAGAATAAACTCGTGTTATGCATACTCACAACTGTAAATCTAATTTCTCCCCATCCTGTATTTAAAGTCCAAATACTTTAATAACCCCATTCTAAATATTAAGAGACTAATGTGGTTAATTAATTTGCCCATGGTTATCAAAATAGTAAAATGTTAAAGCACAATTCATAAAACGTCCTTTTTCCTGAAAGAACTAACTAAGGTATATTTTCAAAATACATATTTCAAGGGAAAACTTTCCCCATTTTCTTTCTAATATTAGAGGCAAATGGCAGATCTAACGATATTTTATTTAATGTGTAGGAAGCAGGATATAAGTGTAACACTTATGTCATTAAGTAACCTAAGGACCTAAAGCACATAAAATTGCTGAATGAATGAGTACAGGTTATAAATTATAGGTAGAATCAGGGGAGGGAGTGGGAGAAAAAGAGACTCATTCAGGGTCAGCAGGAGAAAGCGTGTCACACAAAAGCCACCAGTTTTCTTTCTTTAACAACTCATTTGTGAAATCACTACAATTTGCCTAGACATTTGTTTCCCCTTTCTCCTGAGAGGAAGGCTCCAGTGTGAAAATCTGAGGTGGATATACGTCTATGTATGTTTTAAGGATTTGGTTCTTCAACTCTGGAAGTTTTTCAGATGCTAACAAAATACAATCAGCTGATCTTAGTGGTGGAATAATCTGGGCATTGTGTATTTAAAAAACATTGCTATTTTGGAGGTGGCCTTCCAAGCCTTTGCCTCACTGCAAACAAATCTGCACATATTATCCATTCATTTCATCATATGTAATTTTTTAGCTAATTTTGAAGTCAGCTTGATTGCCTATACTCTTTGGATACTGAACACAGCTAATGGGTAAGAAAAGAGACCACCACAGAGAAAAAATATTAGGCTTTTCAAATATGCACAAAATGGAACACTTTAAAATAGAATAACTTTCTTTTGCAAATATAGACCCAGCTCCAGCAATAGAAAATTAACCTCTGCTGTGGCTGTTCATTGTACAAGGTTCAGTGATTTTAGAAGAGGAATGCTTAGAAGGTAAAAACGATCAGAAACTAGCACAACCCAATGCTGTTCCCAACTCTGGGAGAGTAAGAGGTTGGAGGCTCTTGTGTTTGGCCTGACATTTTAAGGATCTTAGCAACAGTTTTCCTTGGATGCAGGAGTTCTACCTTCCTAGCTGACTTGCCAAGTGTTATTTGCTTTAGTTCAGTAAAAATGGTTGTGAACTAAACCACTGTTAAGGTGAATGCGGTGTTACATGCTTTGGGGTTTCTGTTAGTAAGTATGTGTGAACAATTTTATTTATAAAAAATATTACGGGGCAATTGGAACACAGTGACAGATGCCATTGATGAGACTTTTGTCAATGAACTTGTCTTTGATAAGGTTTTGAAGAACTTATGAGTGTTTAAGGACTCTCTCTATTATATCTGCAATGCCCTTCTCAAGTAAAAGTTTCACTAATCAAATATTCTCCAAGCCGCTCATTGCTCTCAAGTTTACTGTGCTCCCAACAATCCTTACTGAACACATGGAAAATGAAGTGGATGTCTTGTTTCAGAGGACAGCCCACAAGTAGCACCTGGAATATCTAATATTAAAACTAGTAACTAATCTATTTAGGTTTATTATCGTTCAAGTAGGAGGCTGGAAATAAATAATATAGGCAGAACTATGTATATAAAAGTAGTTTTTACAGGATTTGCTTTAAAAATATGTAGATTCAAAAAAAAAAAAAAAAAATATGTAGATTCAATGTCTTTGGGTGTGCTCTAAAATTATTATTTCCATATTTGACAAGAGATATAATTCCATGTACAGGAAATATTTAGGATGAAAATGCATGCCCTGTAAATGTTTAACTAATTACCTAAAGTTAGATTCAAACTACAACAAAATAAAAAAAATACTTAATACAACTGTACATTTATGCGATTACCACACATGAAAGGGGCTATGAGAATGATTATGTCTTTACAAACCCATGGTCTAGAACTTATTACTTTGCATTTGCTACTATTACTCCAAAACAACAAATAAGGAATAAAGTAATAAACTAAGAATATATACCAAAGTTTGTAAAATGTGTATTTTAGTAACTTTTTTTGGTTATTGTGACGACAGATCATACATGCTTGACATAGCCCATCTAAAATTCCCATTGTAATAGCCTGAAAATTAAAAAAAGTTAATAGGGTCAGAACTCTGAAAACTAAAGGCAAAGATGACAAGACCCCATATTCTGAGTGGTGAGCTACTCACTGCTTGTTAGATGGTATCAAATGAATAAGCACCTTTTAAATAAAACACAACATGCCTCATTCTCTGAACCAAAATAAGACCTGAAAGCTCAAAGATATCAGGGAGAGATTTTCTTTCTTTTTTTAAACTTTTTTGGTTCAAGTACAGTTGTCTCCATTTTCCCCCCACTACTGCCCCCCACCCCAGCCATCTCCACTTCCCACCTTTGATTCCATCACCTTTGGTTTTGTCCATGTGTCCTTTATAGATGTGCTTAACCCCCCCCATTATCCTCTCCCACTTCCCCTCTGGTTACTGTCATTTTGTTCTTAATTTCAATTTTCATTCATACTTCTCATCAGGGTCTAACTCTGCAACCCATAGGATTTTACTAAACAGAACAAACAAATTTTAAAATCATTGGCCATGCCCTAACGTGCAGAAACTATTTGTGCACCTGCCAGTCCTGGGGCTTTCTGGTCCATGACTGCCCTCCCACCAGCTCCACTCTTCTCTTTCCACTCAGTTTAGAACTCTGGGGAATGGAGCATTCAAAATGTGATTCTCATTGCCTAAAGAAAAGCACAGCCCGTTGGAAAGAAGAGAGCTGAGAGAATGGTGCTAGAAAGTACAGGAAGCCTCCCTGGTCTCAGTTTGCCCGTTCCTCCACAAGAAAAGGCACTTTGTGGAAATACCTATCCCAGCTAACTTAATAAACACAGAAACAAATGACTACTTTTTTCTGAAACTTTTACAACCTCAGTTTATGTGTTCAAAAGAAATAGTTTTGGACAATAATAAATTATGGTACATGACTTATGATAGAAGATTATACCACCCTTAACAATCATGTACATGAAAATCTTAATGAGTATGGGAAAGCCCTCAGGATTTATGTTAAGTGAAATAACTAGCAGCATACTATATATATGTATGTATATATAAAATATACATATTATATATATTTTAAAGTTATTGTCTGTCCAGAAGTTATCCAGCCATGTAATATGAAAAATAGACACATTTACTAAAGAACATGCAAGATACAAGAAACATTGTACACAGGACAATGATGCCTCAGTCCCCTTCCAAGTATGCACCTTGGCACCTCACACAGTTCTCCCAATCACCATCAGCTGCCCCATTATATTTTGCAGAATCTTATCAACAGTCTGAAATTTCTTCCCTTTTAAAGGTAATTTTAGTTTTGGGAAAAGCCAGAAGTTACAGGGAGCCAAATCTGGGCTGTAGTGGGGCTGAGTCACCTGGGTGATTTGATACTTTGCCAAAAAAAAACCCTCTGCACAAGACATGATGCTTGAGCAGGTGTGTTGTGATGAAGCTGCCAACCACCAGTTGCCCATATCTGCGACCTTCTGAATCACCTGAATAGTTTCTATGGAGGAATGTTCAAGCTTAATGCAAAATTTGATGCCGATTTGTTGCTCTACTTGGTCAGTCGTTCTTTTTCATGCAAATGCTACACAGCACATATGCTCACTAAATGGCATCTACCGCCCCCACGGACTATACAGTGAAGTGGTCATTGTTCACGCATGCACATCCCAGTCCACTCTGTGGCTGCCAGGTCACATCCATGTTGTGTGAGTCATCTTTATTATACTAACAATGGCTTGACATTTTCTGTACAGATTATATACATATATATACACACAAACATAAATGAAAGAATACCTATTCCTTGCTTATTACCCTTAATTTAATACCCTTAACCTATTCTAGAAAACAGGGCATGGAAGGGCTATGCATAAAAACCAATGTGAAAAAATGTATTGTATTGTTTGTTCCTATTAAGAAGTCCATCCAAAAATTATGTTGTCTATAATTATTAAAAAAGCAAAAATAAAAACCCAAAGAAACAAAAAACTCTGAGGCTATGATTTTTCTTCCTATTTTCACTCCTGACATTTTTATGAACAAACTCCATGTTCTTCTGAGAGAAAAATACATGAACAGAGTGATGAGAATATGAGAAAAGCACACAGTTAACATTTTGTTTTATTAATATGAAAAAATTTATTAATATGAAATAATATTTTCTAAAATGAGTACCTTACTGTAAATATGTATAAGCAACTGTTTATTTTGAATAAATAGAAGTATATATATGTATATATGTCTATATATCTCTCAAAAAGTTAATGGTGCTGACAATTATTCAACATGCACACACTTCTTCGTATTTTAATTTTTTCTATAATTAGAAAAATGTTAATTTAAAAAAATTAATATCTGTTACAGGAGCTCAATAAGTGGTAAATCAGCATAGGATAACTCAATCTTTTAGTTTAATACATGCAGATAATGGGAGCATAAAGTTAAACCTTCTGGGTCCTCTCCTGAAATGTGACTGTAAGAAAGACAGAGTTTATCTATGAGTTAAGAAATTGGCAGAGAGCTAAAAAATATATATCTCTTGAGAAATGGACAAGTTTAGAAACAAATAAGCTCTGAGTATAATCAATGATCTACTGATTCAATTTTTCTTATTTTAGAAATGGACAAAAACAGTGAACTGGCAAGCAGAGTGGTAATGAAAGAACATGAGAAATGGAGAGACTTTACACCAGCCAGGGCATGAAGAATAATTTTAAAGGAGAAATTTTTAAAAGATAAAAAGTGAAGGAATCTACCAAGGCTGCCTTCCCCAGTGGGCTCTGATTCACCATTAAGTTCCCGATTCTGGGATTGGTGCTCATACATAGCTCATGAGTAGGAACTGCTGAGAAATGACTTTTTTTTGGTTGTAATATTTTAAAACAATAAATGAGAAAAATATGAAATGGTCATGTAGCTGGGGGGAAATAATTTGAATTTTCTCAAGTACTTCTATCTGTGTTTAAATTGTGACTTACAAAGAATGAAGACTTCAACTTAAAAGATTCAGTGTGATTTATATTTGCTACTCTGGAAACTCAAGTTAAAAGACTGTAGAATACTCAAGGCTGAAAGGAGTATGAGTAGTAATGACAACAGTTGACAGATAGCAATACAACTCTGGAAGATGGAAAGCAGGCTGTAGTGTATAACCAGATGAAGAAGTCAAAGAAAGTGGAAGTGTGCACCTGAAGAAAGGGAGCCCCTCAGAGGTCTTTCTTGTAATCGTTTTGGAGAAAGTTGGTTAATACTAACAATAGCTCCTAATGAGTGTCTGCTGTATTTCCGTTACTTTTAAAGTAACTTACATAAAAAATTTACTTGTTCCTTACTTGAGGCAAGTGAGGTTATCATCCACAGTTTACATATGGGGAAATTGAGGTGCAGAAAAGTTAAGAAATTTGTACAAATTCACAAGGCTAGTAAGTGGCAGAGCCGTGGTTTAAACTCAGCCTGAGCCTGTTTGCCTCACTGCTTGTCATTAGACAGGAAGGATAGAATAATAAGGTATGTGCAGTGGTCTCTGATGAAACCTGGATGTTGAGAAATGCCTGGTGCCCTAGTACTTAGACCAGCTTGTTAGGTATAGTGACCAACGAGGGATAAAACTGAATAATGTTGTTTATGGGGTAAAAATACTTTTCAAGTAAAGACAAATTAAAAATATGCCTAAAAATAAAGAATGCACTTAATAAATGGGAATATGAATGCTAAAAGACAAAACTGTAATAATTCATGAAAAAAATTGTGAAAGAAAAGCATGACACCCCAGAGATTGAAGCACCATGTCAGAGAGAAAACAGCCATACCATGGGAAAAACTGGAAGCCAGGAACCAGTTCAGTGGTCTTCAACTCTGACTAAACATCAGAATCACTTGGTGGTGGAGTTAAAACATTTGAAAGCTCAGATTTCCCTTATGGAAAATTTGGTTTGGCAGTTCCAGGGCTCAGCCTGAATAATCTGCCTTTTAAAATGTTCTGCTGATGATTTTGACCTAACTTTGTTTTTTTTTAAATTTTTTTATTTTAGATTATTCAGTACAGTTTCTATCTTTTAATCCCATTCCAGCCCACTCACCCATCCCTCCCCACCTCCCTTCCATTTCCGAGCCCCGTAGTTTTGTCCATGTGCCCTCTATATTTGTTCCTGTAAACCCTTCCCTTCTCCCCTGAAACTCCCTCCCCTCTCCCCTCTGGTCACT
>CM052538.1:51348063-51403073 GCA_028533065.1 Trachops cirrhosus
TTTCTTTGTTTTGTTGTTTAGGTTCCTGTTAAAGGCGAGATCATATGGTATTTGTCTTTCATTGCCTGGCTTATTTCACTTAGCATAATGCTTTCCAGCTCCATCCATGCTGTTGCAACTTTGTTTGACTTGTTAAGTCAAAAGAGCTGTAACCAAAGAGCTATGGATACTAGCTTACCACATAGAGGTGGTATAGCCACAGCTGGGACCAAGGCTTGGGAAGGTGAGGAGAGTGGCTGAGAACTAATTAAAATGCAGTAACCATTCTATTTCTAGAAAATCCTACAAATCCATGCATATAAAATATGCCAATATCCAAGAATATTCACTAAAGCATCTTTTGTGATGGCAAATACACTGAAGACATTCTCGGCCCAGAGGGGATGGCTTAAATATGTAATTCATACTATATTTGCACAAAATGGAAATTTATGAAATTTAAAATAATCAAGTGGATCTGATTCTGTTTCTGAAAAAAACCTTTAAGAAAAATTGTTAAATAAAAGTTTTTAGAACAGTATTAAACTATAATTCTATTTGTATATATGTAAAAAGGGAGTTTCTAGCTGTACATTTAATAGAACTTTAAGACCTTTTACCTAGATGGGTTAGGGATTGAGGAGGCAGAGAGAGAAAGGGGATTTTTTACTTTTTAACTTGTACCCTTTAGTAGTTTTTTTTTGTTTTACAATGAGAGTACATTACTCTTATAATAAAGTAATGAAATATGCATGAAAAAATTTCTGACTAATTCATTGTAATCACTATAAATGCCCTGCTCTTAAAATAGGGTGTAGAGGGTTCCTTCTAAGTACTATGGAGCAAAGTGGAGAACGTATCATATCTAATACCTATGAAGTGACATTGTATGGAGGTGGCAAGATATTTTAAAAAATGAAGAGAAAGTGAAGGATCTTAAGCACCCAAGACATCAATAAAGGAACAACAATTAAACAGGGTTCATAGAAACAGATTTGAAGTATAGCAAGTTGAGGAGAAAGAAGGAAAAAATGAAGAAAAGACAGAATGTACAGTTTAATAAGATGATTACTTAATTACAAGCAAAAGCTTTTTTTAAAGCCAATGACAGAATACATAAAAAACTGGATCAGTGTGCCATTTCCTGGTCCTCGGGCGGCCCTTGGGCCTTGGCAATGGCCCATTTGTTTACTTTAGCTTTGTGGGTCATCCTTTTCATGGAGAGTCTTGCACAGAGCAGTCTTTGGGGAAAAAAATTTCTTTCTATTTAGAATTCAAATATTCTTCCCAATTTGTTGAAGAAAGTGTGTAAAACATACAAAATAATAGGTTCTATAAACTACAACTTAAAGTCTAAAACAGTGTTTATTCAAGCTACAGTCACAACACGGTTTCAGAAGCGGCCTGTCAGTCACCTGTCTCCCTCTGTGCAGCCACAGGAAGGGCAGGAGCAAAGACGCCTGTGTCCCGTTGCTTCCTGTAAAGGCTTCTTATCTTTTCAGGAGTGTTTCACACCAAAATTGCTTAGTTTAAGCAAGACCTTACACAGAATCTTAATATGTACTTACTTTCTTGGCATAGGTGCTTACTTATCTGAATAATTCAAGCACCGTGTTTCTTTTATTAACCTTTCCTGCTTATTGCTGACTCCCTAGCAATAGAGCATCCCTGCTGTGGCATGGGTCTGTGGGGAGGTAGGGGAAAGTTTCAAAGGGCTGTCAAATGGGTCTCCTCCCTTCCAGTGTATAGTCAGGTGCTAAGTTTGTGGATTCTATACTTGTAATAACATTTCATGACTATAGGTCAGTTTGGGCTGCTCTTGAACTTCATACAAATGGAATCATTAAGTGTTCTGAGATTTTATGAGTTTGAATGAACATCACCTCCTTGGTATAGTAACCAGCTTCATATTGACATTATAATATTTCCATGTCTGGGGAAAGCCTTTAGAATTTTTCAAAACATTCCCACATGCACTATCTTATTTTAGATGCTACATAGCTGCAGTTCCACTTTGGCTCAGAGAGAGAGAGACCACCCCAGAGGTGTGAGGAGAGAATGTGCACACACACGTGGTTGCCACCCAATCTGCTGACTCTCACCCTATAACCTAAAACGGAACAGTGGAGATGCCGGATCTATCTCTGGGTTAGCCTCCTCTTACACTAATGCAGTAAGTGATCAAAGACTTGACTGTTAATTTCATTTAGCTTATTCCCTTAATCAGCTACATTGACACCTGGCAGCTCCACTCACCCCAGTCAGCTCAGTGCTTGACAAACTTTTTAGTACATTTTATCTCTTTATTTGGTTGGCAGTTTTAAAAAATACAGAAATTGACTGAAAATAATGTAACCTTGCCATTTTCACACCACACAAATTAGTAAATGTGTATAACTTTGTTACCAATTTCCCTGGGCTTTAAAATAAAACTTAAAACTCTACCCATATGAAGTAGAAGCTTCATAACTCCCCTCAAGAATCTCATTGTCTCCTACCTTCTCCAGAGGCAAGCTCTAAAGTGATTCTGACGAGTACACATTCAGAGCATGTTTTCCCACTTTGGTTCCATTCACTTGTAACCATAAATAATATATAACATTACTTGTGTTTTAAAAATTGTATATAAGCAATAAATTTGTATTAGCCTTTGCATTTCACAGTTATGCTTTTATAGTGAATTAAATTAAACTGATCCAATTTCCATCAAGGCACAGTTAAATCCAAGTCTCCTTCATAATTATTTTTCCTCAGTTTTCATATCTCATGACTAAAGTCAAGGAAAATTTGATGAAAGTTAGAATTATCCTCAACTGGGTTACAAGGAATAAGGAGGTTTTATCTCTGTTGGACGATCTCTTTATGAAAAACTAAGCATATAATTCCCATGAAAACAGGACCCACATAGATTTCTAGAGCTCTTTAAAAGCAGGAAAGCTGATAGGCAGACACCCTTGACCATGCCAAGCTCTGGCCTCCCACTTGGGGAATAACAAGATTAACAAAAAGTAGTTGAAAAGAAGGTTCATTTAAATATTTTTGGACATTTCCTTAAAACTGAAAACAAATTATAGAAATGAGATGGGCTTCTGAGGTCCCCTATGCCAACTGTCTGAACTTACTATGAAACTGAGACAAACAGGTTAAGTGACTTGCACAAGTCAGGCAGTTAGCCCACCAGGACTCTTCTCAGATCTTCTGATTCTTAGTTCATGTTCATAAATTTACACTAGTTACTGGTTGTGAAACTGGGCTCAGTGGAAGCATCCCAGGGGTTACTTGTAGGGGTCAAAGGAGAAGCAAGCATGTCAGTCTCTGGGCCCTGTATCTCCTTTTGCCCAGGGTACCTCACCTTTCAGTAATTGCTGCCATCTTCTCACAGCTACTGTCTGTCTATGTAAGATGCAGTGACTCTTTAAGTGCATGTTGACAGCAGTTTTCAGAGGAACTCTAATTGTCTGATGTCTTTTTCCTTTACTTTCACCTCATTGGCTAGATGACATTATTTGCGGTAAGTTCATTTGATGGAGCCTCAAATATTCATCTAAACACTTAGATTTTATTGGGCCAAGTGACCAAGTAATATTATCATCACCTTTGTATTCATTTACATATCATAGTAAAATAAGTAAAATGGAGGAATTTATAACATAGCTATTTTGGTCTAGTTAAAAATGTAAAGCTTCTATATAATATCATCTTTGGAAGTAATTTAACTCTATAAGTTGTACATTTTTTTATTCTCCTTTGTACTATTTTATCAAATAATAGTACATTAATAAACACTCTTGGTTGTCTATCCAAACAAAACCCCCTTCTTCATCACTAAAAGAACTCAGATGCTATCAAGGGTCTGTGGCACACTGTATTTTCCAGATGAGTACACTGATCTCTATCTCATCCCACATGCTCTTCTTACAATGTGACATTTACAGGCCTCCTCAAACCTGTAACTACTTTGTGCAATAGAATATGCTGGAAGTGATGTTATAGGACTTGGGAGGGTTAGCTCATAATAAGCAGTACAGCTTACACGTGGCTCTCTTTTCTTGGAATGATTGCCCTTGGAACACTGTCGCCATTTTGCAAGGAAGCGAGGCGTTCTCTTAGAAAGGCCAGATGTAGATGTTCCAGCCACACCTCCAGCTGTAATAGTCTTCCAGCCAATACTGAGCACCAATGCTAGATGTAAGAGTGAGAAGCCTTCAGAAAATTTCACTTTAAGTCTTCCAGCTCAGGTTTCAGGCATCAAGGATTAGAAAGCAACCTTCCTGTTGAACCTTGACAGAATTCTTAACCCACAGATTCCATAAGCATAGTATGTGGTTGTTTTATGCCACTTAGTTAGTTTTGAGTAATTTTTAAAGTAGCCACCATAATTGGAACAATACCACACAATAAAGTCCATGATATTCAGAGACACTCCCTCTATCTCTACCCCCAGGGATGGACTCTAATTAAACTAAGCAAGAGGTTCTCAATCAGCGGCAATTATAGCCCCAAGTGGCATTCAGAAATGCCTAGGGACATTTTTGTTGTCACAACTGGGGAAGCAGTGCTTATGGCATCCAGTGAATATAGGCTAAGGATGCTGCTAAACATCCTACAATGCAGAGGATAGCCCCTCCCCTCCCCCAACAAAGAATTATCTACCCTAAATGTCAATATTGCCATTGCTAAATTAAGCCAACCAATAGCCTTGTGTACACAAACCTTACCAATTTGTACCTTCCTGTGAAAGAAATTCATAACAGACTGGTAGAAGAAAAAAAGATGCTAGAGTATCTTATCAAAAGGAGATTAAATTCCTAGTATCTGATTCTAAACATTAAGATGAAGTTAGAGACCCAAAATGTTCACAAAAATACCAGCTATACTCCCTTGTCTGATCAGAGAATCCAGCTGAAAATTTATAGCTATGATAATACTGTTTTCCATTTCCTTAAAAAAAACTATCCTTACAAAGTTCTGTAATGAAGAAGACTAAAGAAACCTGTACATTAGAAACAATGACCACATTCTATGGACATGATTTTAATATATTAGGTTCTTCTTTTCTGAGTATTTAAATCGATTGCCCTGGCTAATTAATATTTAGGATGGAATCTGAGATTTCTTAAAGCATAAATATTTAAATAACTTTCTTAGTCAAAAAGCTTTAGAATTTCCCTTTACGCTCTTTGGCATAAAGAGAAATTAACTAATGATTCTGGTAGTTTTACCTTAAAATAATGTGTTTGAGTAATTATTGTCATGTGAAATAATTGTTGCACCATAATGTTTAAGAAGATTTTCCCTGATAGAGTGTATTTTTCCTCATTTGTGATATATAACTTGCCTGGAAGAATGCTATAAACTTATTTTTATAGTCAGATTTATGTTTCTTCCTTTCTATTTTTTGATAGAATCTGTGAAGCATGGAATTGCATTTTGTGAATTGTACAAGACACAACATGAAAATTACTGCTTGGTAGCATATGCATTTGGACTCACAATCACCCATATCTACAGAGAGTGTTAGACCCCACACTGTTTTAGAGAGAAATATCAGCTCTGAGTGGGTGTATTTCCTGGTTTCATCTTCTTTTTGTAGGGTGGTGACTTTTTCAACAGGCTCCTCAGCTTTCTGCAGTCATCTTTAGTGCTAATCACAAATTATCCTCTCTCTCTCCTTCCATGCAATGGTAAGATTACCCCTCCACTCCTTCCTGAAATCAGGAAAGCCACATGACTTCTGGTCAGGAGCTGTAAGAGTCAGCAGTGTGCTTTGCCATGTTCTCTTTTCCACCTGTCTTCATGGCCAGCGAGGCTCCATATAGTCTCTTGGGTCACAGAATAAGGATAACAAACAGGCATGTGGGCCAGAGTCCCTTGCTGATCACTGATAGATGTTTAACATAAACCAAAAATAGATCTTTTTTGTTTTAAAGTGCTGAGTGTTTGGGATTGTTCATTACCACAGCATAATCTAGTATATCATATGTGATACATTTTGATAAAATGGACATAAGCTAAACATCTTTTGTGATAATTAGATCTTTGAATGATAAAACATAGCATTTGTACTTTGTGTGAGTACAAATTCTTAAATTCTATGGGAAACCAATATGCAGCAAAAGTTAAATTGCAAGAAATAATAATAATAACAATAATAATAAATTACTACTACTATTACTACTCTTCCAGATACTCTTAAGTATATGAATGAAATCATACTATCAGAGTACTGCATACTCATGCTACACTGGTTGGGACCCTACTGATTTTGCTGAACTGAATTTTAGTGTCATGCTATCAGCCTCACTGATGACTGTTTTAGGAAACACTAACTGTAAGTAAGACACTCATTACTGCATTCGTCAGAGGAACATCAAAATACAACAAGTTGTCTCTTCGTGAGAATCTCTGGGACTCTGGGATTCTGGGACTAGTTTGCTAAAAGTGCTTTTTATTTTTTTTTTAATCTGTGGGATGCTCTACATCATGTAACTAAGTTTCCCACTTTCTGCTAGCTCTTAGCCACTTTCAAGTGAAATTTTGATCCATTTCCAGTCAAGTTATAAAACCACAAAGCCAATGCAATACATCTAAGGGACTAACAAATTATAATCATTTTTTCTACTAAATTGCTATTTTAATTTCTAAACTATTTTTATTATTTGTAGTTGTTTACATATCACTATAAACTTTTTAAAAATCCTTTTTCTTTATGTGTTTTTGTAATTTATGGATTATTTGGGGTATTTTTTGAGATTTCTATAAACTTTTCCATTTTTTTTGTTCATCACAGATTAAAAATTAAGTCAATCAGTTGTCAGTGTAGCTCTTTCATTCTTGTTTGATACACTTGAATTTTGAGTGACATAATCCCACTTATATTTTAAGACTGCATAATAAACAGCATTTCAAAAGGATTCATATATATCCACACTGTTAACTTCTTGTTTCAACAAAATGGAATACTTCAAATCTTATCTCCTTCTTCACTGATATTTTTATGTTTATTTTGCTATCCCGCTGTTGGGTTAAATTAGGAATATACCAATGGATACCCATTCCTTCAGCATGAGTTGGGGTCCACTCTGTGGAGAATAGTTTTTGACTATTTGACTATAGTTGTATGACTATAACTTAATGAGGCACCATAGACTGTACCCTTCAAGCCAATATTTATTGGAAGCATACCTTATTCTCTTAATACCATGCTTGACTTAAACATTTTCTGCAAATCCCCTTCAATGGTTATTTTTAGAAGTACATAAACTACATAAAATTGTCCTGTGACTGCCTATGGGGGAATTATAGCATTTAAAGACAAATCATAATTTTGTACTGCATATCTAATGTGGCATCAAGTTTTCAATGAGATACAAAATAGTTCAACACTGATAGCTTGAAATGCAAAAGACACTGTGTTTAGAACACAAAGAAAATTAAGATCTGCATTTGCTGTGGAGGAATGTAGAGTATAATGGAGGGAATAAATCCATGCTCAAATAATTTCACTAAAACAAACGTGTTTTGATTGAAGGATGTACATAGAGAACAGAACCTAACTCAGTGAGGAAACTTTCTTGATGAGCAGAAACCTAATGAATCTTAAAGGACAAGGAGGAATTATCCAGCTGAAGAAAAGGAAAGGGGTATTTGCACGAGACAAGTACAAAAGCATGAAGGCATGGAACAGTGATATGGTCATAGAAAAGTATAAGCATTCTCTTATTTGCTGATGCACAAAGTGAAGTAGAGAGCAAGACTGAATCTGAAGACAGTGCCTAGTCCTTTAGGGTCTTGTATTCTGTAACAGGGAACTAAAATTTCTTCCTAAGGTATATCAGAAAACACTGAGGACTTTTAAGCAACAGAGTAACAGTTGAATTTATGATTTTGAAAATTCTTCTTGGCAATTGTGTGGAAGATAGATGAAATTGAAGTAAAATAATGCAAAATAAATCCAGAGAAGATAGAAACTAAAAGGACTTGGAGATGAAGACATTGAGGTAGACCTTGAAGCTTAGAACCTTGGCAGGCAGAGAAGGGAGCAGAATACCTCTATTTAGAGAAAATGGTCTTATTTAAAGCATGGGGCAAGTGTAAAAATGCCTTGTTTACCAAAAAAAGACTGTTCTGAATTTTCCTTCAGTTCACATTAAGAAGTTACCCTACAACTTAGAATTCTGTGCTTAGAAAAAGAGTAGCATAGACCCTTGAATCTGGTTGGACCTGAAAAAGACCACAGAGCTTATCCCATACAACTCCTTTACTTTAAAAATGAAAAACAGAGAGCAGAAAATCTACAGATGGGCTTCAGTTATTATCATCATTATCATCATCATCATCATCATCATCATCATCAAAATTAGATCTAATTTTATATAATGTCACTTATGTGTTAGACATTGGTTTAAGGTTTTATACATATCTCATTTAATCTGCTTAACAAACTTATGAGGTCTGTACTATTATTCTCATTTTGCAGATGAGAAAACTGAGGCATTTAATATTAAATAATTTTTCTAAAATTGTACAAATTGTAAGTGGTAGAGATAAAATTCAATACTGGGTAATACTACTTTAGAGCTTGTACTCTCAATTTTACATTTAATTACCTATAAGATATGGTTTATCTAGAATTAATATTCAGGTTCCTAATCCAGCGTACATTCTAACATGTGATAAAATAAAAACTTTTCTATTAAAAAATAAAAACATTTTGTATCAATTTAGAGTGAGAGTATCCAGCCATGACAAAAAGGGTTGGCTTAGTGAAGAAAGGCAGCACTCCTGCATGTAGGAGGTGATACATTATCTGAAGAGCTATGTCCTCAACAATGTCAATCACTCTGGGAAGATGACCTTCCCAAAGAGGGTGGAACTCAGTAGGAATGCCCTAGATATCCACGGGGTAGACATCTACCTCATTGGTCTTGACTCTGAAGCACCATTAGAATTTAAAGGGATCATAATATGGTGTTTGCCATGTGGAAGCTGGCCAGAGGTTAGAAAGTAGGGAACCTGGCAAAGCTGATATTGGGGTTCATTCTAGGGCCACAGGACTAAAGTTATAAATTTTTTAGAGCTAATGAAGATCAAAGCAAGTTAAGTTGGGGACTCAACATATTTAGAGAAAGGCAGAAGTACTTGGTTTGCTACTCTGTCACACTAGCTCATTTATTCTGTCATTCATTCATTCATTTATTAAAAAAATATTTGAATTTATGTGACAGGCACTGTGCTATGCAAAGGGAAATATACTAGTAAATAAAAAAGGTAGTCACTAAACTCATGGAGTTGAAACCAAATGAAGGAGAGACCCATAAATAAGTAAACAAAACAATATTCATTATAAATTATCACAAGTGTGACTGAAGAAACAAATGGTATGCAAAGATGGAAAAAATAGTGAGAGAGGTTACTAGGGGAAAGTAGGCAAAAAGGCCTCTCTGAAGTGACATTTAAGGCAGAACATGAAGTTGGTCTTTAATCTTGTGAGGAACAGTAAATGATAATTCCAGGCATAGATCACAACATGTCTATTTTTGCAGAGTTTGGCAGGGATAAACATACTCACATAGTTTCCTCCTAATACTAACATATTGGAGATTTTGCTTTAGGAAGGGAGCTAAACTCCTTTGCCCATGCTGACTCCATGGGAACTGACTCCACTTCCAGTTTTCTCCACTCTTAATAAAGTAGAATCTATTACAGGAATAAATCCATACATAGAGCCACACATACATAAATACTTACACATCTATGATAAAGATTGGATTTTTGATTAATGTCAAAATAGGACTGAATTAAATTTCGCCATCATATTTGCCTGCCTGTAGACCATATGCTTGGAAGTTACAAACTCTTGGTCTTAGTTTGCACATTATACTTTTTTGCAGGCTTGACCCTCAATATTGGAAACCTGCCAACTAGATAGGGCATCATGTCCTTGCAGGGGCAGAGAAAACAAGCCAGATTATTTTCAGTGTTTCGAGAACTACTAGACTGCAGAGTGGTCCCACCTTGACCCTCAGTCACAATGCCAGTACCAGAGCACTCTATACATATGGTTCTAAATTAGAGCATCACTCAGAGCTTTGGTTGGATTCCACATTTACCTTGGTTCACCCTATATGAGATAATCTATGTAAAATGCCTGATACATGACAGGTGCTCAGTGCATGGTAGTGTTCTCTCTCCTGGGGAGGATTCCAAGGAGGGTAGTTTATTGTGGAAATATCCATGTTATGTCTTCTTTAATCTGTTCTGCAGTTAGCTTTGAAAATCATGACCGTTCTGCAGTTATACAAGAATAAACCTATCTCTGTCTTGGAGGAAGCTTAAAATAGTCTTAGACTCAGTCATGCCTTCTTTGGGACTAGCCCTGGGGTTCACTGTCTCTTTGCAAGAAGCAGTAATCAGAGTTGGTAATCTTCCAGGGCAAGGATGTGTGATATAGCAGTGCCTGGGGTGAGTCAGCAGATTGGCTTTGGAGCTTGAAGCCTCACAAAATTCAGGGACAAGTCCCTGGCATTTGGTGCAGAGAAAGACAATAGTCTGCAGCTCTGCTGAAGAGTGCAAAGTGTATGGAGAACAGTGTCAGGAGATGAACTGAAAAGGAACACAGGGCCTGGTCCTGGAATTCAAGTGCTGACTCTGCTATTTGTTAGCTATGCAAGTTGGGCAATTTCTTTTGTATTTGGTCTTGTTTTCTCAATACTAAAATGGGAATTATGATTTTCCCCAATCTATATCACAGAATATTAGGAGACTCTATGAGATAGTCTTAAGCATCCTCAACAACTGGATCTTTTTCAGGTTCAAGCATGATCTCCTCAGGCTATTTGAGTGTGGAATTCTCATATGTCTCTGAGTGCACCTTAACCAGAGCTGCATTTCCAAGACTGTTTCACAAAGGATAAAACCCAGCCCACAGCAGCCTTCAGAGTTTTTCCTCCAGCCTCAGTATATTCATTCAAAAAATATTTCTTACCTGCCTGCTGTCTGTCAGGCTGAGTTAAGTGTTGAATTAATTGTTGGAAATACACTGACAAAGAAAATATAACCCTGACCTACTGCAAATTATGGTTAATTTAGTAAAAAGGAGGACAATAAATACATAAGCATATAAATAAACATATAACTTCAAATTATTATGAAGGAAATAAAAACCAGCTTCACTCATAGGGAATAATGGAAGGAAAGGTTTTGGTAAGAGGATCAGGAAATGTCCCTCTGATCAAGTGGCATTTATGCTAATACTTGGACGCTGTGACCCTCTAGTGGGACTGTGCAGTGTAAATTCCCTGTGAGGAATCCCTACATGGCCTTGTCCTAATCTCCATTCTTCCTCACAAAGCAATTTGCTGTTGGGAACCATGGCCTGGGGGATTTGTCAAACTCAGTTTTCTCAAGACAGGTCTGTGTCCCTGCTCTTCCCACTGCCCATTTCTGGCTTCCAGCTCCAACCAGAAATTATTCCCATAAAGTATCCATCAATTTATGTGTTTGACAGACTGAAACCACTGCATGCTGTATAACTTCATTTTTTTAAAAATTGATTTGAGAGAGAGAGAGAGAGAAACATCAATTTGTTGTTGTTCCTTTTATTCTTTGGTATGTGCCCTGACCAGGGACTCAGCCCACAGTCCTGGTGTATCAGAATGAGGATTTTACCCATCCAGGGCCTTAACTTCAGGTCTTAAAGCATATTCTCTTTCAGTGTGAATGTGGCCTGATGCCAAACACAGTTGGAGACCTCCAAGCAAACTGTTTTCAGAGGAATAAAGTGTCCAAATGATTCTTGAATTAATTTGATCTCACACCACAACCTAATTTTTTCTTCCATTCTTCTACCTTGCAGCAGTTTAATTTATATGCCAATAAGCGGCAGTGTGCAATAACTGCAATTGTGAGCTCTGTTCAGTTATCAGTCACTTCACTCTGTGTATACCTCTCCAAGATTTAAATGCTGGCATCTGCCTCAATATAAGCCTGAACAGTACTATGTGTCAGCAAAGGAAACATCCAGAGAAATGAATCTACCAGGATTTATGCTTCCATTCCAAACAAATAAGTAAAAATTTCATCATTTAATTAAGATTGATCATGTCAAATAAATCAGTGTGTAAAGGTTATATGTGTCACATTGTAGTGTAACTTAATAAGAGTCCTGTCTGACTTTCTTTCAGAATTTAAAAGTAATAGGAATCCAATCTATGCTTTCATTTCTTTCTCTTTTTTTTCTGCCAAAAGGCATGGAGTGATCCCCAGGTATTTGAAAAAGTCAAAGTAGACCATCAAATTAAAAGCAAATATCATTCTAAAATCTAATGAAGGTCTCATACCAGCGCTTCTTTCCACAGTTATGTTTAGTACAAAGAGAATGTAATTTTATAAAATACAGCTTTTCAAAAACACTCCAGCCCTCATCAACCCAATTTGATTAAAGTCATAACTACCACAGACCACAAGCTCAATTGTTACCAGGGTAAAGGACAAGAATTCAAATACATGTCTCTCTCGCGTCTTCCTTTGAGATCATGGTACTAATCTCCTAAGGTTAATATAGAGCTGAAAAGAAAATTGACAAATGTCTGATCTCCTGAGAAAGTTGGACTTGCTCTGCTTAAAAAAAATCTGGTTATTTGTATGCTAAAATCACATGAAGTGAAGGCAATCAAACTGTTGGATTCAAAGGCTTCCGCTTAAATTAGAAGAAAGTCCAAACTTGGTTCTGGTTAAGATGGTGGCATAAGTAAAGTTGTAATTGAATCCTCCCACAACCACATCAAATTACAAGTATGCTACAGAACAGCCCTCACTTAGAGCCACTCTAAACTCTACCTGAATGGAAGTCCTACAACTGAGGATATAAAGAAGAATGCAAATCGAGATGTTAGGAGGGGTGGAGACAGGAATAGGCTGATACCACACCCACAGGTGTCAGATGAAAATCAGAAGGGATATCTTGGATCTTGAATGCAGAGGTCCTCCCTGAGGAATGAGAGATCCCAGTCCCACACCATGCCCCCCTCCACAGCCCAGGGCTCCAGTGACAAGAAGCCCCCATAACTTCTGGGTGTAAAATCCAGCTGGAATTGTGGCTGAATGAGATGGAGGGCTTCTGGAGTTTCAGGCAATTCTTCTAAAGGGCCAGCATACAGACTTACTGGGAGTCACTCACTGTGAACTCCAGTGCTGGGGCAACAGGGACATGTGTGAAGGAACTGAGTAGTCTGGCATCAAGGTGAGAGCTGAAGGATCAGATTCTCCTGGACACAAATGCTGGCAGAGGTCATTGTTCCTTTTCTGGGCCCATCTCCCCCAGATCCTGCAGGTGGGCACCACATCTAACTTTCCATCAACCTGGGTAACAGTTGGCCCTGCCCTACTGATTCCCTGAGATCCTGCTCCACTTAATGTGCTGGCCTAACACAAGCTGTTTCCAGTGGTTTTCACATACAAACAGCCTATTTTGGCTCATGCTTTGGACTGTCCTAAAAATCTCTAAAACAAGCAGCATCTGGCCTTGAAGTGTTACATACCTCTTCTTAGGTGATCCCAGGCCTGACACTAATGGCAGCTGGCCTTGATTCTCAGTTTTGCATTTCCTGGGCACATCCAAACCCAGCACAAGTAGCAATAATCTGAGGACTGCTTTGTAGCTCACATCAGCTGGCCCCAGTCAGGGCACAGAGCCCTAGGCATGACACAGGGGGCCTGAGGCAGGACACAGATGGTGGCTGACCTTGGCCTGCACCTTCAGGAGGCCACAGAGCCAGTAGACCCAGTGGACAGCTTCAGACCACATCAAAACACCACCCAATCTCCACCACAAGAGACACACTCAAGGAGCAGACTCAGGAGGCACCAGAGCCCTGCTGAAGTAAATCCTGATTTGTACTCTGTACAGCGGATCCTCCAGAGGGCTGCAGCAGGTCCTAGAGTCAAAGAGCCTTGGGGTAAATCACTCCCATTGATATGTCAACAGCAATCAAGACTCAACTACAACAGGAGGGTGTACATAGCCCACATGGGAGGTATATCTGGAGTGACCAGCTTGGGTGACTGGGGAGGCTGTGACATTGGATCCTATAGGACATCTATTACATAAGGCCACTCTACCAAGCCTGGGAGACATAGCAGCTCTACCTAATACACAGGAACAAATACAGAGAGGCAGTGACAATGAGGAGAAAAAGAAATTTGGCCCAATGAAAGAACAACAAAATCCAGAAAGAGAACTAAACAAAATGGAGTCAAGCAATCTACTAGATGTAGAGTTCAAAACATTGGTTGTAAAGATGCTCCATGATCTTAGGGGAAGAGTAGATGAACTTAGTGAAAACTTCAACAAAGAGATAGGAAACATAACACAGAAACAGTCAAATGAAAGATACACCAACTGAAATGAAGAAATATTTACAGGGAATCAACAGTTGAATAGATGAAGCTGAGAACCAAATCATTGACTTAGAAGATAAGGAAGCATAAAACACCTAATCAGAACAGCAAAAAGAAAAAAAAGAATCCCCCCCACAAAAAAAATGAGGATAGGGTAAGGAGCCTCTGGGACAAATTCAAGTGAACCAACATTTGCATCATGGGCGTGCCAGAAGGAGAAGAGAGAGAGCAAAAAGTTGAAAACCTATGTGAAAAAAATAGTGAAAAAATTTCCTTAATTTGGTGAAGGAAATAGACATACAAGTCCATCAAGCACATAGAGTCCCAAACAAGATGGACCCAGAGAGGCTCACACCAAGACACATCATAATTAAAATGCCAAAGTTTAAAGACAAAGAGAAAATCTTAAATGCAGCAAGAAGACAGACAGTTAATTGCCTACAAGGGAACTCCCATTAAACTGTCAGCTGATTTCTCAACAGAAACTCTGCAGGTCAGAAGGGATTGGCAAAGAATATTCAAACTGATGAAAAGCAAGGACCTACAACTAAGATTATTCTACACAGCAAAGCTAAAAAAGCTAAAGGAGTTCATCACCATCAAAACAGTATTAGAAGAAATATTAAGGAAGAAAAGAAAAGATTAAAAGCCTGAATAATAAAATGACAATGAATATAAAGTGGATTGATTAAATGCTCCAATCAAAAGACGTATGGTGGTTGAATGGATAAGAAAACAAGAGCCTTACTACATATGCTGTTTATAAGAGACTCACTTTGGACTGAAAGATACACACTCTGAAAGTAAAGGGATGGAAAAAGATATTTCATTAAAAAGGAAACAAAAAAAGCTTGGGTAGCAATACTTACACTGGACAAAATAGACTTTAAAGCAAAAGCTATAACAAAAGACAAAGAAGGACCCAGGGTTCCACTTCTGCATATTTATCTGAAGGAACCCAGACACTAAATTGAAAAGACACATATATCCATATGCTCATTGCAGCATTATTTATAACAGCCAAGATATGAAAGCAATCTAAATGTTCATCAATAGATGAATGAATAAAGGAGAAGTGGTACATATATACAATGGAATATGACACAGACATAAATAAGAATGAAATCTTACCATTTGCAACAACATGGCTGGACCTAGAGGGTACTGTGCTGAGTGAACAAAACCAGAGGAAGACAAATGCCTTACGATTTCACTTGTATGTGGAATCTAAAAAATAAAATACATGAACAAGCAAAACAAAAACAGACACAGATACCGAGAATGTTTTGATGGTTGCCAGATGTGAGGGGGGTTGGAAGGATGTGTAAAAAAAAAGGTGAAGGGATTAAGAAGTACAAATTGATAGTTATAGAACAGTCACTGGGATGTAAAGTACACCATAGGAAATATAGTCAGTAATATTGTAATAACTATGTATAATATCAGATGGGTACTAGATTTATCAGGATGATCTCTTAGTAAGGTATAAAATGTCTAATCACCGGGTTGTACAACTGAAAGTAATATAATATTATATGTCAACTATAATTAAAAGTTTAAAAAATATTTAAAAAAATCAAGTAGGAAAAAAAGAATAAAGTCCAAACTCCTTCCACCACCAAGGCCTTCCATTACTTAGGCAGTCTACCTTTGAGATCACCTCCTGAGCTCCTTCCCCTTGCTCGTGCTGCTCCAGGCCACTGGTGTCTTCTCTTCCCACTACCTCCAATCAATGACCAGAATGAAGGATGCTGCTGTCCCTAAGATTTACTACAGGGAGGCTTTTCCCTTCATTCATGAGTTAGTGGTAGCAAGAAAGAATGTCCTTTCAGTGACCCTCCATCATTTAAATGCTAAAAAAACCCACACACCATTGGGTGGAGATTTAACATGCTAATAAGACATGTGACACATGAAGAAGCATGTAATTATACTGCGTGAATGCCAAAGAGTCCCCATTTCTACAAACTTAGATGTCACCTTTCCCAACTCAACTTCTTTGAAACTCTTTCCTTGCTTTTGTTCAGACAGCAACATTTTTCTTTCTCCCTTTAAATGTTGTCTCCCTCAGTACATGAGCTGTATTTGTAATAAATCTGTTGCCCAAACTATTTTTTCATGAACTCTCTTGATTTCTATCTCAGGAGTTCCCAAGAACTTAGGATGGTTCAGTGTCAGAATTCTCACCTGCCATGAAAGAGATCTGGGTTCCATTCCTGGCCAATGTGCCAAGCCCCATGTTGGTCTCTGGTGATATCTTTTGATCTCTGTCCTGGGAGATGGCAAGAACCCAGAACATGCATACACTACCTCCTCAGAACAGTTTTCTAATGCTGCTTCTCTCATTTTGTATTCTCTAGAGCATACATCAGTATCTGAAATCCTGATGGGTTATTAGCTAACTTTATTTTCTGTCTCTCCACTAGACTATAATCTCCTTGAGCACAGGGGTCTTGTCTCTCATAACTATCATGTCCTCAAAAAAAGCACACAGATAACCAGCTTAAACTTGAGGAAATACGCAAAAGCAAGGAACAAAGGATGCAAGATCTTCAGAGCACAGGAAGGGACTTCCTGCACTCACAAGGGGCTGAGATTTGACATACCACCATGATACAAAGACATCCCAGCGTGGCACAGCACCGGGTCTTCTGAATGGTAGTGGCAGGATCCTTCATTAGGATACAGTGCTAAATAAATTGCAGCCTCTAGCTGTGGTACTTACTGCAGATCCCAAAGTATGGCAGGAAAGGTAAATTTTCCTTTCACTGAATCTTAATGAAACTTTCAGACTCCTGAAATTGCAACCTAACATTTTTAAAATAAAACTCTTTCAAAATTTTACTAACATCAGGAAATGTTTGGGAAAAAATGAAGAAAAAGAAATGAAATATATCCACTTTATCAGTTTGCTGCTGAGTCAGTCAGTCTTCAGGCTAAAATAAAAATTTCACAGAATTCTGATGCTTATGTACTTCTCATTTATGTACATTTGTGAGAACTCACCTCTGTATTCTTCCAAGTCTAAAATATCTTAGTCACCCCTAAAGGCTTCCTTAGGCCCTGAAAAGAAAATCAGCCCCAGTCCCCACAGACATCCCCAGGCCCCGCAGGCTTCCAGGGGTCCCTATAGCTCCCAAGCAAATGACTCACTGCTCTCCAGCCTCAGTGCCTGGATGTAATGCCTTTTGACACAAATCTGACAACTCTGCAATCCACTACCTGATGGCATTCCAAGGCCTTAAAAATGGAGGCTGTTCTAAAGCAAGGTGACCCTATTTACCTCCTACGTAGTCCCAGATTAAAAAATGGTTAGCTGTCCAGGTAACAGATTGTGGGAGGGTTATTAGTCACATGTAATATCTACTTCTTTGCCAAACTACAACCTAAAATCTAGACACAGAAAAGCCATGTTTACAAATATCAGTCATAAATTTGGGCATAAACCTAGCTCCAATATTATGTAAACATCTATGGCTTTATTTTCAACACAGTACAGTAGTGATTCTCAACCTTGGGTGCACATTAGAATCATCTGGAGAGATTTTAGAATGCTGTTGTCCAGGCTCCACCTCATACCAATAACATTAAGTATCTCTTTGAGTGGGACTTAGATGTGAGCTATTTTTAAAGATCCTAGGTACTCCCAATGTGTGATCAGCTTGAGAACCCCCCAAATATGAAAATATTGTATTTAAAATCAAATGTGCCTTCTTGGCTTCCTTTAAAACTTTCTGTATAATGAATGGTTGTGTTTACACACCAACACACATATACACATATGCACAGGCAAACTGAATCTATGCTGACAGAAGCTTGGATAGTGGTTACTCTGGGGAGTAGGGAAGATTTTAACTGGAAGGGAGCTAAGGGGTGTTTGGAGGCTGTCAACATTGTTTTTGTTTTGGTTACATAGGTGTCTTCATTTTGTGAAAATTAATAAAGCTGCAAATTAATCAAGCTGCATATATAGTATATCAAACAAAAGTAAAAGCAAAACAACTAAAAATTCCTTCTCTTTCTCTCCTCCTCATATATCCTCTCTTTTCTCCTACTTAATATTTTAAAGTGTTACTTCCGAAATGTAAACTAGTAAAAGATTAAATAAAGCTACACTTAAACATTGAATCTAGCAATGTTAATATTTATTTTAATAAGATTTAGTGATGTTGTTATATTAAAATAGATATTTCTTGATGACATATTTAAGAAGAAATGAAATGGTCTCTTTTAGCATTATTGTTCAACAAAAAGTAGGACACTCTCTTTTTTTTTAAACAGTATTTTACTCATAAAAATTTAAATCTACATTTGTTGTCTTCCTTTAGATTCTAAACTCCAGAAATGTCAGGAAACCACTTTTCACTTCTTCAATATTTTATTCACCTTACTTAGCATATAGTGTTTTGTATTTGCTTAATAAATATTTGTAGAGGGATGCAAGAATGAAAAAACAAATTAATGAATATATGGAACAGAGTTTTTTTTCACCTCCAGTTTCACAAACATGATTAAAGCTTTCGTTATCAAATTGCAAATTTTCTTTAAGCTGTTCCACTGACTGTTAATAGATATTTTATGTTCTTTTTCCTCATAACCCTCCCTCATACCTACTTTGCTATCAAATGTATTTGTAAATGCTGGTTTAAACAAAGTTAATCATGGCCTTTAAATACCAATATACAATTTAAGTCACCAGGAGGTATACACAGTTAGCATGGAACAATTACCACTTACTTAACCACAGCACACTTTATTCAAAAGGCATCTCCAGGGATTATTGTTTCACAGAACCCAGTTTGGGAAACTTTAGCTTCCACCATCTAATTAAGTTCTTTAACCTGATATTCAAGGACCTCAAGAGTATGGCTGAATTCACTCTGCCCTTCTGGATTTATTTCTTAGTTCCATATACCAAATAAGCTTTGAGCTCTCTTATCTCAGCCTCTTAACACATGCCATTTCCCTTAACTGGAATTCTTTCCCTCACCTCTTTGCCTGTTTCTCTCCATTCCAAGCTCAGACCCTAACTTTTCCAACCCCACATTCTTCAGCCCTCCAGTCTTCAGAATTCCCTCTCTCTCTCCTGAACTGCTGCTGTTACTGTCTGTACAGCTCACTTGGCAACTGATGACATACTGCCAATTGATGAAATAATGTTTCTCATCGATAGTCAAGCAACCCAACTATAAAAAGGTTTGTGAGAGGGGAGGGAATTTCAGGGGAGAAGGGAAGGGTTTACAGGAACAAATATAGAGGACACATGGACAAAACTAGGGGGGTTGGAAATGGGAGGGATTGGTGGGTTGGCTGGAATGGGAATAAAGGATAGAAACTGTACTGAGTAATCTAAAATTAAAAAATTAATTAATTAAAAAAATTAAGTTAGTTTTCTCACTTGGTAAAAAAAAAAAAAAAGGTTTGTGTACAATTTCCCCAAAGACTGTAAGCTCCATGAGAACCACTCTGCTCTCTTATTATTTCCCTCTCAAATGGTCTGGCTTGCCCAGTGTCTTTTGCCCAGTGACTGTTGAACACGGGTTAATATAGTTTCTAAGATATGTACACTCACTAGCTTCCCTTGGAAGATAATCCTTATCTAAGCTAAAATGATAATGAGGATAGCTATTTCAGCTGTTAAAGTTCTTCCCCTTAAATGCCTCCTAATTCTTTCAAGCATTCTTTCCCAAGTTGTTGGAAAAGCACCAATAATTTCCACTAACTTGAAAATTCCCCAGAGTCCTTTGCTTTTAACCTCATTAAACACCTGTATATGTAGAAGAAAATTAAGTCTGCTTCATTTGTTTTGAATAAGATCTAGCAGAGAGTCATGTATAGTTCAATGCCTGCTGTAAAGTTGTAAGAAAAACCATGGTTGTATCTGCAAAGCATCTCTAGTTTCTCATGGTCCAAGACAGTGGCATTCCAAAGGGTGCCTTAGTTCAGTCAAGTTCAGAAGCGATTGGGATGCACATGGATATATGACAGCCAAGATCTCTCAAAGTCCACCTCACTATTTCAAAATCACAGCAGAACAGAAAGACCAGAACCTAATAATCCAAAGAACACTCAATTAATTGAAGGGGAGAACTGTTTATAAAGGAAATACAGATATCACAGTGGACTGCTTTTAAGTCAGTGGTTCTCAACTGGAAGTGATTTTGCCTCACAAAGGACATTCAGCAATATCTGGACACATTTTTGGTTGTCAGAACTGGGGCAGGGATGTTACTGGCATCTAGTGGGTTGAGACCAGGGGTGCTGCTAAACATCCCACAAGGCACAGGACAGCCCCCACAACATTTGAATAGTTTGGGGCTGAGAAACCTGCTCTCAGATAAATAATGGAAGCCAATGAAGCATCGAAACTCCTCAGCTGAAGGAAAAAAGAAAAGAGGTTATTGTTTAGTTTAAAAACATAATTAGTAATTTTATAATGCAGGTTACTAATAATTTTAGGGAATTTTCATGATTTTCTGTAATAGAGATCAAAGACACAGAAACACTAAAAAACGGACTTACTTAGCAAACAACTCATCATCATTTGGTAATTTCTCCTTATTGTTGAATGACATAAGCAGAACATAAAATTTAAAATGAATATTTTTAACCATCAGAAAATAATAGCTTAAAATAATCTAAATACAGCAAAAGTGGCAGAGTTACTCATGAAATCTTGCTGACTAAGTCAATAAATAAATCTGACTAAACTGAATTTGTTTCTCGTATGCCTATGCATCTAAAAAGAAGTATGTTATACAAACATCTAAATGGTAAGGTAATTTCCTCCTCTTTCCTTATCTATATTTTCTAAATTTTTTCCAGAGAATCAATTCCAACCATTAATCTCTGGCCCCAGGCAACCATTCCTTTCCATTACTATATATTAGATTTGTCTTTTCTAGGGGTTCATATAAATGGAATTATGTAGTGTGTACTCTTTGAACGGCAATATGCTCATGTTGGTGAATGTTTAGTTTGTTTCCTATTTTGGGCTATTATAAATAAATAAAAAATAAAACTTATTCTTAAAATAAATAAATGAAACATTTTAAAATAGTAAATTGGTTTTAAAATATTTACATTTTAAACATAAAAGAGTGCATATTCTTTAACCCACACAGAGTGATATACTTTACAGAAACAATTAGAGATTCAGATAGGTAGTTATGTACAAAGTGCTTCACTGTGGAATGGTTTAAAGTAGCCTCAAACATTACAAAGAAAAGAAAAAGAAAGAACAGAAACTAAACATCCGGGAATACCTAAAGAGATTTTGCTATGTTTTAGTACATCCATACGGTGAACTAGTATGTAACCATTATAAATTATAATGTTGGTGAATACTTCCTGATGCTGGTGAAAAAATAAATAAAGACACTGTCTATAGTAGGATTCAAATTTCTCCACTTAGAGAAAAACAGTACTAACCAAAATGCATGATTATGCTCATAGTTATCTCTGAGTGATGAGATATGGGGGCTCCTTTTATTTCTTCACACAGCTTCACAATTAAATTTCTAAGTGAAGCATGATAAGAATTTACAATTAGAAAAATTAAAATATTAGTGATCATATATTTAAATTCAAATTAATTTGTAATAAAGATCAGTAAGTTATTTTTGCATATTGATGTATGCTATATGAAACATATTTAGCAATACCATTACACACACAAAGATATAAAATGATTGAAATCTTAAAGGCAGTCATTTATAATTGCTTTAAACATCATAGGCAGCCATATAAAAAATGTAACACAAAAGCATGTTATTTAATTTTTAGAATGCTTTAAAGTTAAAACAATTTCATCCATAATAAAGTCACAAGTATTGCACATTATAGAGGAAGGCTGGCTTCTGTGCATGGAGGCTCTCAGTAGCTCGCAAACTGATTTGAGGGAAAGGGAAGCCAAGAATAAAATCTATCAGGATATCCTATGGTAAGGGGATAAGTATTTACATGTGTAATGGTATTACTAAATAATATTTGTTTGAATATGCATAAGTCAATTTACAAAGATGACTCACTGATCTCTATTATATATTAATTTGAACAAATAACTACAAAACCACCTCATATTTTTGTTCATAAATTGGAAAGCCATCAAAGGTTGTCTCTTGTTTCAATTCTGCCTAACAATCTAAATCTGACCAAACTGTCACAAAATATATATTTTTCATAGCCTTGAGATTCAAATGATAAGTTATATTATCAACATTTAATTCACTAGTCTAAATGGTTAACATTATTCGAATAATTTCCCAATACAGATATTGATGTTCTGTGACAGATGAGGTCACTAAGAAACCTGAGCCTGCATCAGACACTGCAGGTGCATCTACTCAACTCTGTTCTTTCACTCTGTTTATCCACCTAATGATTTTTGTGAGTTTTCTGAGTTAATAATGGGCTACCTGCTCTAAAGGGCTAAAGGTAAAATAAAACAACATAAAAAAACAAACAACAAAAAAGTCCACTACCTAAACTATCCTTTAGGGTGAATTCAGTCAGTGAACACTTAAAAAATAGAATTATTTTTTCAGAAAACACCTTAAGACTATCTTCTTCTAAGCGTGACATTTACAAAGAGCAGCATGGGGCTTATCTGAGTAGTGCAGAGATAAACTTGGCTAGAATAGAATGGTGCCGGGTTACATAAAAGGGAGAGGGATTCAGTGAGCAATGCTGAACTCAGGCCAGAGAGGACAGAGGCAGAGCACAGGGCTTTTGCTGCAATTGTATTTAAGCAGACCCCATACCAAGGAACCCTCAAAGTCCAGCTCTTCACTGCTGCTCCAACAAAGGCACCTATGATTCAACAATAAACACACCTAAACCTCTCTTTTTGTGAAAGGGCTCTCTGTCAATAATTTTTTTATAAATCTACCAGAAAATATGGTTTTCTCTTAAGTTGCAATTCCATAAAGGAAGGTTTTTGTAGTCAATGTGATTTCATTCTTTGTAGGTGTAAATGATAATTTTTACTCAAATGTGATAAACCATTTTAATTATAAAAAAAACAGAGAAGGAAATTAAGGAAGTCTTTTATCGACAAATCTACTGTATTGAATAATAAATATCATTAATATCAAAACAGAAAAACTTCATTTTTCATTGATTGGATAGGTTGAATTGTCTATCATTTGTTACAAAGCCAGTAAAATCAGCTCATTATGATGCTTTCATTTTCATCCTTTCATGTGAAATGGCTTGGTTTACTGCTCTAGTCTTTTCTTATGTGTGGACAGTCTTCCTACTGAATGCTGCAAGAGCCTTGGCCATTAGCAGATAAAGCATAGTCAAAAAGTCTGTAATGATGCCAGTTTGCATTTCAAAGTTGTTATATATATGCATACAAGTAAGAGTTTTGGTTTTGATTTCCACGTACCCCCACAGTATACAGTATAATGAAAAAGCTTAGAGTCCAAACACAAAAAATTGTTCTTTCAAGCTAGTGTTTAAACTGAAATTAGAGGATGAAAAAGGAGTGAGCTAGGAATAACTTTTTGTTTACGTATAATGTACTCATAGCAGACAACAAGTGGTGCATTTTAACAGTGATATATCTTAAACAGCATGTAAGAGAATAAAAACAATAGTGCCACCAAAAAAGCTAGAGATGGTGAAGAAAAGTCGATAAGCAAGGGGTAGTTTTTATAGAAGAAATTCACCATCCTCTTTTCTGTCTGAATAATGTTTTTGATTCAAGGATGTCTTTCATAACACTAATTGTAATGACAAATACGAGAAATCACATAAATGTCCAACAACTGGAGATATGTTAAATGAACTTTTGGCCCATCCACATAATAGTAACCTAAATAGTTATTAAATGGTAGGTTTTTTAGTGATTTGAAGAACAAATATATATTTAGGAAGATAAGATAATGAAATTATCAACAAGCTATGGGTCATTTTTATTATTGTTATATTTATCTTAAATTCCTAACTTTTCTAAATATAAACAGTTTTATTTAAAAAGCATTAAAATTACATAAAACAATTAGAGAATATATTTGAATACTTTGGGGACACAGGAAGAACCCACATGGATTATAGTGAGTGATAAATGATAATTTATCTCAATGACTTTGAGGAATATATATTAATTTGAGGGAATATTTAAAAAGGCTAACCTGCAGGAACAAATAAATGCTGAAAAATCCCAGTGAATTAAAGTCTGTCTGTATATCACTCTTAAAAAGTCCAATGTGAAAGAGAACGGTAATACACTGGTTCTTAATCCATTTTCCAAGTCATTTTGCATATTTCATTGTAAAATCTACTCCTATGGCTCTCAAACTTACTGCAATGCATTGAGAAATGTGAGTATTTGGTTAACAAAATCTCTGCTACAGGGGTTTATAGGAAAACTAATTAAAATAACTGACTCATGATAATTTTGGGTACACACACAGCACATGTATTATACATGACCATTTTAAAAATCTACCTTGAATTTCACAAAACAGATATTTATGCTTTTTGCCTTTCTCTCATTTACAAAGTTTCTAAAATTAACATATTTATTTTCCAAATTGGTGGATATTTAGGACCTCCTGCACAAATTTTCACTATAAACCCCTATATATGTCTACTTATAAACAAATGTGAATCTCTAAAGTATATATTTAGAAAAACTATTTTTGGGTTGTATGCTTTTACACATGTGAAAATACATTTATATGTATTTTTAATTTGCATAAATGCTGCCAGTTTGCATTTCAAAGTTGTTATATATCTGCATACAAGTAAGAATTTTGGTTTTGATTTCCACGTACCCCCACAGTTTATGGATATGAAATGATATCTCCATTTTAATTTGCATTTCCTTAATTATACTTAAGATTGAGCATCTCTATATGAGTATATTGCCCATTTGGGTTTTCTCTTCCATAAATTTCCCATTGATACACTTTTCTTTGTGTATATGTATTTCTTAACAAAGAAATTCCAAATTTTGATGATCAAAATTTGCCTTTATGATTTTGCTTTTTGTGTACTAGTCAAAAAGTCTTTTCAAAGTCACAAAGGTAGTCTTCTATATTTTCTCCTAATAGTTTAATTTCCTATTTTCATATTTATATCTCCAGTTTATCTAAGACTTCTCTGCGTGTATGTGTGGTGTGAGGCAAGGATCTGATTTTATTTTCTTTGGGATTTAACAAGTCCTTGTCTCAATAGCATTCACTGAAGACTCCTTTTTTCACTATTTTCAAATGTCACCTTGTGTATATTAAGTTCTTAGAGAGGTGTGAAGTGGGTCAAGTGAGGAAAGAAAAAGTGATTCAAAGGAGTTTAAGAAAAAGTTTAAGAAAGTCTTCCCTGGGAACTTGAAGTTTAAGTTGAGAAAGGCAATGAGAAGTCAAAATGGTGAAGAGGGAAGAGAGCAGACAGAAGTGGAATTGTAGGGGCTAAGATGGATTCAAACAGGCATTCTAGTGCAGAATCCTTGTATTCTTTGAAGACTTTGTGCCTCATTTCATGCTCCATAATATCTATGAACTCAATTTGTAAATGGCTTCTCAGAATATATCTTCTTAATACTTTTTAAATTCCTGTCATTATTCTGTACAATTGCCACCTATTAGAGATTACAAAAAAATTAGACATGTGAAATGTAAACAGACATAGATGCAATAGCTAAATACAGATGATGATAAGCACCACTTGTCAAATGTTGGTTCTAACCCTAGTCCATATAGAATTTCCAATTAAATATGAAGCTTCCTTAAACAAACTTCTTTTGCAACTTTTCCAATGTCAGACATCTCTAATTTCTAGATAGGCAGAAATTTCAGTAGGTATTTACCTTGTTTTATTTAAGAAAGATCATTTGGAAGAAAATTTTGTTTCAGTATTTCCTTTATTATTAGGGTATCAAGGACAGCAAAGGTTTCATTCTCCTTTCTCCTTCTGACTTCAAATAAATTCTAAGCATTTTTTTATATGCTGATATTAGCAATTTGTATCAATACTATCTTTCTTTAGAAAGTACTCAGAGCAAAGGGAATAATAAAGGGAAAATCTATAGGGTTTTCCCCCGAGTTTTAGCACACTATAATTAGTGTGCCTACACTATAGCTTAAAATAACTTTCAAAGGTTGTGAACCACTAAAATGACTGCACACTAAAAACAATTGAGCTGTCACTAGAAAAACCCATATAAGAAAATCCATATTAGGTGAGTCCCTCTTTAATAGTTACCTAATAGCCCCATCAAAAAAGTCAGGGCTTACCTGTCTGAATCGCATTTATTTATTATATAATTACTTTCCAAGAAGGTAAAAGAAACAAGAAGAAAGAGCTAAATAAAGATTATAATTAATAATGATTAGCAGTTTTCCATCAAATGAAGTCTGTATTGTGAGTTGCAAAATCAGTACTTCAGCAACCTTAGTCTCTCCCCAAAAGTCATGGCTAGGTATCAAAGATAGGACTCCATTTTTCTTTTTTTCTTATCTTTTCTCTTCTCTTTTCTTTTCTTCCCTTTTCTCTTATAAAGATAATTTATATGCATTGAAAAAATGGAGAAAATACATTCACATAGTGAAATACCATGCAGTAGTGAAAAAGAAGAAACTCTTACATTTTATGACAGCAAGGATGGACCAGGAGAACATCATGCTAAGTAAATTAAGTTAGTCAGTGAAAGAGAAATACCACATGATCTCACTTATATGTGGAATTTAATGTGGCAGAAGACTGACAGCTCCCATAGAGTAGGGGTGGGGAACAAAATGAAAGACAGTGAAGGGATTAACCAAAGAACATTTATGCATGGCCCATGGACAGGGGCAACATTATGGGGATTGACTGAGGGAGGGGAGTAGGTAGAGCTGAGTGGAGATGGGGAAAGGGAAAAAAAGCAGGAGCTCTAATAACATAAACAATAAAAAATAAACATTGAAAAAAATTAAAAACATAAAACTATTTTATTATTTGTAAGTACCAAGGAACACATATACAAAAAAAAATAAATGCAGAAAATACAAGTCAGCAACTAGAAGAAAATAAAAATCGTACGCATGGTAGTGATAAGATCTCACAATAAGCATAATTTCCTTCTCCCAGTTTTTCACTTGGGCTCATGGCCACCCATATAAAAGACTATTTCCTGGTCTCCGTTGAAGCTAAAAGTGACCATGTAATTATATTCTGACTGTTGAGGTTAAATAGAAGAGAACTATAGTGTTCCTCCCCTTTCTCCATTTCTTCATGCCCACTTCCAGGGATAAAGGTACAGTGGTTGGAAAGGATAGAGAAAATAGCTCATCCAACATCCTTGTAACTTTTAAGTACAATTTAGTTTTGAAGTATTCACTCCCATACTACTGTTTTATGGAAGAAGGAAAGTTTAGCTTTTTAAAGCTACTCTTTTTATATTACTTGGTACTTACAGCTAATCCTGATCCTGACACCTATATAATTCTAGTGCCACCACATTTTTGGTTAGCTACCTTTTGACTTTTTAAATATTCAAAATTATGCATTACCTCTTTAAATTTTTATTTTTGGTAAGTTTACTTATTTTATATTGGGAACTCATGGAGCACATGGGAGTCTTCCTTGATTTATATAGCTTTATTCTTTTGAATTGGAGATTTAAGTATTTTTACCCTAATTTTGTTAACAGTGTTAATGAGACATAATCTCACCCCCTTCTTTCTGTTTTCCTCCTTCCTTCTCCTCCCCAAAGTTCAGAACTCTGAATGCAGACTCTATCTCTTAATGTTTTTATGATGTCACCATAAGATTTTTTTCTAGAACTGAATCATGGGCTTATTTCTCCCAAATACAAAGGTTCAGAAATAAAATATATCTTCCTAGGGAAGAACTGAGAAGACACTTAAGATAAATGAGCCATTTCCTCAAAGCCAAGATTTTCAAGGTGAAATGCCATTTAAACATTACCTTAAAACTGTTCAGTTGCTAAAAAGTTCAGCATTCAACTTACACTTTCAACATTCTGTTTAAACACAGTAAGACAAGAAGGTGAAATAAAATGGCAAAAGGTTAACTAGGTGAAGAAAAAAAATTACAGCACTACTCAGTGTTGTTAAGAGCTTCCTCAAAGCCTGAACATTGTGTTTATTTTTAGCTTCAATTTTTTTAGTTAAAATTCTATCTAAGCTTATATCACAGATCAATTGTTTTAGTCCTGAAGATCTGTACTGTCTTTCTACATAGATCAGAATAACTATGCAATTGTTATTTTTTTTTCAATTTGCCTCATAATAGCAGAAATAGCCTAAGTAATTGAGTGATTAGTACAGTGATAGCCTCTGAAGGGTCCTCGGTTCAAACAGGTTTAAGTTTGGACTGAATAGGACTTGACCTCATCTGGAGTCACTATTCAATCAGAGACAGTCATTTTGTCACAGAATGTACAACTGTTTGGAGGACAGACATGAAGTCAGGTTACTGTACAATATGGAATGCTTATCACAAAGACTGAGAAGTCACCACCAATTATCAGAATTTTGCAGTTTACCCATAAGATTTCTTAACCTCATTTTTGCATGTACTAATACAGTTCTCTGGACACCATTTGTTGAATAGGCTATTTTTACCCCATTGTGTACTCCTGCCCCCTTTGTCAAATATTTATTGACCATAGAGACTTGGGTTTATATCTGGGTTCTCTATTCTGTTCCATTGATTTATGTATCTGTTCTTATGCCAGTACCAGACTGTTTTGATTACTGTAGCCTTATAGTATAGTTTAATATCAGGTATTGTGATCCCTCCTACTTTGTTCTTCTTTCTCAAGATTACTAAAGCTATTTGGGGTCTTTTTTGGTTCCATATAAATTTTTGAAATATTTGTTTTAGATCTGTGAAATATTCCATTAGTATTCCATTAATAAGAAATGCACTGAATCTATAGATTGCTTTGGGTAGTATGACATTTTAAAGACATTAATTATTCCAATTCATGAACATGGTATATGCTTCCATTTATTCATGTCCTCCTTAATTTCTCTCTTCAGTGTTCTATAGTTTTCTAAGTACAGATATTTTATCTCCTTGCTTAAATTTATTCCTAGGTACATTATTTTTCTTGTTGCCATAGTAAATGGAAATTTTCCCTAGTTTCTGTTTCTGATATTTCATTGTTGTTATACAAAAGTGCCATTGACTTCTGAATTTTGACTTTGTATCCCTCCGTTTTGCCAAATTCACTTATTAGGTTGAATAGTATTTGGTGGAGACTATAGGGTTTTCTATATACACTAGCATGTCTTCTGTGAATAATGACAACTTTACTTCCTCCTTTTCAATTTGGATGTCCTTTATTTCTTTTTCTTGTCTGATCACTGTGGCTAGAACTCACAGTATTATGTTGAATAAGAGTGGTGAAAGCAACACCCTTGTCTTGTTCCTGAACTTAAAGGGAAAGCTTTTTGTTTTTGCCCATTCAGTATGTTGTTGGCTGTAGGTTTCTCATATATGTTTTTTATTCTTTGAGGTATGCTCCCTCTATTCCCATTTTGCTGAGTGTATTTATCATGAATGGATGTTGGATTTTATCAAATGCTTTTTCAGTATCTATTGATATGATCATGTGATTTTTGTCCTTCATTTTGTTTATGTGCTGTATTACGTTTATTGATTTGTGAATATTGTACCATCTTTGCATTCCTGGGATGAATCCCACTGCATCATGGTGTGTGGTCTTTTTAATGTATTGCTGAATCCAGATTGCCAATATTTTGTTGAAGATTTTGGCATCTATGTTCACCAGAGATATTGGTGTGTAGTTTTCTTCCTTTGTTGTATTTTTACCTAGTTTTGGAATTACAATGATATTTACCTCATAAAAAAGGTTAGGAGTCTTCCTTCTTCTTGAATTTTTGGGGATAGCTTGAGAAAGACGGTGGTTCTTTCTTAAATGTTTGGTAAAATTCACATGTGAAGCCATCTGGTCCAGGGCTTTTGTGTGCCAGGAATTTTTGATTACTGCTTCAGTTTCACTAGTTGTTATCAGTCTATTCAAGCTTTCTGATTCTTCTTTATTCAGTTTTGAAAGATTGTATGTTTCTAGAAATTTGCCCTTTTTGCCCTTGTTGTCCAATTTCTTGGCATATAGTTGTTCATAGTAACTTCTTATAATTCTTCGTATTTCTGTGGTATTGATTGTAAATTCTCTTTCATTTCTGATTTTATTTATTTTGGTCCTCTCTCTTTTTTTGTTAATGAGTCTGGTTAAAGGTTTGTTGGTTTTGCTTATCTTTTCAAAGAACAAGCTCCTGGATTTATTGATCCTTTGAATTGTTCTTTTAGTCTCCATGTCATTTAATTCTGCTCTTATCTTGATTATTTCCTTCCTTATACTCACTATGGGCTTTGTTTGTTGTTGTCCCTCTAGTTCTTGTAGATGTAAGGTTAGGTTGTTTATTTGTGATTTTTCTGTCTTCTTTAAGTAGGCCTGTATTGTTATGAACTTCCCTTTCAGTGCTGCCTTCCCTGTGGCCAACAGGTTTTGGGATGTTGTGTGATCATTTTCACTTGTTTCCTGATAGGTTTTGATTTTTTCCTTGATCTCACTGTTCACCCATTCATTATTTAATAACACATTATTCAGTCTCCATGTATTAAAATGTTTATTTTTTTCCATGAGGTTGGTTTGTAGTTTCAATCCATTGGGAACAGAGCACATGCTTGATATAATTTCAATTGTCTTGAACTTGTTGAGGCCTTTTTTGTATCCTACCATGAGGTCTACCTTTGAAAATGTTCCATGTGTTTTGGTAAAGAATGTGTATTTTCCTTCATTGGAATGAAAGTTTTTGTATATATAAATTAAGTCCATTTGATCTAGAGTGTCGTTTTTCAGTGCCACAATATCCTTGTTGATTCTTTGTTCAAAAGATCTATCCATTGTGACAGTGGGGTGTTAAAATCCCCTACAATGACTGTATTATTATCAATATCTTTCTTGAAGTCCTCCAAGATTTTCTTTATATACTTAGGTGCTCCTATGTTGGGTGCATATATGTTTACAAGAGTTATATCCTCTTTTTTTGACCACTCCCTTAAATATTATATACTGACCTTTGTCCATTTTTATGGTTTTGTTTTGAAGCCTATTTTGTCTGATATAAGTATTGCTACCCCAGTTTTCTTTCCATGTCTGTTTGCTTGGAATATTTTTTCCATCCCTTCACTTTCAATCTATATAGATCTTTTGTTCTGAGGTGGGTCCCCTGTAGAAAGCATGTATGCAGGTTATGTTTTCTTATCCACTCAACTAACTTATGTCTTTTGATTGGAGCATTTAACCCATTTACATTTAACATTATTATTGATAAGTACTTATTCATTGCCATGTTTTCTACACCTGTGTTCTTCTCTTTCTCTCACACTCTCTCTCTGTCTTTTTTCCTTTTTATAGCAGTCCCTTTAGTATCTTTTACTGCACACCAGAATAAACTGATAATGGATAAAATACTTAAATATAAGTAATGGCACCATAAAAGTCCTAGAGGAAAACAGGCAGGAAAATTTCATGTATCCCACATAGCAATATTTTGCCAATATACCTCTTAGGGCAAGGAAAATAAAGGAAAAAATAAATGAATGGCACTACATCAGGTTAAAAAGTTTCTACACAGCTAAAGAAATCATCAACAAGAAGAAAAGGGAACCAACCATATGGCAGAACATATTTGCCAATGATACATCAGACAAGGGTTTGATCTCCAAAATGTGTCATACAACTCAACACCAGGAAGACAAACAATCCAATTTAAAAAATGGGCAAAGGACCTGAACAGACAATTCTCCAAGGAGGACACACAGAGGACCCAGAGACATATGAAAAGATGCTCAATGTCACTAGCCATCAAAGAGATGCAAATTAAAACCACAATGAGATATCACCTGACACCTGTCAGAATGGCCATCATTAATAAATTAACAAACAACAAGTGCTGGTGAGGTTGTGGAGAAAAGGGAAACTTAGTATACTGTTGGTGGGAATGAAGACTGGTGCAGCAATTCTGGAAAACAGTATGGAATTTCCTCAAAAAACTAAAAATGGAACTGCCTTTTGACCTGGCAATTCCACTGCTTTGATTATACCCTAAGAATCCCAAATTACCAATTCAAAAGAACTTATGCACCCCTATGCTCATAACAGTACTATTTACAATAGCCAAGTGCTACAAGCAGCCTAAGTGCCCATCAATAAAGGAGTGGACCAGAGGGGAGAGGGAAGGGAATTTCAGGGGAGAAGGGAAGGGTTTACAGGAACAAATATGGAGGACACATGGACAAAACTGGGGGTGTTGGAAAGGGGAGGGAGGAGGGGAGGAATGGGTGGGTGGGCTGGAATGGGAATAAAGGATGGAGACTGTACTGAATAAACTAAAATAAAAATTAAAAAAAAATTGTGCTACATTTACACAATGGAATACTACACAGCAGAAAGAAAGAAGGAACTCCTACCTTTTGTGAAAGCATTGGTACAATTGGAAAATATTATGCTAAGTGAAACCAGCCAGTCAGTGAAAGACAAATACCATATGATCTCACCTATAAAAGGAATCTAATGAACAAAACAAACTAATGAACAAAATATATCCACAGGCATGGAAACATGGAACAGACTGACAGTGACCATAGAGGAGGGTGGAGGGGCATACTAATAGAAAGAGGGGGAACAGACTAGTCAAAGAACATGTATGAATGACCCATGGACATGGATAACAGTATGTGAATTGACTGTGAGAGCAGGGGATGGGATGGGCAGAGGAGGAGAAAGGGGGAAAACTGGGACAACTGCAATAGAATAACAATAAAATCATTACAAAAATAAAAGTTATTGAGAAATGAAAAAGAAGTATTCAACTCTTTAAAAAAAATCTCTGAATCTCAACTATACTGAACTACTGTCCAAATCTAGTATGAAGTCCTGAACAATAGGAAAATGAGATAAACAGCCAAAATTACACATTCTTGGAGATGCCCCAAGTTCTAATTTTTGCCCTAACCACAGGTTTTCATCTGATATTTATGGACAAGAAGTCCTGGTACCTCTGTCTCCCCTGTCATAACATATGAACTGGATGTGTTCCAATCTAAGTTCAATCCTTCCACTTACTCATTGGATCCCATCTTCTTTTGTCTATTTAGGGGCTTCCCTAATGACAATATTCATTTATCCCCTGAACCATCATTTTCTGTCTCTATGTGGCTATTCCCCAAGCAAACATGTTGTAACTTTTCTCATTAAAACAGGAATGTCACTTGATCTACAACTACCTCCAGTACCCCAATTGTCTCCTTCCCTTCACTGCAAAACTTGTGCAAAGAATGGTTTCCTTTGTTTTTATTGTTGTTCGACACATGGAGAAAGCCAAAGAATGATTTCCACTTGCTTTCTCTATTTTATCTTCTCCAGTCCCTCTCTGGAATCACAGTTGGGCTTTTGATCACCCACCACTGCACCAAAACTGGTTTCCTTAACATTGCCAAATTCAGTGGGCAATTCTCATTCCCCATCTCACAAGACTGATCAGTAGCACCTGAAGGAACTGACCACTCTTTTTTTCTCTCCTTCTTGAAATACAATGTGTCCATTCAATGATCCTCATCGCACTTCCTTGCTAGGTCATTTCCAGTCTCCTTTACTGGATCCTCTTCATCTTCTGGACCTCTAACCATTAGATCATCTGTGTGTGTGTCTCCTCATGATGATTTTATATATAGATGAAATACATAGCCTTACCCATTTACCCACCACTCAGTTTAAGAAAAAGAATATTACTGTTACCTAAAAGTTCCCTTTATGCCCTGCTTACTCTTTGATCCCATCCTTTTTCCTTCTATCTCAGAGGTAACTATAGTCCTAAATTTTGTGTTTGTCACTCTCCTGTTTTCTTACAGTTTACCATGCATGCTCACATCATACACATACATGCACACAACTGCTCCACATATAAACAAACTAATACTGCTGCAATGTTATGGGATTTTTTAGTATGTATTCTTTAAGACACTAATTATGGACTCTATATCACTAATTAAAAATGTTTATATAGGTATTATGTATCAAAGGACATAATGAAATCAAGCAAGATGGGGAAATGCTCAGTTTTAAATGCATTCCTTTGTTGCATATCTCAGAGCCTTTAATAAGCAATGTTCACTGCGACTCCACAAGTAGAAACATTTGCCAAGTATACTTGACCTCTTCTTCTTTTAGAGCATCTTTTATTTTAGAGCATCTGATGAAATGCTGTGTTTTACATCAAAAGACAAAATGTGCAACTGTTTTAAGGAAAACCCATATAAGCAGTAAAGCTTCCCAGATCCTCCTCACAAAGAACAGTAGCACCTGCATGGGGGTTGCCAGTCAGGGTCACGTCCTGACTCCAGTGACTGACTGTGTGTGGACAAGACCATCAAACAGGACAGTGTTTTTTTCCACATTGTTGTAAGCATGATGAAAAGCACATACCAGTTACAAAAATAGAAGTATGAAGAATAAAGAAAGTCAAAGTTGAATTGAAAGTAAAGTCTGGATTAATTTGTCATCCAAACACATCTACATTTGAATTAATCATATTTATATTATCTCCAAAACCTATATGGCACTCAAAATAAATCTCAATTTGGAATACTCAAGGATAGACAAATCATAGAGATTATATACATCTAATCCTAAATAATATTTACTTTAGATAATCTATACTATTTCTAAAGTTCCATTAATAGTGATTATATTTTCACAAAATATGTCTTTTCTTCATATTACAGAGATTATACCAAATACAGTAATATCAGCTTTTAGATAAATATATGACTAAAATAGACATATTAACTAACATACCTCTCTGATATATTCTAGGAAAGCAATCTGTTCTCTCTCCTAAAAGTTCACATTGACCTTTCTAATTTTGACTATAGGTCCAAATGGTTCCTTCAGTCATGCTTTACCAGGGTGTGGATATTTTGAAGCTGAGTTTTTATTAAAATGATTCAATTAAGTACCATGCCTTTATATTTTTTTCCTGTTTTGTTATTTTCTTTAAGAACTGAATCTACTTTATTGAATTGTGATTCTTTAGCAACATTGTGCAGCCTCTGACATTTAAGGTATATTTTGGTATGTCAAAACATCATCTTGTCATTTTTATGAGACTGACGCACTACCTACTGTGCTAACGAGGCACCTATCTTGTCATTTTTAAAAGAATATTTGCTACCATTTTAAATAGTAAAAAACTGTTCCTAAGTTTTCTACAATGTTTTTCTTGATAGACTTGAAGAGAAAACTATTTTTTCAGAATACATAGCTACTTCCTACTCTAAACACTATTTTTCTTTTGTAACTATTTTCTTAATTAACTCTTAAACATCTCTAAGTATCTTTATATCTTCTTAGATTAAATTGTTAATGTATAAAATCACAGAGATTAGTAAGCTGCTAATATAAATGTCTGACAATTCTGAGACTGTTTCCCAGAGACTATTAAAGTTCTCTAAAATCACATATTCACATAAAATACATATAACCTAAAGCATACATTTGTTAGCCTTTTTATTAACTAAAAATTACTTACCAAACTTCAGAAATACCTAATACTTATGTGTCTGGGCCTGGGCAGGATAATTCAAGACACACTTTCATAAATGGGGAGAAACAGTAATCATTGAAAAAGAGATAGAGTTCCTGTCATGTTTTTCCCATTAGCAAAGACATTAAGGCACAAACTTTAGCAAGGGAATTACAAAATGAACTGATATTTTACTCATTTCTTTTTTACTAGAGAGCTAAACATGCTAGTTATGACATTGCTGCAGAGGTACAATTTCTTATCTTTCAACTCAAACCATCTGACTGTCCAATTCTCTACCATGGCCAGAGCCAGCATCTCCTCATTTGTTCCTGTAAAGTCATTCTCAGGGTAATTTATTATGTTCTTAGTCCACTGCCAAATTGTGGCGTTTCTGCTTCCACATCATTGCTGAATATGTCACATTAGAAATTCTCTGCAATTATAGTGGTCATATTCTTATTTTAAAATCATAATTTTTAAATCAACCTCTCCCTGTTTCCTCCAAAGTAGTAAGTTCTTTAGCTTCATTTCACAGAAAAGTTGGTATTTGAGCAAAGATTTAAAGAAAATGAGGGAGTTGGCATGGAGATATGTGGATTAAGAGTGTTCCAGGAAGAGGAAAGGGACAATGCCAAGGTGAGGTGTAGGGTGGGCTATTCCAGGCCTGCTCCAGGAAGGGCAACATGCCAGTACTGTTGTGGTAGAGAGAGAGGAACAGAGTGGTAGAGCTTGAGGTTAAAGAAATACATAGGGGCCAGGTCATGTAAGACTATACAGGTTATTATTCAAGTTTCTTTATTGTTGGTCTAGATTCCTTTCTAACTCCCCACAGGAAAATTAGAGATAAAGACAGAGATGTAGAAATAGAGAGACAAAAACATAAAGACAGGTATATGGCTATACATTTATATATGTGTATGTGCATGTGAGTAATTGCTTTAAGTAGAATCATATTGAAATTCAACAAATTGTTAATGTGCTATTATGGAAATAGATACAACAGACATGGTCCATCTCTTGAAAGGATTATAATAAAATATCATTATAGCTAAAAACATAAAGAATTTTATAAGGCATGAAAATCCATCATTAATAGTACAAGGGAAGAACCACACTCCATATGTTAATGTGGAAAGAATGTCTGAAAAATATTCATGTATGCAAAATAACTATTTGCCAGCACTGTTCCAGGTGAAATATAGGCATGAACTTTAAATCTAGTGGAAATCTAGTTGGTAGAAATTTTTTTTAATTGTGTAAGACAAAGAAAACAAAAATTATATGGAATATATAAAGTGAAAAGGAACTTTAGGGTGAGAGCAATTGGAAGTACTATGAGGAGCAGGGTAGGCTGCAATTGAAACGGTGAGTTTCACTGAGGGGATATTTCAAAGACATGAAGTGAGGAAGTTGTCACATAGATAATTGAAAGAGTGAGTTTTGGGCAAAGGAAATAGCCAGTGTAAAGGCTTTAAGATGGGAGTGTGCTGGCCTGTTTAAGAATAAAAAGAGCCCATGTTACTGGAAAAGAGTGAGCAAGGAGAAAAGATTAGGTGAGTAGAACATGTAGACCTTTTAGGTCTTTAGTTTTGACTCTGAATGAACTTAGGAGCTATTGCAGGTTTTGAGCAGGAGTCATAGTAGCTGAGCTAGGTTTAAAAGATTCTTGGCTGCTTTATTGAGAATAGATTAGGAGGCCGAGAGTAAAAAACAGACTTTTTAGAAGGCTAGCAATAATTTAATACTCAGTGGTGGTGACTCAGGCCAAGGTGATAACAATGAAAGTGGTAGAAAATGGTTAGCTCTGGATATGCTTTTAAGGTAGAACCTACAGGATTCCACAATGAGTTGAACATTAGATGTGAGGAGAGATAGAAGTCAAGAATAATTCTAAGATTTTTGTAAATTGCTGAAGATTCCATGGAATACAGTATGGCAGTTCCTCAAAAGTTAAACACAAAATTACCTAGCAACTTCTAGCAACTTCACTCCTCTGAATATAGCCAAAAAACTGAAAGCAGCAACTCAAACACATACTGGTACATTGTGTTCATGGCAGAAGGTAAAACAACTCAAATGCCTATCAACAAATGAAGGTTAACAAAAGGTGGTATATACATACAATGGAATATTATTGAATCATAAAAGGAAATAAAATTTTGACACATGCCATAACATGGATGAACCCTAAAACCATCATAGTAAGTAAAATCAGCCAGGCACAAAAAGACAAATAACATGTGCTTCCACTCATTTGAAACATCTGGAACAGGCAAATTCATAGAAACAGAAAGTAGAATAGAGGTTACTGAGGGCTAGTAGTGAAGAATGAATGGGAAGTTATTATTTAATGGACACAGAATTTTAGTTTGGGATGATGAAAAAGTTCTTGAAATGGATAATGGTGATGATTGCATTACATTGTGAATGTATTTAATGTCACTGAATTGGATATTTAATAATTATGTAAATGATAAGCTTATGTTGAAGTACATTTTACCACAATAAAAAAGAATTCTCATAATAAAAAATAAATACCAACCAGAAAAGTACCCACACAGATTCTTTGTTTAAATACTGAGAGAAGAGACGGATTTAAAAAGGACAAAAAGAACAATCTTAACCACAAAAACTAATAAAAATTCAAATAAGTAACTCTCACAGCCTCAAAGAAATTACAGAAAACATGTTCCCACTCATAAAGGTCAAAGAAAAAGATAATAGAGATGAAAGAAGAGATAATAAAAACAGAGAAAGTGATAAGATTGCCCCAAGAGAGCTGGGGAAAGGGGGAGAAGAAGAAAAGCATTAGAGAGGTTAAAGGAATATTAGAATCAACTCAAGTAGAATAAAACATGACTGAGAATAGTGCAAAGTTCATGGAATATAGGCTTAAAGGAAAAATACAAAACAAAATAGAAAAGGATAAAGATATACAAATAACTAGGAACTTTAGAGGTACAGAAGAAAAATTCAATTTATATATAATTCATGTTTCTGAAGAAAACACAAAAAATTAAAGATATAATTTTTAAAAACTCCAGAGATAAAAAAGGTATTACATTTATTTATTGAAAAAATACATGATACAAGAGAAAAAAGGGTATAGAATGACAAATTCCAAGGTAATTCTGAGTTTAATTATTTAACTACAAAACTAAATAATATCATTGGCATCCAGGCAGAAAGATCAAGTCATCCATAAATGAGAGAAATCAGGCTATTTCAGGAGCTGGAAATATTCAGGCAATGAATACAAAGTTCAGAGCAATAGGAAGTGTGTCTTGAAATATTTATAGCCAGGGAAGTTATTCTTCACATACTAGAACAATGGGTAGATAGTCTCAAGCATATAAGAACTCAGAAACAAAACAAATTATTCTTTCACAAAACACCTTGGTTAACAAAAACCAAGGAACAAATCAAAATGAGAGCTGAAGGATGAAGAAGCCTAATACAAGCATTACTGGAAAACATTAAATCTATTAAATATAAAACTATGGGTGAACAACTACGTAGAATTATAGTTTCAAAATTACATGTCATATAATACTATAAACTTTAACAATTAAAATTTATTAACTAATAAAAATCAAAGTGGGCGGAGGGGGTAAAAGAAACTATATTTGAGTTCTATTTCTTAGCTGATATAGCTGAAGTCAAGTGATACTGTCTTAAGATAAAACACATAGCTAAGTAAAAAAAAAATTGAGCCAACTTTGTAAACATTTTATAATCTTTATTAACTTTAGAAAGGTCTTTTAGAACTAACAATAGTTGTTGTAAAGATTCATTTATCTAAAAAATAAGAAATAGCTTCCTTTTCACTTTAGTTTTTTGGTAAAAATAATGATTACAATTAATATTGTTATTAAAAACCTCATATTCCTATCTGTATCTCAATTAAACCATGTGTCCATTTCCTATTTTAATATGTACAGATACAGATGCATAAATAACCAAATGTATACAATGATTATTTCTGGATGATGATTTTTTATCTTTGGTTGTCTTTTACCTTTTCCTTTGTGTTTTTCAATTTTGTTCGATGTTGCGAACTGCCCTGCCTAGTTTCAGAAACTGTAACCCCTCACATCTAAGGCTGAGTAGAAAGACCTTGGGACCATAGGAGACAAAGCTTATCTTCCTTGTAGCGGCACCCCCTTTCTCTTTACCCTATTTTGCCCCTGGTGGATGACTGGTTAGCCAATGACCAGTAAAGGAGGGATGACCTAATACAGGCATGGTTGCAAAGGGGCCCTCAGGGAAGGACTTGGGGGGCTATAGAGAAAGGGAGTGATGGACCCTCACCCCTCAGCTTTGACATAGCCTGAATCTTCATTTTGTTTGCCAGAAGTCTCCTAATCTCTTGGCTGCCTTACTTCCCCTGCCTGACTTAAGCCTGAAACAATGCCTTAAGCCTGAAACAATGCCGGAGGTCAGTGCAGCCCTGTGCTGGAAAGGGTGAATTCCCTAGAGTGATCAAGTCTAAGAAAGAAGGCATAAAATTCTGTGAAACCTGCTTTGCTAATACCCTCAATTTAAATGATAAGGGTCCAAGCATGAAATGAGTTTGTTCCCCAAGGTTTTATGGCCTTTTGGCTATCTGACCCTGACTCAAAATAAGCCCTCAGAGTTCTTTGAATGTTCTCTATTTGATCATTACTGCTTGACAATGGTTGATGAGCTTCCCATATACGCTCTGTATTCCTATGCAAATTAAACCCACTAAAAGCCTGTCTAGGCAAGGGTTGGGGCTGGCCCCCTCCTTCACTGAGAGAGCAGTCATGTCATCCCTTTTTCTCCATAGGATTTCTAGAGTCCATGTGAATTTGTCTCATCTCATCCATAATGTCTCAGACACTGCGGGCCAGTGTCCACATCAGTTCTAGTTCATACATGTGTAATTATTATATTTCACAGAAATAACAAAGTGATTTTAAAGAGGCATGTAGTCTAATTGATGTTTATTTTAGCAAAGATGGAAACAGTGTTTCTTTTCAATGAAAAACTAAAGACAGAGGTTCAATTTTTAAGTCTTTAAGGTTCTTATGGTTTATTAAAACTTTTAGACATCTATATCCCTTTTGGAGAAGTACCTATTCTTTCTTTTCCCATTTTTTTCTTTTTTGTTTTTCCTTTTTTTAATTGTATTTTTTCCATTATCATTTATCCCACATATACCTTCTTTCACCTCTACCCATCCCCCTCACCCCCAAAATCACCAGATTATGTCCCTGTCCATGAGTCCTTTTTCCTTTTTGCTAGAATCCTCCACCCCATAAACTTACCCCGCCCCCAAGGGCTATCAGCCTGCTCTCTATCTATGAATCTGTCTCTCTTTTGCTTGTTAGTTTAGTTTGCTCATTAGATTCCACATATGAGGGAAATTGTATAGTATTTGTCTTTCTCTGACTGGCTTGTTTCACTTAACATAATGTTCTCCAGGTCCACCCACACTGGCACAAATGGTAAATTTTTCTTCCTTTTTATTTTGCCCATTTTTTAATTGGATTGTTTGTGTGGTTTTTATGTTTGGTGTTGAATTTTTTAAGTTCTTTATAAATTTTGGGTATTACCCCTTATCAGATGTATCATTGGCTAATATGTTCCCCCATTCACTGGGTTGTGTTCATTATGTTTCTCTTTGATGTGCAAAATGTTTTTAGTTTGATGTAGTCCCACTGATCTATTTTTTCTTTTGTTTCCCTAGCCTGAGGAGATATATCAGAAAAATATATTGTTATGAGAAATATCCAAGATTTTAGAGCCCATATTTTCCTTCTAGGAGTTTTATGTTTTATCATAAATGAGTTTATAAAATGTTTTTTCTGCATCTATTGATATGACCACATGATTTTTAGCCTTTATTCTCTTTATGTGGTATATCACATTTATTGATTTGCAGATATTGTACCAACCTTGTATCCCTAGAATAGACATTTCTCTAAAGAGGGTGTGTGTGTGTGTGTGTGTGTGTGTGTGTGTGTATTCAATAGGTATATGAAAAGATGCTCAATATCATTAATTATCAAAGAAATTCAAAAGAAAACCACAATGATGTTTCACGTCACACCTGTCAGAATGTCTACAATCAATAAATCAACAAATAAGTGTTGGTGAGGATAAAGTGAAAAGGAAACCCTTGCACACTGTTGGTGGGAATGCAAACTGATGCAGTCACTCTGGAAAACAGTATGGAGTTTCCTCACAAAATTAAAATGGAACTTCCATATGACCCAGTGATTCCATTTCTGGGAATATATCCAAAGAAACCCAAAACACCAATTCAAAAGAATATATGAGCCCTATGTTCCCTGCAGCATTATTTACAATAGTCAAAATTTGTAAGTAGCCCAAGTGCCCATAAGTAGATAAGTGAATAAAAAAGTTACAGTACATTTACACAGTGGGATGCTACTTGGCCATAGAAAAAGAAATCTTACCTTTTGCAATAGCAGGAAAGGACCTGGAACATACTATGCTATGTGAAATAAGCCAGTCAGAGGAAGACAAGTACCATATGATTTCACTTATATGTGAAATCTAAGGAACACAATAAACTAACAAACAAAATAGAAACAGACTCATAGATACATAAATCAGACTGACAGCTGTCAGAGGGGAGGGCAGTTGAGGGGCTGGGTGAAAAGATGAGGGGATTAACCAAAAAACCCCGAAAAACCCATAGGACCCATAGACAAACAACAGTATGGTGATTACCACAGATAAAGAGGAATGAGGGAGGTAGAAAAGGGTATAGGAGGGATAAATGGTGATGGAAGGAGACTTGACTTTGGGTGGTAAACACACAATAGGGTATAAAGATGATGTATTATAAAATTGTACACCCCAAACCTATATAATTTTATTATCCAATGTCACCCAAATTCAATAAAAATTTTTAAAAACTCTTTTAGCTAAAGAAGGATTAACAGTTAATCCCTGACACATCACTGATCCAACACCCCTAACCAAATACTCTAGAATATGCATACCAGATAGCCTCTGTGGCTTCCCTGTATACATCCACTCCACTAACAATCCAACTTCTCTTTAGTAGACTGATGGGGAAGAGGAGCACAGAAACTAGTGGATAAGTGGAAGTGTACAGACTACAGGATATTTACAACCATTTTATTTATTCTTCTAACCTACCTTATTAAAGAGAGCAAAATGTCTTCCCTCACAGTCTTCAAACTCCCTTGAATAAATGGGTCTAGTTCTTTGATGTCTTTTGATCTCTATATTTTAGCCAGAATTCATGAAATCCTCTAGCAATTTGGGGATTAAGTGTCTTCTATTTCCATACTCTCTGAACTACCTTGGCATGAAACAACTACTGTTTTCTTGATAGTATTTTTAGTACACGAGTATTGAACTTACCTTCCAATTTTTTCTCTCTTTTGCTCTGGTATCAATCCAAATAGACCTAATGTCACCAAGTAGATAAACCTAAGGATCGAATTTTAGACTTGACAAGAAATCTTATAAAAATCTCCTTATTGGTTATTCCTTGATAACTGAGGTCTGAGAAACATGGCCTAGTTGTAAATTTGGGATGTTTCTTCCCTATTTTTGTCACAATGGATATGAGTCTGTCTCAGAACTGAATTGCTATCATTTCTCCCTAAAAGGAAACAGGGCTCTTTGGAAAAAAGGCTGATCCCAGGGTTGTGATGGGAAAAGTATATTCTGTTGTACTAGAGAGCAGGAAGTACTCAAGGAATGAGCCATATCAAAGAATGCAGGGGCTAGCTTGAACAGGCTCCTATTGGGTTAATTTGAGAATCAAAATCAATAATAACAGTAATGGGTTAAAATCCCGGCTGCTTTAGCTATAGTCTCATGGTTTCACTCTCCATCCCCACTTTTAACTCTTTTTCCTTTACTTCCTTCCCTTTAAGCTCTAGGCATGAAAGCAATATGCTCCTGTTTTTCCTCTGCTTCTGGATTATGAACGTGTTCTACACTGGAGTAAAAAAATATGATTTTTAGCTTTAGGCTTTGGGGTGATCATAGAAAAGGTTGTCTCTTAACTGACTTGAGTTCTGCGCAACTGAAAACAACCTGTTATGGTCTAATGGGGTTATTTATTTGGTTGAAACTTAAACGTGTCATTTTTGTAGGTAAAACTGTTGAATATCATATTGTTCAAAAACATAGTTCAGTCAACCTTATAGGAGTTTTATATTGGGACTCAGATACAAACCTCAAGAAATCCTAAGTTATTATCTGTGCCTTTTATTTCCTTGGATGATAAAGGGTGACCGACCACAGACCTCCTGACTACACTGCATAATGCCATCTGAATCTCACATCCACGCGATCTATCAGAAGTACTGTCATAGAGTGAAGAGTGAAGACAGTGGTAGACCAGGAGTCAAAAGACTATATTCTATTCTTAAGGCTCTCACTACCTAGTGAGAAAAGTTGGATGAGGTGCAACTTCTCTCAGCCTGTTTCTGCAGTTGCAAAACAGAGGTTGAATAAAGACTACATTGTCTCTGCTGTTCCTTCCAGCTCTAATATTTTACAATTATTTTCTAGGTCCTGAAGAGGTAGGAGTTGGGACAAGTTCTGTACATACTTAACTATATTTATAAATGTACTGGTGTCCTTTAGAGACACATCAGCCAACCAAGCAGATAATCAAGGTTGAAGGGGAAAATCTACATTAGCAGAAACCCTTGGTTTTAGTCAAGTCAAAAACAAAAGTCTAGACTTCATATTACTTAAAACATTCTATGAATCCAGAAAAGGTCATTTTTGTGTAATTTAACAAGAAAAATGTACTTTGGTTGATTTTTTAAAGTTCTTTTTACTTTCTTTTATAAATTGTATGAAAGTTTTAAGTGATTGTGGAGACTAATCATTTATTCACAAATGTATGGACTTCAAATCATGAGTCTCTTGAGAATCTGTAAGAAATGTTTCAAATCCTTTGGCTCTGTGCTATCCAATTATAACAAAGCTAAATTTAGTAAGATTTTGGTTTGTCCTCATCTGCACAGTGATGATAATCTCTAATTTGGACTTTCCAATATAACCATTGTTACAAAATTGTCTGTAGTCTAATATTGCTTAGAAAAGGCAAAAATAACCTTAATTCCTACAAATCTGAATAACAATATGCAGCCTAAAAAGAAGAAAAGATTTGTTGCATAACAGCTCAGTAGAACAGTGACTATCCCCACAGTCTCCTTCCACGGAGTTACCCGGCCCTAAAAATAATTCTGCTTTATTCAAGTACACTTTTTTCAAAAACAGTAACCCCCAGTAAAACTTTCATGGTATAGATCATACCATGAACAAAGAAAGTAGTTAAGATATTTAACAAGTTAGAAATGTACAGGTCACATTTACACCATCAAATAATTAGAACTTTTGTCTATATTAGGTTTACTTAATCACCTTTATCGATTAATACAGAGATCCTCCTTGTAAAAAAAACTCAAGTCAAAAGCTATAAATTTAATTTCTGTGAAGCCCAAGGAAACCAATGAGCCCTGAATAACCAAGTTACTCTTTTTGTCAGGAATGCTTCATGTACGTACATCCATGCACATCACGTATGCACACTCTATGTAGCCAGACTTTTCTGTCAATTTCTGAGATGTCATCAATTCATTCTCTCACCTGAAATAAAATTGCTTTCCAGACTCAATCAATAGTATATCTTAACCTCCTTTCTCACCCTATATCTTATGCTACATCCAAATCTTTATTAATTTGGCCCTTTCTATCTTCAGAGCACAGACATTAATCTTATTTGAAACCAAGGTACACAGTGAGAATTTGAGAGCTACACATTAATATCTCAAGCAGTTACAGAGAGAATTTATGTTGTGAAAGATGAAATAGAAAGCTAGTTAAGCATAAAGTCAACATAATAAGGTGTCCTAATGTTTCTGGGACAAATTTTTTTTGGTAAGTCTTTTCTGTTTTTTTCTCCCAGACATATTACAATTATCAAGCATAAATGCTATCTTTACATCCCTTTGAAGTGTTCATTTTTCTCTGTATCAAATATCATCATAGATACAGGCATATCAGGTATATTTCAAAACTGGATCCCAGTCAATGAAAGGATCTCTAATAATTGCCTTGAACATTCAGTAGCCTAATATTTACTTTTTTTTGAAATGTTCTTTTCTACAGTACTTCTTCCATGTAAAAGGCTTTAAAATTCTTCTACAGACTTTAGACACATGCTCATTAATATGAGCACTTAATTTGAATGAATAGGAATCATACATGAAAATAAACCAAACTGTAAACCTCAAAATAACATTAAAAAGTGTTTTTATTGACTAACTGCAAGCACTGCATAAGTAATATAAATAAGGACCATCATTCTTAGTCTTTTGCAATCAAGCAGATTCTTTGGTGGTTACTTCCACAGGGTAAAAGCCACTAGTTTAGGGTACAGATCTAAGCGTATCCAGTATAACCTCATTCCTAAGTCCACTGCATATCGTCTGCACTTTGGCTATAGTGACAGGCACTGGGTAAGTATTGTAGATGCAGCAGTGAGCAAAATGGAAACAGGCCCTTCCTTCCACAGAACTACAGATGGTGCAGAAGAATGACACTGATCAAATATTTGCCCTTTAGAGTATATAGTTACAAAATGAGATAAGTGTTGTCAAGAAAAAGAGCAAGATTCCATGAGAAGTTATTATAAGGAATTTGACTTAGGTTGGGGGTGCCAAGGAAAACTTTCCTGAGAAAGTGATACTTAAGTAAATTCTAAGGGATGACTAGATGTTAATTAGGCAAAGGAATTAGTGAGAAGGGGTAAAGAAAAGTAAGACAAAGACTTTAAAACTGAAGGGAAGGTGTGTGAAAAGTTCCCATGACAAGAGGCATATTAGTTTCCTATTGGTGCTGTAAACATATTACTTCAAATTTAGTGGCCAAAACAACACAGGTTTACTATCATATGGTTCTGGAGGTGAGAAGTCTGAAATGGATCATGGAGCTAAAATCACAGTGTTCCTTCTAAAGGCTTAAGGAAGAATCTGTTTCCTTGCCTTGTCCAGCTTCTACAGGCTGCCATATTCCTTGGCTTATGGCATGGATATCAAACTCATTTTCACCGGGGGCCACATCAGCCTCGAGGTTGCCTTCAAAGGACTGAAATAATTTTAGAACTGTATAAATGTTAACTACTCGCTAACTGTTAAGGAGTTGAAATTACATTTGGCCCTTTGAAGGCAACTGCAAAGCTGATGTGGCCCCTGCTGAAAATGAGTTTGATACCCCTGGCTTATGGCCTCCTTCATCCATCTTCAAAGCCAGAATTAGCCAGCCCAATATTTTCATGAATCTGTCTCTTTGGTTCTCTTTCTTCTGCTTTTCTGTTTTACTTAGATCCTCCAGGATAATCCAGGATAATCTCTACATCGTGAAATCCTTAATTAATCACATTTGCAAAATCCCGTTTAGCTTGTAAGGTACCATATTCACAGGTTTCAAGGATTAGAACTGTGGACATCTTTGAGGAGCCATTATTGTGGTCACCATAAGAGAATCATGTTTCATTTAATAATTGAAAAAAGGTCAGGGTGCTGAGTGCATAAAGTGAGGAAAAAAGTGGTGTTGGATAAGGCTGGAGAGGTGGACAAAGGCCACATTATTTATAACATCATAAACCATGTCAAGAGTTTTTAATCTTTATTCTAAGAACACTGGGAAGCTATAAAAGGGGTGACAGATTAAACCTGATATTTTAAAATATCTTTCTGGCCACTGGGTAAAAAAGGTATTTTAAAATAACATAGGTTCAGGAAAAAGACGATGGCGGCACCAACAACAGATGATTAAGATTATTATTCAAGTCACTAAAGTCATTCCAGGTCTTTCACTTTGTAATTGGGTGGCTCTATGACTTTGGTTAAATACCTGCCTGGTAGTTCTATGGGGAAGATGAAACATTATGGTGCACTGCTGTGCCACTCACACAGGAACAGTACCAGGCATGCAAGGCAGTCTCCGTGTTGTTATATTGTTTCTACTGTTACTATGCAGAACTCTACGCTAGTAAATAAGAAAACTTATTTAATAAAATAAATATGTATAATGAGTAAAATAAGTATAATAATGTGATTAAAAAAGTAAAAACTTATTATACTTAAATAAATTTCTATTTTTAAGAAGAAATAAAAAAATGTAACTCAAGAAGAAGAAAACCAAAATAGATGAATAATGCTTGTGAACATTGACTGAGGGAAGAGAATTTGAAAATGAGGTGATGGAGGGTATGGGATCCAAATCACATTGAGCTTTTGAGGCCATTCTAACAATTTTGGCCTATACTATAAGTAAAATGGGAAGCCTTTAGAGAGTTTGAGAAGAGGAATGCCATAGTCTAACTTTGGTGTTAGACTGATATTTTGAAAATAGACAGATTGTAGGCGTAAACATGGAGGAAGAGAATGATGCTTTATTCCCTAGACTTGGTAGGTGTCTTTCCTAAGTGCCTCTGCAATATCCTGCCCTTACTATAGGCTTAGCTTTTTGTCACATTGTATTATAATTTCCTGTAATTATTCATTTCCCTCTTTAAATTGTAAGTTTCTTGAGAGGGAAAACAAGTTTATCTTCTCACACTGTATTTCTAGAAACTAGCATAGTGCTTGACATACAATTACTGCTGAATACAAACTGGTTGCATTAAATTAGTGAAATCAGACAGAACATGTTACTAGTGTGATAGGGAGAGTCTGTTGTGATTATCTATGCCACTAGCACCACACATACATTTATTTTATTATGCTTATTTTTCTATGTAATTATTTGTTATTTTCCAGCATTAACTAGTTGATGTTTCTCATGGTTCTGATTTAAGGACAGGGGAAAGAAGGAGGAAATGAACAATAATATGTGGATAAGCAAGCATGACTTCCATATGGTAGTTCACTGAAGCATTTAACTCTCCTCACAAACTTGGGAAAAAACATATAATTAGCTCCATTTTACAAGAGGAAACCACAGTTTAGAAATGCTAAGTAACTTATCAGAGGTTACCCAAAAGGTAAGAGCTAGGGTTGAACCATCTGTAAAGCCCTCATTTCTCAATCTATATATATAAATAGATTATAAATAACATAAAATAGATGGGTACTTTTAAAATACAAATATGTTCCTTACCGGAAAGTATAGAAGCAGAGACCCAAAAAGGATCGTTTCCAACAGGATAAGGCCCGATGCCCTGATGCTCTAGAAAACAAAATGAAAATGTCATTGTTAGGCTTATATTTCTAGGCATGGGAGAATTTATGCTACTGAGACAATGGCTCAGCCAGTTGATCAGCGTTCTGTGAAGGAAAATAAATGAAAACTGGCTCACATTAGACAGGAGAACTTAACTACAACACACACAACAACCAACTACAAAGGTGATGGCAAACTTAATATTGCCAGTGCCTTCATGGAATTTTATTCTCTAAAATTTGAATCATTGAACAGACTAAACATCTGAGAACACTATCTAGAAAATCCTTTCAATCCAACCAATTCACAGACACAGGAGATTTTTCGTGTATTCCTGAAACATCAGCTAAAAGTGTATATTGAATTCTATCCTTGAGCCATTTCACAAATATCTGCATAATGGTTTGAGTGAATAAAACAAACATATGTATAAGATCTTGTCATCTCAGTGATAAAATACAGTCCCCAAACTCACTAACAGAGCTCCAATATGTAAATAATAGAAATCACATTAAATAACAGAGGAATCTCCCCTTGTAAACATGCTTAAATTATTCTCAACTCAAAATTCAAAAGAATGCATTGATTTTCAAATAAATTTCTTGAATATCTAAGTTTGCTAAGATGTTTTATTAGACTCAAAATAGCATTATCTTCCCAAAACAAAATGCTTAGAGCTGTGGCAAGAAATAAAACCAACCAATCAATTTTCTACCCTAGTAATAAATTTTATTTTGACTGGTTTTAATATCAATATAGGGAAAATATACTGACCAAGAATACAAACATAAAAACAGGTTGTTCGAGAGACCCAATGTTTTCACTAAATGCAACATAAAATATATATATATACCAATTACATCTGGTGCAAATATGATGTCTTAACAGGAAAATAATTTGAAGTAGTAGCAATTAGTTTTTTTAACAACAAAAGAAGTAGGAAAGCCAAACTATAAGAGTCCGTTACTTAAAAAGAAATATTAGCTAAATGGATAGCCAGAGAAAGAAAATTCTATTCCTTTTCCAAAATCCTGGTATGACATTGTTCATACAGGGTAAATACTTTAGGTAATCTCTGAAAAGACCTCAGGGATTTTATTAATTTAAGAATTTGGGGATGAAGAAACAAGTTTAGTCAGTGAACAGACTTGAATATTCAAGGGGCTTCTCACTATCAGTCATTATTTTAGCTAGCAGATGCGTTTACTGAAAAGACCACTTCTATCAGCAAGCCTTCAAGTGGGTTCTGTGCTGGCAGAATTTCCAAGATGGCAAATTCTATTCATACCTAATTGTGACTAATCTATGACTTATTTTTTAAAGTTTCCAAGAAAATGACACTGAGAGTGAGAGTCCAAAATACTACAGAAGATTGCTTGTAAGACAATCTATAATGTTTGAAAAAGGGGACATGAAAAGAAGCATCAAGGCTTACTGGAAAAAGCAGATTTTGCAGTTAACTTCATCTCAGTTTGAATTAAAAAACAACCACTTAGAGTTAGGTTATTTTGAAATTCAATGGCCTCACCCATAAAATGGATTTCTTAATCTTACCTTATTAAATCTGACAGGTTTGATAACATATAAAGTATACAAAGTGGCTAGCATCATGCCAGATATTTAATAAGGAGATATTTTTATTCAAGGCAGAAAATAGCACCCAGATGAAAAATGTGAAAACCACAGAGCTATAAATAAATAGTAGTCAAAATTTTTTAATGCTGGAATCCAAAATGACCCTAGAGGCCTAGAGGAGCAAAAAGCCATGGGGTAGGGAACTCAGCAGTTCTTTCTTTAGGGCCAGTAGGTTCTTAGCTGTGTTATAACCATCCGTGCCACATAACAACTCTTGTAGTGGCGCATGCTCTTCTGTATTCTCAGGGCAAATAACCTGTCTCCTTTTCATTTGGAAATGCTGAGCAATCTTCTTAACATTTCATTGTCCTTTTCCTGGCTGGGCAGAAGAGCCCATAATTCCAAATTATAAGATGAAACTCCACTGAGCAGTTCCATAATCAAATGGAAGGCCTATTAAAAAATGTGGAAATTTCTTTTCAAAATATTCTTGGGCAAACCTGGCTGCATGGCCTCATAGAATGAGCGGATATCTAATAAGATTTTCCTTAGGGATAAAGAAAACCTCATGCCTCCTGAAATATTTCCTCATTTTCTTATTGGTACTGGAAATTCTTTTAACTACAATGAAGGCTTTTATTTTCATACTTGGTGCCAAGGGTAAATATGTAACTAATACATCGACTTCATTTCAAAGTGAAGAACTGGAATCCTTTCCTTACAATTGAAGTTTTACCATAGGAAGGAGGGAGGAGGCACTAAGTATGTATGGGAGAGGAGGGATTGAGAAATGTAGATGAATGAGAAAAAAATAAAAGTAATAAAGGCATCTCCTTTGCAGTTCTGTCTGAGATAGAAGTGGTGGTATGAAACTCTCTTTAACCAAAGTTACTAACGGGGAAACTTGAAAAGCTTTCTTGAAGATGAGCAACAATATACAGTATTATACTATTTGCACAAAACACATACACACAAATCAACACAATAAATTTTCTTTAGATATGTACAAATATATCAATATGGGTCTGGAAGATACATATCAAACTGATAAGCACATTTTTTTCATAGAGAAGTGAATAGATTTGGAAATATTCTGTATATATTTTAATTTCTTTTGAGGTATAATCACATATTGCTGCATAATATACATTTTAATAATTAAGTAAATAAAATAAAAAGAACTCATCTAAAATGTGGCAACTGAATTAGACAATTCTACATTAGGTATCATAATATGCAAGGAGTCTAAGCAAAATCTTTCCTAACTAATATCTATTTAATAAGTTTTTATTCAGTATCAAGTGTATATATAAAATTATTGAACAGTATATTTATACTTACAGATGAATAGAAAACTGAGGGAGTTATCTTTCAGATTAACTCTCTAGTTTAGAATCGATAGAGTCTAATAAATATAATTCCATAAACATAATTAGAAAATCGAGGTGAATGGATTCCACCTCTGTTTCACATTCCCCGTTTCTTAAACTTTCAGAACTAACTTATGAAGATTTACAACAGTCAGATAAACCTGTGGGCCAAGGAAAAACATTAATCTTATCATACCAATTTTATCAAATTATGTTAAAGTCAATTTCTAAATTCTATAATCTTCGGGTGCAAAGTATAGAGGCATAAGGTGAAGCGCAGCTATCACAAGATTTGCCTGGGGATGTAAGCACCCAGAGGACCAAAGAAGTAATAAAATGATAAGAATGCTGAAGCTTAAATTTTTTTAAATAATTAAAATGGTTTGTTATTATTTCCTTCATCCCACATGGACTAACTACTTCATTTATCTTTTTTAACATTTTTAGTCATTGGGGAAATTAATGTACATCTTGCTAAAACAGTGCAGCTATTTTGGATCATAGTTGATTTCTTCAGCCTCGTAACAATTAAAATGTCTTTCTATTACAAAGGAATTTTTGAGCATGAAGATATTTTTTACATAGCTGAACCTCCGAATGTATCATAAAAATATAAGAAAGCAACAGAGTAAGTTCCTGAAAGGAATAAACTAGCATGTGTTTGGATGATTAACCAAGACTCTATAAATCTTTATTATTTACAAAAATGGAAGAACAGACTCATGAGCATTATTTTCGGTTTTAATTTTTCTATTTCTATAAAGTAATCCATGGACAGAAAAATTACAAATGAAACCTGACAAACACCTGATTAAATTACTGCACAATAATAAATTGGAAGCAAGATGTAAAAGGTGTCCTGAAGAGAATCCTAGCACTGAGAGGTGGGAGGACATTATTTTTCAATAATTTTACTTGCAATTATCTAGAAAGTTGAGTACAGACTCTATCAGTTTGACAGACTACATGCAATTAATTTGTCTCAAGAAAATCTATGATGAAATATCAAAAAAACAAATGTATTTAGAAAAGTTTGTCCTGAAACAATTTCCTAACATGTGGTTAGTTAAAACCAGTATCAGTGTTTTAGAAAAATTACCAGCAATAAAACATCCAAAAAGCAGAGGAAAATGGCCAGGACAGAGATTCCCGTAGTTAAATATAAATAATTCAGATAATTAAAAATCTGTGAAATAAAACACAGGGACTTTATATCCAGATGGTTCAAAATCTCAGAATTGGCCATTGCTTAACCTTCTGAGCTTTGGTCTTCATTTACAAAGGTGTTTGAACAAAGCTCACTTTGCAGTACTCTTGGAAAGAGTGACAATAATGCTGCCTGGCAAGGGACAGGCACTCAGTCAATGGTAGTTGCAGCATCAGTCTTTCACGGACAGATAGGGGATGTGAGGTCAACAGGCTGTCTAAACTCATTCAGCCGATGAGTGACAGAACAAGGACCCATCATCCATGGCAGCTGATTGCCAAGTCAGTGTGATTTCCTCTGTACGTCCAACCTGACTCTCAGTTGTGTCCTTACCCAAACTAAAGGGAACAGAACGGTAACTTATAGTGTAATAATAAAAGCATACAGCACGGACTTCTGGCCAAGATGCAGGCATAGGTAGACACACTGTGCCTCCTTGCACAACCAAGATAGGGACAACAACAAGTTAGAAACAGACTAACAACCAGAACTGACAGAAAATTGAACTGTATGGAAGTTGGACACCCAAGGAGTTAAATTAGACATGTTCATCCAGACCGGTAGGAGGGGCAGAGTCCAGCAGCCAGCGGGTCACAGAGCAGAGAGCATTGGGACCCAATTCGTAAGGCAACCAGGGTGCACATGACCACAGCGGGCAGACCCTGCGCGTGCAAGCAGTGGCTGGCAGACCCCAGCTGGGGGGTGGCAACTGGCAGACCCAGCAAGGTGGCGATTGTGAAACAAGGCACAGCGCACAACCCAGGGTCCCAGCACCTGGAAATAGAGCCTTGGAGCACTGATTGAAAAGGAAAGTCCCATGGGGCGCACAAGCCCACCCACATGGGAATTGGCACCAGAGGGGCCCAGTTTGCTCAGGGGAAAGCTGCGGAAGGGAGTGAGGTCCAAAGGAGAGTGGAGCAAGCGCCATTGTTCCTTCTCGGACCCCACCCCCACATACAGCAGTCACAACCCAGTGACTGGGGTGTCCCACCCTGGTGAACACCTAAGGCTCTGCCCCTCATACATAACAGGCAGAACAAGACCAAAAAAAAAAAAAAACAAACCCAAAGAGATGGCTCAAACAGAAGAACAATTGAAAGCCCCAGAACCCATCCTTTTAAGCGACCAAGAGATAGCCAACCTATCAGATGCACAGTTCAAAGCACTGGTGATCAGGAATCTCACAGAATTGGTTGATTATGGTCGCAAACTAGATGAAAAAATGAAGGCTACAATAAGTGAAATGAAGAAAACTGCACAGGGAACCAATAGTGATGGAATGAAAGATGGGTCTCAAATCAATGGAGTGGACCAGAAGGAAGAAAAAAACAGACAACCAGAAAAGAATGAAGAAATAAGAATTCAAAAAAACAAGGAGAGGTTTAGGAACCTCTGGGACATCTTTAAAGGTTCCAACATCTGAATTATAGGGTTATCAGGAGAAGAGGAAGAGCAACAAGTGGAAAACTTATTTGAACAAATAATACAGGAGAACTTCCCCGATCTGGCAAAGGAAATAGACTTCCAGGAAGTCCAGGAAGCTCAGAGAGTCCCAAAGAAGTTGGACCCAAGGAGGAACACACCAAGACACATCATCATTACATTAGCCAAGGTAAAAATGAAGGAGAGAATCCTAGAAGCAGCAAGAGATAAGGGGATAGTAACCTACAAAGGAGTTCCCATCAGACT
>CM052538.1:51403573-51439882 GCA_028533065.1 Trachops cirrhosus
AGGAGAGAGGGGGAAAAGGTACAGAGAATAAGTAGCATAGATGGTAGATAGAAAACAGATAGAGGGAGGGCAAGAATAGTATGGGAAATGTAGAAGCTAAAGAACTTATGACACATGGACAAGAACTAAAGGGGGGGAATGTGGGTGGGAGAAGGTGTACAGGGTGGAGAGGAATGAAGGGGGGTAATGGGACAACTGTAATAGCACAATCAATAAAATATATTAATTAAAAAACATACAGCACTACTAGAGTATTTAAAAATAAACCACCAGTAAAGGGTTTGGTACAGATGTTATAAAAACATTTACTAGTGAATTTTAAATTCTTGAAAGTTTTATGTTAAAAGATATTGTCATATTGCCATTAACTAAGAATTTTTTCTAATATCTAAGACTTTACAAGAATGTTCATTTTTCATATGATATGGTCACTTCTAGTGGAGCTATTTGAGACCCTTTGGAAAAATAAGTTTATCCAACAATAAAGTCCAGAGTGACTTATACATAGTTTCATATTCTTTAAAACAGTACAGCACACTAAATAAAGAGAAAAATTAATGACATTTTATACATGTGAACTTAGAAATAACATGTCATTCATTATTAATATTATTTACCATTTACTGCTGGACAGAAACTCCTCATGTTTACTTTTGCAGGATTTACACGACATGCTTGCCAATTCCCTTTGCTTTGTCTCAGATAATGTGAACACAAAGATGTTCCTGCTAGTGTCTCACCTTTCAAAAGTTCAGTGCCTGATTTTAGGGCTCAGAGTTTCTGACTCTCACTGCAGCTTCAGAGATGCAGAATAACTTATGTACATAAGAGGGAAAATTTTGGACAACCTTACTTAACCAAGCTCATACTGTGTGCTTACGTCCAAAATAATTTAATACCCAAGCACTGCCTGTCAGACTTCTTCCCATCTCTCAGCTCCTTTCCTCTGCTAAGATGAGACTAGAATGCATTCCTAAAATGTGGATGATCATGTCCTTATTTGTCCTCATTTTCCCCATGATTTTTTTGCAAAAATATGCAAAAATAGCTGCTACTTCTCTGTAATCTATTTAAAACTTTCAGTCCCCCACTTCTTTTAATAATACAATAGTAAATAGAGTAACTCATATTTCACTTAATGCAGAAAAATTCTCTAAATATCAAAATGTATATAGAAGTGAACAAAACATACTGATATTTTACAAATAGGATCTTGCCTTGGGAAGAATTACTGTATATCCTTAAATAAAGTGGCATGCAATTACTTAAACAAAATATGTCATTTGCTTAGATCTCAATTATTGATTAAAAGTTATTAAGATTAATTGATATGTTTTCAAGTAAAAAGATCACTGAAATAATAATTTCTACCTCTTGTAAAAATCCTAATAAAATGATAATAATTAAAATATAAAATATTACGTACTTCAAAATTTGACATTAAAGAGATACAATATTTTGCATACTTTTTCAAATATCACTCTTTGTTACACTTGAGATAAACTCAAATATCATTTAGTTTAACATCAGTCTATTTTTTAACATAAATATACTTGCAGAAATTCAAGAGACTTCACAAATCATTGGTTGGTTTTATCTGATTGCTAACTAGCAACAGATCTAAGCAAACTTTCTTTATAGTTTGAATATTGTCTAATCTCAAATATTTTTTCTTTTTAAGTTCTGTATGTTAAAAACTGTGTTCTGCAAAGTAACTATTCTACAATACTACTGCTAACTGATAGGCAATAGAACCCATCAAATGTTACATAGGCAATATCATCATCTCTTCAGTCTTCTTAAACAGGGAAAAAATGTGAGAACAGAAACAGAATTACTCAGGACTGTTAAGCTTGTCTTTAACACATTGTCTGTCTTCTATAGCATGTTTGGAAGTATATGGAATGACTAGACAGACAATGTGTAAAACAAAGAAACATTTCATACTTTAATATGTGGAGACAGTATAAACATTCTAGGACTTGTTTATATGCTTTATTTTATATTCCACATTTTAACACGAAAAAGTTTCATCTCCAAAATATGATGAGCATGTCAATGAGTAAACTAATAGGTGATTTATGGAGGTGTAAGAGATGCCCCCTACCTGCAAGAAGAGCAAGCAGTTCAGAAATTTAAACTAGTGGTGTTAAACTTGATAAACAACAACAAAAAAAAGTGGATTTTAAAATGTTGTGGGGAAACAATTCCTACTTAGGTACAAAGATGATGGAGACAGGAATTCAAAATTCAATCTTTAAAATTATATAAACATTCCCTGATTGTATGGAGTAAATTGAATTCTTATTTTCCCCAAACTTGGGAGCATTAAGAAGAACCAATAAATAGGTTTTTATTATGGAATTTAGTTCATATGGAGTTTATTATTTTTTTTAATTTTTATTGTTGTTCATTACAGTTGTGCCCATTTTGCCCTCCCCCATTACTTTCCCCACCCTATGGAGTGTATTATTTTTAAATGTGTCTGCCAAAGACAAAGTTTTTAAAAAGGGACTGGTATATTAACATCTTGCTTACATGTTTTAAAAATCAGACTCTTCTGGCAATTTTTTAAAGATTTTATTTATTTATTTTTAGAGAGGGGAAGAAAGGGAGGAACAGAGGGAAAGAAACATTGATGCCAGAGAGAAACATCCATCAGTTGCTTCTTGTACGCACCCTGACCGACCAGGACCGAACCAGCCGCCCAGGCATGTGGCGGGACCCAGAATCAAACCAGCGACCTTCTGCTTTGTGGAACACCACAATCAGCTAAGCTACCCATGCTGGTCAGGGCCCTGCTGACTTTTTAATTGTCAATTCTTAGCATGTGTTCACTAAATTCTACTATTTCAGTTAGTCTTAATGTTTTATTAAGCAAATCATAACATGTTTACCATTAAATAATTATCTTGATATTTTAGAGTTTTATGTCTTATATTATTAACATGGTTCAGGAACATTTTCAAATAATAAATTTGTAAGTTTTAATTAGATAATAAATACTAACACTTCCAGAATTCAAAAAGGTCACACTAAAGTGATAATTAAGAATGAACTGACAGTAACCAGAGGGGTGGTGGGTGGGGATAACGCGGGGAAGAGACAGAAGGGTTTTGAGGAACATCTATAAAGGACACGTGGACAAAACCAAGGGGGTGGAATCAGAGAAGGGAGGTGGGGATGGCAGGGTTAGTGGGGAGTGGTGGGGGGGTAAATGCAGACAACAGTACTTGAACTACAATAAAAAAAAATGTGAAAAAAACCCCAAAAAGGGGTCACACTAACTGAGGTATCTTTTAATGTCTTTTTTCTTATCTGTGTTGGATCCTAATTAGTTACTCTCTGCTTTAAAATATAGTGTGCATTTTTTAATTGGAATGTTTCTGTTTTTGGTAATGTGTAATAAAAGCTCTTTATAAATCTTTCCTATTAACTATTATATTTATCAGAGAATATGTTCTCTATTTCAGTGGGTTGTCTTTTTATTTAGTTGATGATTTCCTTTGCTGTGCAAAAACTTTTTAGTTCAATGTGGCCCATTTGCTTATTTTTTCTTTTGTTACCCTTGCCTGAGAAGATATATAAAAAAAAAATATTGCTATGAGCAATGTCCAAGATTTTGCTGCCTATATTTTCTTCTAGGATTTTTATGGTTTCAGGTCTAACATTTAAGTCTTTAATCCATTTTAAATTTATTCTTGTACATGGCATAAAAAGGTGATCTGGTTTCATTTTTCTGCACATATCTGTCCAATTTCCCCAACACCATTTATTGAATAAACTGTCTTTAGCCCACTATATGTGCTTGCTTCCTCTGTCAAATATTAATTGGCTATAAAGGCATGGGTTTAGGAGGGGGACCCCAAAATAACAATTATCTTCTGGAGGGCAGGTGCCTTGTAGTACAGGCTTCCCCATTAGGTGAGTGTTCTAGGAATCCATCTGTATCAATGTATCAGCTGGTGGTGCTGTGAGAGGCTGCACTCAGCTTTAGAAATTGTTTTGACAGCTCTTTCAGTGTATTTGCCCATTTTATGATGGGTGATCCACAAGCACATTAGTCCACACTGAACTGAGTGTTCAGCAGCATTTGACCAAAAACAGCATGACCCCCATGCCTCATCATCCCTGTTCACCCCATCTTACCCCGAGCAACATTTTTTGTTTCCCTGGATAAAAAAAGTCCTCAAAGGAAAAAGTTTTGCTGATGTTGAAGAGGTGAAATAAACAAACAAAGAAACAAACAAAAAAGTCAGAAGCTCTAAAAGGCATCAAAATCAATGAATTTGAAAGCTGTTTTAAGCAGTGGAAAAATGTCTCAACGGGTGTATCATATCAAACGGGGAACACATTGAAGGTGACTGAAGTTTAAGACATTTAAAAATAAATATTCAATTCTTTATATAGAAATTCTGTTTTTTTGGTCCCTGCTCATATTTCTGGGATCTCTATTCTGTTCCATTCATTGATATATCTGTTTTTATTAAAAACTTCTCCAAAGAGGACATACAGATGGTCAATAGACATATGAAAAGATGTTCAACATCACTAACATCAGAGAAATGAAAATTAAAAGCACAATTAGATATCACCTCACACCAGTCAGAATGGTTATCATCAATAAATCAACAAACAAGATGTGTTAGAGGGGATGTGGAGAAAAGGGAACTCTTTTGCACTGTTGGTGGAAATGCAGACTGGTGCAGCCACTGTGGAAAGCAGTACGGACATACCTCAAAAAATTAAAAATGGAACTGCCATATGACCCAGTGATTCCAGTTCTGAGAATTTATCCAAAGAAACCTGAAACATTAATTCAAAAGAAAATAAGCACCCCTATGTTCATTGCAGCATTATTTATAATTGCCAAGATATGAAAGCAGCCCAAGTGTCTATCAGTATCAAGTGGATAAAACAACTATGGGACATTTACACAATAGGATACTACTCAGCTATTAAAAAGAAGAAAAATTTACCCTTTGGAACAGCATAGATGGACCTGGAGAGCACTAAGTGAAATAAACCAATGAGGAGAAGACAAATACCATATGATTTCACTCATATGTGAAATCTAATGGATGGACTGAACTAACAAGCCAAATAGAGACAGGCTCATAGAAAGCAGGATGACAGCTAAGGGGGACAGGAATTAGGGAGTGGAAAGATAGAGCTAAAAGGAAAAAGGACTCATGGACATGGACAACAGTGTGGTGATTATGGGGGATGGGGGGCATGAGGAGCAGGAATGGTAAAGGAAAATACAATATAAAAATAAGATAAAATATATTATAAAATGCACTAGGATTAGATTATCAGCTCAAAAAGACACAAGAAAAATAAAGTATGTGTAGAAATTTGACAGTAGAGAATTACTGAAATATAAAATAATGTATAAAATATTAAAAAATAGAAAAAGTTTCACAATATAATAGGTTTTAAAAAACAACTGTTTAACCTCATCAAAAGTTGACTATGTCTAAGTTTTCTAGAAGTACCAATCAATTTTTGAAGCTTTTTAAGTTAATAACTCCAAATCTATATCTTTAGCCCAAACCTCTCTCTAGAACTCTAGATCCCTACTTTCACTTGCTGGAAGGCAGCCATACCCAGAATGACCTATAGGCACCTCAAACTCAGGATTTCAAAAACTAAAATTTCCAGTCTTCTTTTCTCATCATATTTCCTATGCTGGGTAATGGTAATCAGTTACCTATTTGTGGTCAAACTATCTCTGCAATAAACATCTCTAGCCTAGAGAAAAAAGTGGGTTCTATGGAATATTTCACTGTTGGTATTTTACAAAATGCCCCCCCAATTTTGTTAAGTGAATGAATGAGTAAATAATAAATGATTAAACTGAAAAGCAATATGCATGCTGATCCATTTTATTCAAGTGAAGAAGAATTCTCCTTTAACCCATGAACTTCTCTATGATTTAGAGAATAAGTTAATGAGGAAGAAAAGGAATAGAAAAAAGACAGGAGGGAAGTAGAAAAAACCATCTGTTTATGGTGTTTTAACCTACTAGTCCCTCCTGTTTGACAGGGGTAAAATGGGTGAGGCAGACTGGCTGTGAGCAGAGGCAGAACCGGACTCGAACATAAATGAAGTCACTGTCTCTCAGATTTCTCATGGACACTGTTTCCTATGTTATCATACTCTCCTGCCCTCATTTCTCCCACTTCAGACAGCCAGTACCTGCATGCCCCGCTTTCTGTCATTGCATCCAGGCCTGCCCTCTTCAAATTTGGCATACATTTCAAAGTGATTCCCTTATTTTTCCTAATCCCCAACTTCCAGTTTCTTCTATGCCTTAATCTTACCTTCCAGTTATAAACAAAAGGGATATAATAAATGTCAATTAGAATGTTAGTGATTAATATTAATCTAATGGTTGCTCCTCCAGGTAGGACCTTGAAGACAAAACAGAGAACCAACAGTTAAGGTCTAAAGGCAAAGGTCTTGAACTCTGAAAGCTGAGAGAGCAAGGTTGTTGCACAGTGGGCCTTCTGGTGCCTCCCAAATACCACTGTCCTCTGCAATTACTCCTGTAATAGAAACAGCTCCTGTAATAGAAGATATCTATGCTCAGTCAGAAACTGGGATGCAGACATTCCTTTCTTTTTTTAAAATTTTATTTTAATCATTGTTCAAGTACAATTTTCCATCTTTTACTCCCATCCCAGCCCACCCACCCAGCCCTCCCCACCTCCCTCCCATTTCCACCTGCCTGTAGGTTTTGTCCATATGTCCTTTATACTTGTTCCTGTAAACTCTTCCCCTTTTCCCCCTGAAATTCCCTCCCCTCTCAAAACAAAGAAACAAGCAAAATATAACCAAAGACACTGAAATAGAGAACAGGCTGACAGTGTTCAGAGGGGAGAGGGGAGGGAATTTCAGACATTCCTTTCAAACATAAAAGGAATCCATCACTCTCCACTTCTGTTGAGGATATCTTTTTAAAGAAGCAATTCCTATTTCAAAAAAGTCTTCTCTTTCCAGTTGTGCATTTAACTCCCATCAAGAATAAGTCTATCTAACCACAACTACCACACACTTGTGCCTCAGTAATCCCCCTGAGCTTTGTTGAGGCCATGCTAAACGAGTGGGTTTGCTTTCCTTTATCATTTTTCTTTGAAGCAGAAGTTTGTACAATAAGGAAATTTCCTTTGAAATCCAGCTTTCATTATATGCTAGATTTCATGACCTGCTGTGTAGGTGTGACTTCATTGTCCAAAATAGCAGCTCTCTTCCACCCCCATGGATAAACTCCATTTACGATGGCTTTCTCTCTCTCTCTTCTTTTTTTTTTAGCTACATTTTAAAACTGTAAAAGAGATATAAATGCATACATTCTGGGAATAAAAAAGCCAACTTTCAGGAAAGTGGGGAGGGGTAAATGCAGGACCACTGTACTGGGTAAAACAGGGACTTAGAAGTATATCTAGCATTGCTAGTTTGCTCATTCATTGGCATTTTTCCCCACTGAACACACTTCTGACCTTAACAAATTGTTGATAATAAAAGTGGTAGTAAGTAAACAATGATAATGGTTACAATAATAATAATAATGATGATGGCTGAATTTTTGAATGAGCCATTATTCTAGGTATTTTATACTAATTAACCTTCACAAAAACATTTAACCCTCAGAACAAATATAGGTATTATTACACAACTTTGTAAATGATGAGACTAAGGTTAAGAGACATTAAAAAAGTTGCCCAAGAAAACTGACAGAACTGAAATTACATACTGGTATCACTGAATTTGACCCCTATCACTTTCAAAATCCAACTTTGTAAAGCTGTCACTTAAAATAGCATCTGGAGAGTGGCTCCTGAAGCAATCTTTTACTGATCTCCCACTGAAATATAAAGACACATGTGAAACTTCTGTGACCAGGGAATTTAAAGTGGGAATACAAATGGAAATAAAAATGTGGAAAAGTACTCATCCTCACAAATAATTGGAAAAGGTAAATTTAAATGACATTATTTCAATTTTAATCCATTAGATTGAAAGAGTTAAAAAGATGATAATATCAATCACTAGTTAGAATGCTGGAAAATGGGAACTTTTATAGCACTAGAAGTAAATATTGATGAAATCTTTAAGAAAGCAGTTTTAAAGTGTCTATCAAAATTTTAAGTGTCTACACTTGAGTATACCAGCAACTACAGTTCTAGGGGGTTTATCCTTAAGAATTAGTTGTAGGCCTGCACAAAAATATATGCAAAAGAATGTTTACCAAAGTTCAATACCTGGTGAAAAAGTTGGACCAATTGATATATCTATTAATAGCAGAGAAAAAACTATATTTTTTCCATACAATGTGATATCATGCCACTATTTTAAAAATGGAAGACACATGCACAGTCAGGGAAAGAGCTACAAGCGCATTTTAGAAAAAAAATTAATATAAACTCTTTATTAGTGAAAGGCATTATGTGAACCTACATGTATGTATCAAATCCTTGCTGGTACATATTTCCTGGGAAGAGAAGCAGAAGTGGGAGGAAATGGGGGCTTTTACTTACTGCTTTACTTTTTCTTCACCTGTTCATTTTGTACAACAATGTATTCCTTTCTTAGTTAAGTAATACTCAGCTAAAAAATCCTAAATGCCAACAAGGGGAGAAAATAACAAAAAAGGGAGGGATGAATGGAGGAAGACAGGCAGATAGAGTAGGTAAATATAGTCAAATTAGAGTCTATTTACAAGAGTCTTAATTACAAGCTTCAAGAAGAGAGGTATATAAAACTCATCTCTGGGGTCTGGCATGTAGTAAGCATTTATATTTATGGGATAAAAAGTAAGATAAGTGAAGGTTAAAAGAAAGGGAAGATGGAAAAACTAAAGTCAAGAGAAAAGGAATAAACACAAATTTATCATGTAAAGAAAAAATAAGTATCAAGTCACCAATATCTGTCCAAGTGAAATTTAAGGTAAAAATGCATGAAAAAGAAAAAAGAGGACATTTAATAGTTATCAAAGTTATTTTATTGGAACCTGTGGCAATCACAAACTCTGTACCTCTCCACCGCTGCTTCCTCCTCAGCCCCAGCAGGTACTCTGTTCTTGCTCACTGTGCTTTAGCCAACCTGCTCACTTTCCATTTCTACAAATGCAGATGTTTCCCACCTTGCAGCTGTCACAGCTTATCCTGTTCCCTCACCCTGGCCTATCTCCACCTCTCTCCCTACCCTCATCTGGCTCACTTCAACTCACTTCTCAGGTCTTAGTTTCATTGACTTTTCACACAATAAAGATTTTTTGAGTGCCTTCTGTATCAGGCAAGGTGGTAGGCATGGGAATTTCAAAGAAGACTTTTCTGAACTACCCAAACAAGGTAGGTTTCCCATGTTTTATGCTCATTGCACACAGTACTTCCATGAGTGGCACACTTAACACAACTGAAATTCATGTTGAAATCAACATTAATGTTATTAATTAATGTTGAAATTAATGTTGACTTCAAAATTAATGTTGAAGTCAACATTAATTTGATACTCTGGGTCACTTCCTAACAGAAAAAAATCTACCATAAGCAAACTGCCAAGTCTTAGTGATGCGGTAGGTAGTCTTCTTAGAACCAGGCACAAGATAAAGACATCTCATATTAACAATGGGATTCTACATTATTCTGGAATTTCTCTTAAATACATTGAGATAAGAAAAAGAAATAGGAGATACAAAGACAGAAAATGAGACATTATGATTTGGCAGGAAGTTGTCTTGTGGAAATAATCTGAATCATTCACAAGATATAGTTATAAGAATGTTTCATGCACAGTATTGTTCACATTTGGAGAAAATCAGTAACAATCTATGTCACAAAAAGTAGACAAATGGTAGAATAAATTATTGTATATTCTATGGTGTAATAATACAATGTCATAAAGTTTGAGATTTAGGGGTATATCTAATGACAAAAGAGTGTATAATTATAATTTAATATACATATAAAAATATTTTATATTCAATATTTTAAACACAAAATTATTGACATAGGTGATATTTACATAATTACTTAAAATTTTTAGTATTTTCAAACTCTGTAAAATATACTTGTATTGCTTTCACAACAAAGAACAGTTTAAAAACTCTAATCTCACAAAAGTTTAAAAGATTAAAGTCATAAAGAGATACTTTCTAGAACTGTTAAAGAAACTGACAATATCAAATGTAGAGAAGATTTAGATCAGGTTGAATTTCCACACATTGCTAATGGGAATTTAGAACTGTACGAACATTTTGGCAAATGACTTGGCAGCCTCTTATAAAGTTAAAAATACACCTGCCCTGTGACCATGAAATTCTACTTGTAGGTATTTATCTGAAAGAAAGAGAAACATCTGATAACAGAAAGCCTTGTAAAAGAATGTTCACAGCAACTTTATTTATAATTTACCAAAAAGGGCAACAACCCAAATATCCATCCAACAGGAAAATGGATAAACAAATTATACAACATTCATACAATGAAATACAACTAGAAATAGGAGAAAACAACTGATCCCCATGACCAAGATGAATCCCCAAAACTATATGTACTAAGGAAGCCAGACACACAAGAGAACATATTGCATGATAACATTTATGTAAAGTTCTAGAAGGAAAAGCTCATCTACGGTGATAGAAATCTAAACAGTGGTCATCTCTAGTTAACAGGGGAGAAAGGTATGGGAACTGACTAGGAAATGACATGAGAGAAATTTCTGGGGTTAATGGAAACTTCTACTTCTTGATAGGGGTGTGGATGACATGGGTGTAAGCATTTGTCAAACTCATTGCATTGTACAATCAAGAACAATGTTAACTGAAAAGAACCTAGACATCCCTATGTTCATTGTGGTGCTATTAACAATTGCCAAAATATGTAAGCAGCCCAAGTGTCCATCAGTAGATTAATGGATAAAACAACTATGGGATATTTAAACAATGGAATACTACTTGGCCATAAAAAAGAAGAAAGCTTTACCCTTTAGAACAGTATAGATGGATTTGAAGAACATTATGCTAAGTGAAACAAGCCAGTCGGGAAAAGACAAATACCATATGATTTCACGCATATGTGGAAGCTAAAGAACAAACTGCATTAACAAGCAAAATAGAGACAGACTCATAGATAGAGAGCAGGATGACAGCTAAAGTGAGGGGGAGAGGGACTGGGCAAAAAGGAAAAGGACTCTTGGACTTGGATAACAGTGTGGTAATTGCTGGGGGTGAGAGAGTATAAGGGGACTAAAGGGTAATAGAAAAATTCATTAAATTAAATTAAAAAAATAAAGTATCAAGAAAGATCAATGCATTTCACTGTATGTAAATTATACCTTCATAAAAACAAATAACAAAGGATTTGAAAGACACATTTAGGTGGTTAAAGATAAAAATCAATAGACCTTTTATTATTCCACAAATATCATAAAGTTGGTGCCACCAGTTTATAAGACTTACCACCACACAAGGGGTAAACTAGCAAAGATACCTGTATTACTTAATTTTCTGGTAATTTCTACCATTTGTATTCAATTTGCATGTTCTATTAACTTCCATTTAAGTCAATGACATTTCCATACTTCTCATTCATTTACATCTATCTGATTAATTTGCAAAGACTGAAGAAAGCCCTACAAGAAGGGGGGTGAGAAATTGACAGAAAGAAACACAGAGTTCACCCACACTCAATGAAGGACCAGAAATACCACACATGGGTGGTAATTCAGTATGTAAGCTCTACAGTCTTTATGACCTTAGTTTTGCATATTGGTTCTGCCACTTTCTGACTCTGTATCTTTGAGACAACTTCATTATATTAGTATTAATTTTAGCTTATTTTAAAAGCTATCAAAAATTCAAGTTAAATCTAATTCTTCAAGAATATACTATTTACAGGAAAATGTACCTTAACTATATAAAACATATATGCCTGATAACTTCTCAGAGCACATAAAGTTATTTTGAAAATATTGTTTAGAAATTTATTGTAAAATCCTGATTGTATTCTCCTTCAGTATAAACAAGTTTGCCGTTTCATGAGTTATTAAATTCTGATATGAGTGTGTTTTTTGCTAATATATTTCAACTGTGTTTAAATTTGAAAAAACATTTTTTGTGACATTTCAGCTGACAAGTCACTCTTCTTTCTGGCCTCAGATAAAGCCTTTTTCCCAAAAGGAACCATATGCACAAATAAAGTAACAAAACTCCCTATCTTATCTACCAATGTAAAATATCACTACAATTAGAAAAAAGTTTCTGATTTGGGGCTGATACAGAAAAAATTGTACCCATTTGCTAGTGAATATTCAGATCAATTCGTATCAGAATATGTTGATATTGCCTAATAGTTACAACTGGTTTTCAGCAGACACATTGTATAGTAACCAAATATAACAAGAAAATAGTCTAGAATATAAACAACAATATTGTGTTATAATCATCAAACTCTTTAAGAGACTATAACTTAATTATACCAACCACTAAAAAGAAATGATAATTAACATAATGTGATATAAGTGCTAATTATCACTCCAATGGCAATATAATATTATATATAAATGTATCAAATTAAAATATTGTATTATATACTTTAAATATATAAAATGGTGCATGTCAGATATATTTTAATAGAGTCTACAACATGATTTGAGGAAGTCAGTTAGAAAAAATTAAATAGAATATTTTTGGCTTATGTAATTAAAATGACCATAATCACATGTCCAGCCATTAACATAAATGGGCCACATGCAGTTAAAATATTAAAAGTTCTGAAATAGATGGAGCATCGGAGGCTGGGGAGGTAAGAACAACACCTCCACTCCACCACACTCACTTCCTCAGGACATCTCTGCTGGTGCCTCTACTGGAATATTCTCCCTTCAGATGAGTGATGTAGAGGCTGGTAGTGCCATTATCTTCCCAGACCTGGGGACTGTGATTTCTCCCAGGAAGTTACCTCTAAAATGGTGGCCTAGGTAAACACAGTTTGCCCTCTCACACAACCACACAAAAATTACACCTAAACTGTAGAAAAAAACATCACTCAGACCTGGCTGAAATCAAGTTGAATGGAGGTCCTGCAACTATGGAATTAAAGCAGAAATGACATTCATTCAGACTGGTAGTAGGGATGGAGACACAGAGATGTGGAATGGGCTGGTCCCACACCCACGTGTGTCAGATATCTTGGGAGGTAAGAGCAATACCTCGGGAGTGAGAGGTCCCAGCCCCACACCAGACCTGCCCCCTGACCAGGGTTCCAGTACTGGGAAGATAAGTCCCCATGGCTTCTAGCCATAAAAACCAGTGGAGATTGAGCAAGTGGAAGAAAGTACTGGATTCCCAGGCAGTTCCTAAGAGCCTGCACACAGACATATTCAGACTCACTCCTACTGAGCTCCAGCACTGGGGCAGCATCTTGAAAGACACCAGTGGCATACAGGGAAGAACTGAACTGTCTGGCATAAGGGCAAGAGCTGGGGTACAGCTTTCTCGAAGACAGAACTGCTGGCAGAGGCCATTGCTTCTCTTCTGAGCCCTCCCCTCACAAGCCACAGAGCACAGTGGGTACCATATCTGAGACTCCATCAACTTGGCTCGCATTGTTTGTCCTGCCCTGCTGATTCTGTGATACTCTGCCACGCCCAATTTACAGACCCACCCAAGCAATTAACAATGACTTTTCCATACAAATGACTTGTCTTGGCACATGCTTCTGATCTTCCTAAATCCTCTCAAACTGAAGCATCTGGCATCAGTGAGCCACTATACCTTGCTAAGTAGCCCCAGGTGCAACACTAACAGCAGCTGGCCTTGGTTCACAGCCTGGCCTTGCTTGGGTACCACCAAACCCAGCACAAGAAATAGCCACCTGCAGATCAGTTTATAGCTTATGTCAAGTGGCCCCAGACAGAACACAAACAGGCACCAGAGCCCTGCTGAAGTAAGCCCTGCTCTGTGGAGTGAGGCCCAGCACAGCTGAACCTCCATGAAGGGCAGAGGTTGGTGTTCAGTGGTCACAACCAGTCCTTGAAGCTGAGTTATCTGGATAAATACCTCCCATTGACCTGCCAAGAGCAGTCAAAGCTCACTACAAGAGGAGTGTGTAGTCAGACCACACAAAGGGCACACCTGGAATATTCAGCTTGGGTGATAGGGGAGGTCCTGCCTCTGGGCCCCATAGTACACCTACAACACTAGGCCATACTACTAAGACAGGGAGTCATAGCAGTTCTTACCTAATACATAGAAACAAACACAAAATGAGGTGACAAAGAAACATGGCCCAAATGAAAGAACAGAACACAAATCCAGGGAAAGAACTAAACAAATAGAGATATGCAATCTTTCAGATGCAGAGTTCAAAACACTGATTATAAGGATGCTCAAGGAACTTAGTGTGTACCTCAAAAATATAAAAAAGATCTAGTCAGAAATGAAGTATATGGCAATTGAAAAAAAGAACAATTGATAGGGAATCAACAGTAGAGTGGATGAAGCTGATAATCAAATCAGTGATTTGGAACATAAGGAAGCAAAAAACAATCAACCACAATAGCAAGAAGAAAAAGGAATCCAATAAAATGAGGATAGTATAAGAAGTTTCTGGGACAACTTCAAGCATACCAAACTTTCTATCGTAGGTGTGCCAGAAGGAGGAAAGACAGAGCAAGAAATTGGAAGTCTATTTGAAAAAATAATCAAAGAAACTTCCCTAATTTGGTGAAGGAAATAGACATATAATTCCAGGAAGCACAGAGTCTCAAACAAGATGGACATAAAGAGGCCCATTCTGAGACACATCATAATCAAAGTGCCAAAGGTTAAAGATAAAGAAAGGATCTTAAGAACAGCAAGAAAACAGCAGGTAGTTATCTACAAGGGAGTTCCCATAAGACTGTCAGCTGATTTCTCAAAAAAAAACTTTGCAAGCTAGAAGGGATTGGCAAGGAATATTCAAACTGATGAAAAGCAAGGATCTGCAAACAAAATAACTCTACCCAGCAAAGCTCTCATTTAGAATTAAAGAGCAGATAAATAGCTTCCCAGACAAGAAAATACTAAAGGAGTTCATCATCACCAAATCATTATTATATGACATCTAAAAGGGACTTATTTAAGAAAAGGAAGATCAAAACTATGAACAATAAAATTGCAATAAATACATATCCATCAACAATTGAATATAAAAACAAATTAAGCAAAATAAGTAGAACAGAAACAGAATCATGAATATGGAGAAGGGGTTGATGGCAGCCAGATGGGAGGGAGGATTGTGGGAATAGGTGAAAGGTGAAGGGATTAAAAAGCACAAATTGGTAGTTACAGACCTGTCATGGGGATGTAAAGTACAGTACAGGAAACTGAAAAGCCATAGAACTTATATGCATGACCCATGGACATGAACAAAGGTATGGGGATTGCCTGAGGGAGTGGTGGGGATGAGTGGAAGAGGACAAGAGAGGAAATACCTGGATAACTGTAATAGCATAATCAATAAAATATAATTAAAAAAATAAAATTTCTGAAATGATATGTATGAAAATGATAGACATTTTATGTCATTTTCCTTGTACAAAGTGTGAGTGGTGATGGAGTAAGGAAAGAGATAGTCTTCTAAATAGAGGAATCACAAGTATTAAGTCCCTAGAGTGCATGTCTCATCAAGTGACAGAAGGATATGACATAAGTGCCATAAGGAAAGGGAGAGGAATTGGTGTTGAAGTTGTAAAAAGAAGTTGCCAATCATGCCTATAAGTGTGGTTCAGGATTTTGGTCTCTATTCTAAAGCAGTGAAAAGCTATCACAGGATTTTTTAGTAAAGAGACTGGTTTTAAAATGATAAAACTGAATTTAGAGAGGACCCTGGGCTACAGGGTAGAGAAGATATTGAAAAAGAACTTGACCGCAGGAGGATACTATACAAATTCAGGGAAGAGATAATGGCATCTTGGTACAGGATGGTGGCAGTAGAGATGGAGAAAAATGAGTCCATTTGATAGTGCAAACTTGATAGGGATGTGATCAACTGGCTATGGAGAGAGAGGGAAAGAGAAGTGTCAAGGAGGATGCTGTGGTTCTAACTTACTCTCAGATGGATGGTGGTGGCATTCCCTGAGACAGGAAAGAGTGAGAGGATTGGGTTTTGACAGAAGAAGTTGGTTTTAAACATGCTGATGTATTGAGACACAAACAGAAATATCAATTAGGCAGTTGAGATCATGGGTCCAGAGAGCAGAGGAAATGTCTGAGACTGTTAAGCAGAGGTAATAGGAGAAGAGAAGGTCTAGGGTTCAATTGAACTCCAGCTGCCTCTGTTATTTATATGTGAGTCTCACATGTTGTCTGTTTTTGTTACATCTATCTCATGTAGCCATGTCTTTTAGCTTATTTCCCATATTTATCTCACTGGTGAGCCACCAGTGTTTGCCTTCTGCATCATTGGTTCATATGTTGTTGCACTTAACCATTCATTTACTTTCAGGCAAGCATTTCTCTGTTTGCTTATTTGTGTCATAAAGAAAAACAAACAAATAAAAAATCAAACCCAAAGCTTCCTTTCTAGTGTGTGTAGCCCTTACTGTTTCTGTTAGTCACTTCATGCTGCTAACACCTGAAATCGATTAATTAAAGTAGGAGGGCTTTCCTCCATATCTGATTTCTTTTAGAATCAACTTTCACATTTGAGCCCTCTATATGATTTACAGACATTTTAAAGTAAATTTTTACTTTAGTTATTCATGGCCTGGGGTAAACAGCTCAGGCATTTAATTTCAGTAAGTGAATCCTGAACAGTTCAAATAGCCCTTCTCTCTCTATTCACTGCTCTCAGAAAATACATCAGCTCTTGGTTTTATTTTTCTTTGAGGAAAGCTGAAAAGATTAACTATGATTTCTAAAAGTTTGAGTGTCTACGTGATAATGAAAAGCACAAGATTAATACAAAAAAGTCCCATTTCTTTTTCCCCAGATGACAAAAATTGTTTTTAGGTTTTACCTCCAGCTATAGAAGAAGACATAAAAGATCATTTTTAAGGTTATGGTTCCCAGTCTGAAAGGTATATTAGAAATACCTATGACAATTTCAAAAAGTATACTTGCATGAAGACCCCACTCCAGAAAACTTATTTGTAAGGTCTGAGGCGGGGTCTGCTTATCCAAATTTTAAAAAGCTGCATGGAGGATTCTGCAATTGATTGCTTAATAGATGTAAGTGACACGTACCCAACCTAAGCACATCAGACTTCATTGAAAATAATAGTCACCAACCAGCAATGAGTGTCTGATAATTGTCTAAATAGGCCAGCTAGGGCCTAACAGTCAGAAGGCTAAGAATCATAGAATTCATTTCATAGCAGAAAGGGCAAACCCCAAATCACAAGAGCCAGAAGTAGGCGAAGTGGTTACACTGGCATTGCCATCACACGCTGTGCTAATCCCTAATTGAGTCAGGTAGAGAGGCACCTTAAATAGAAGAGAGTAGCAGGACAGGGCAGCCAAACCATAGCTTAGTGAAGCACTTGTATATGCTGAGTTAAGGGGGCTGAATTAATTTGGAAAAAAATATTCTAGAGATAAGAGTGTTGAAGCTCAAAGATAGAAGGTAAGTAAACAGTAAATATGGATGATAATGGCTCCCATAATAATTATATATTAAATTTGGACTGCCATAGGCCATCAAGGGTTATGACCTATTTTATTTATTTTAAGCTTCTCTGCTATTTTATTTGCCTTGCTTCTCTATCCTTCCTATTTTTCATAAAGAAAATGAGAGCAAATGGTTTAGAAATGAGACTATGAGTGCTACCTCTAATCTATTTTAAATTTGGGTCCCAGAGCTAAAAATTGACTGCATTCCTGAAGTGTCAAAAATGATCTTATTTGAATATTCTGAAATAGAAAATAATGTATACCCTTAAGCATTCCCAGCAGTATAATAAAACTGTATTGAACTTAAATTTAGTAGTAGTTTAGGAGAAATGATAAAATAAACAGAGAAGTCATAAGAATGAATAAATAAGCTTTAAAAGCATTTGAATTTTTAAAAAATCCTGCACATTTCTAGGACCTGTGAAAAATAAGAAATTGTCACTTTGCTAATTAGCATTATAAAGATAATTAGACTCTCACAGATCTTGTGAAGCAAAATAAGGAAGAGAAAAGGGGGCAATGAGAATCATACTTCTCTTGAACTTACATTTTTTTCAGGTCTACTCAGCTTTCCTCCAAATGAAACAAATATCTCCCTGTCAGGTATGTTTCTTAGGCTCTAGTTTGGGTCCTGGTATGGATATTTCAAGGGAAAATGGAACCCTATGCTTTGCTTCTACAAACACTAACATGCAAGCAGTCAGTTAATGGTTGTTTGAGAGGCCTTGTTTTTTCTCTCTTAGTGGCTATTGGAAAGGAACACAAATCAAGGTATAGTCAATAGTGTCTGTTCTTAAAATAGCCTAATCCCGCCTCTCAGGGTTAATCAAAATTAGGGTCAGTTTGAAAACAGTGGCCAAGGCTCACGTGCTCAGCTGGCATTCAGTCCATGTATCTTCTCTGATCTGTGGTACAGAGACACAAGGGGACGTCTGGAGGACTGAAGTGAAACCCAAGAGGGATTTATCATTTCGAAATACTGCAGACAGGTAAGCCAACAAAAACAGGCTCACCTTTGGTCCTCATGAAGCCAGGTTATATATTTACAGGTGTGTGGAGGAGAGCATGATTTTTATAGATGTGGATGAGGAAGATAAGACAGAGCCTTGGTTTCATGACACTCAACTCTAAAATCTCCAACAGAGAGAAAAAACGAGCAACTCCTTGTCATGGTTGTCCCTCCTGTTGCCTTGGAACCCTGTGATTCCATCTGGGTGAAGAGAGAGGCCACAGGACAGAAAGTACTGTATACAAAAACATGAGGAGGGGTGCTCTGCAACCCTTTCAGGGATGCTGCCTGACTTCTGGATAGAGAAACACTGATACAGAAAATCAGGAGGCTTCAAAATGTTGAGGAGATACACTGCACTCCGGCTTAGCAAGATCTACCCTCTAAAGTACTGACAAAGCTCAACTGAATACAAATAAGCAGTGGACCAAGAGCTCATGGCCCAAATGAAACTTGTTTTAGCAAAGTGAAACTTTAATAAAATTTAAAATTATGATCCAAGTAGCCAAGCCATGCTTCTCTAGGCTGGCAGAACTTAAAACCAGAGAATGAACTTGGGCTCCCAGTATCTCCATTTGAAATACAGGTTGAGGTCTCACTATCCTGCCCTCTTGCTGAAGTCATTCTGCCTGCAAAAACTGTTTTGAAATTTTAAGTTCAGGATCTGAAGGGCCTGGTATGTCACAAAAAGAACAGCAGGTCAAGACACTAGCAGATGCTCCAAATTAGAATCATCTTTGTAGTTGACAGAAGAGACTGCATGGCAGAATTACAGCATGTCAAGGTGACCTTTTAGTGAAAATGTATCCAGGTATCCTGACCTGAATCTGAAATTACAACATTGTACATTCATTCATCTGGGTATAGGCTTTTTAGTGTTTAAGAGTTCCTTAGGAAAGGACAAATAACCCTGGAAGGTATAGGTCCAATGAGCAAGACACTGGGAGATGAAAAGATGGGGATGGAAACTGGACCAGACAGGAGCTGTATTTTAAGAGCAGCCAACATTTTCAGTAAAGGGACAGAAAGTAAATATTTTAGGCTTTCCAGACCATACCATTTCATCACAACCAGTTAGTTTCACCATTGTAGTGTGAGGTCTGCCAGAGACATGTAGACAAGTGATGTGGCTATATTGCAATAAAACTTTATTTGTGGACACTGGAATTTGAATTCCATACAATTCCCACATGTCATAAAATATTCTTCATTTTTTTATTTTTCAAAACAGGTGGCAGAGCATAATTTTCTGACTCCTTCTGTATTAAGAATTGAAACTCACAAAATAAATCTGCATGATTTCACTTTTAACTGGGATAGGCCTAATTATAACTATATACTAAACTCCTATGACGGAAACTGCTCAGGCAAAAGGTTTCAATAACTTCATAATCATGCAACTGTAATACACCCACTAAAGTCTTTAAAAATGTGCTCTGTTCATTGAATTTGAAGGATGTTTTTAAATTATGAGTAAACAGTGGTTTGCATTGTGATCTCAGGAGTATTTCGAGGCATCATTTTCTCCATTTGCAAACTGAAGATGCTCATTAATGTTATTTCTCTCCCTTCTGGGATTTCTTTAAAATTAATTAATAGTCACACATATTAATGCTGTAAATGCATGAAGAAACTTGGAGAGTGAAACTTTTGTAAATCTCCTTTAAGAAAAAACAAATTCATATGTAACAGGGTTAACAATTTAAAAAAAAAGAAAAACAAATGGACATTAAAATGCTGCTTTTGTAGTTCCTTGAATGATAATCATTCAGTAAACCTCACTACCTATGCTAATACTATCTTCAACTTCCTGCTTCTCTTCCTTTCAAAAGAACTTCAGAGAAACATCTGTGCTTTCCAATTCAGTCTGTGCTCTCAGCAGCCCTTTTATGGCGCTTGGACTACCTCTCCTTCCCCTACAGTAGCCATACCGAATTTCTAACAGTTTTCTCCAGTCTCTACCCCATTCTGTTCAAGAATACCAGAGGTAAAAAATGGTATAGGAAACAGAGGACTCAGAAAACTTATATGTACAACCCATGGACATGAACTAAGGGAGGGAGGATGCTGGAGGGTTGGGGGACAGGGCAGACGGGGGATAAAGGAGGAAAAATTGGGAAACTGTAATAGCATAATCAATAAAAATACTTAAAAAACAAACAAATAACAAAAAAGAATACCAGAGGGGAGGGAGGTTGGGGGGCTGGGTGAAAAGATGAAGGGATTAAGAAGTACAAATTGGTAGTTACAGAATAGTCACAGGGATGCAAATTACAGCACAGGAAATATAGTCAATAATATTATAATAACTATGTATGAGGCCAGGTGGGTACATGAGATATTAGGGAACCACTTTGTAAAGTATATGACAGCCTAACCACTATGCTGTATATCTTAAACTAATACAGAATAATATTGAATGTAAACTGTCATTTAAAAAAAGGAAGATTGCTCAGTAAATGACCTTATTCCGAATCTAAGACAGAAAATCCAAGATAGAATATTTTCAACTTTGTAGCGTCAACCCAAAATTATGGATGGCTGCCTCATCAACATCACTGTTTCTCTAGTCTCAGACACAATTCAGATATTCTTTTGGCCAAAGTGAAAATCTCACCAGTGCTCAGGATCCTTTTCCCTTCAGTTAGGTGCTCATGGGCCCTGTTCTATCAATTATTCTATGTTTCCCTGTGTTTTCAACCTGCTCTTCTCTCTTTTCTCTAACAGTTTATAAAAATGCTCCTATCTCTCAAGATAAAATTCCCTCAATCCTGAGTCATCTCTTTGGCCATGTGGTCAGACCCCCTCTCTGCCTACCTTAGACGGAGCTTCTCAAAAGAATGCCACATATTTACATTCTCTGCTTTTCCATCTTCAACCCACCTCTGAGCCCACTACAAGCTGACTTCTATGCCTGTTAGTCTTCACAAACTGCTCAAGGAAAAGTTTTCAATAACTTCATAATCATCAAATCCATAGATTCATTTTCATCTGGGAATTATTGCAAATGGTATTAGGAAGTGATCTAAAACTCTATATTTTCAATATAATTAGACAATTGTTACTATACTATTCAATGCAATCCCAATAAAAATCCCAATAAGCTTTTGCATTTTGTTTGACTAGCTTTTTCTAAATGATAAATATGAAAGAGTAAAAACTAAATATATCCAGAAGACTTTGAAAGTTAAGACTACCAGCTACCAACCACTTAAGTCCCAACAAAACTATAATAATGAAAACAATGTGACATGGGTACAGCAATGAACTATTGCAGGCCTTGTTTTTCATCCCTCTGTATTACCTGCTACTGTTCACAATTGAAGTTCCTTTCTCATTTCTGCAAAATTTCTCTGTTGGGGCTGGTTCACTCTCCTGCCCCATTCCAGTCTTTCTTTTCCTTTATCGGTTCCAAAGATTCTATTTTCAGATGTCTTCTTTTCTTACTCTAAACACTCCCCTGGGAAAGCTCAGAATTTGTCATGATTTTAACTATCATTATCCAGCCCACACTATTTCTCTACTCCCTTCCCAAATAAGATTCCTCGAGTTTAGGGTACATATGCTTTTTTTACCTCCTCAGTAATTATATAAAAGTACACAGCTCAGGCTGCCAATGACCTCTATATTACCAAATCCACTGCATTATTTTCTCCTCTCATTTTATCTTTTTACTCCATAGTATTCCCACAAACTACGCTGTCCTCTTTTGGATTCTATAATATGACACAGATCTGGCTTCCCTCTGTTCTCTTTGGACACTCCACAATTATTTAGAAAGGGTTGATGTATTCTACTCGACTTCAAAATGTTGAAGGGTCAGTCCTGAGCATCCTCTCTCTTTTTTTCTTCCTGCATTTCCTATGTGGGTAACCTCATTCACTCTCACAGCTTTACATTCCTACGTGTTAATGCTTATGACTCCTAATTTACAGCTCTAGCCCGGACTCCTGTACTCAGCTTCCCGCTCCTGACATGTCTACTGCTATTTCTTACAGGTAGGTTAAACATTAGGGCTGCCAGCTAAAACACTGCATATAAACCACATATAATGTTTTAGTATTACTGTGCAATATTTGCCACAGACTTATCCTAAAACATTATTCATTGTTTATCTAAAATCCAAATTTAATTGGGCATTCTGTTTTCTTATGTGCTAAATTCGGCAACCCTACTTAAACTTATGTCCAGAATGAAACTTTTTAAAATTGATTTGAGAGAGAGAGAGAGACAGAGAGAGAAGCAGGGGTGGCAGGAGAGAGACACTGATTTGTCGCCCCACTCGTTTAGGCATTCGTTGTTGCTTCTAGTAAGTGTCCTGACCAGAATCAAACCCATAACGTTGGTGTATCAGGATGATGTTCTAACCAACTAAGCTACCCTCAGCCAGGGCCCAGAATTTTTCCTTCCCCCACTGTGAAAACCATTCTGTTTCCATTATTTCATAGTTTCTTTTTCTTTTAAAGATTTTATTTATTTATTTTTAGAGAGAGGGGAGGGGAGGGAGAAAGAAGGGGAGAGAAACATCAGTGTGTGGTTGCCTCTCATGTGCTCCCTACTGGGAACCTGGCCCACAACCCAGGCATGTGCCCTGACTGGGAATCAAATCAGTGACCCTTTGCTTCACAGGCCAGTGCTCAATGCACTAAGCCACACCAGCCAGGGCTCACACTTTAATTTTAGTAGCTAGCACAACTCTTCCTTTACCTAGTTCCTCAAGCTTTGAGGTCTGTACCTCAAAGAATCAAATTTAATTTTCCTCTCTTCCTTACCTCTCACATCAAATTTATCATGAAGTCCTGTCAGCTCTATCTCCTAGTGTATCTCAGATTTAGCCACTCCTCTCCAGCCCCATGGCCACCACTATCTCTAGTCCAGACTAATTCAATAGACATCATTTTTTCCCACTTTTATAGTTACCCCTTACTAATTCTCCACAGAGCAGTAGAAAAATTAGTTTAATACCTAAATGGGATCATTTACTATCCTGCTTCAAATCCTTCAGCAGATTGTTACTACATGTCAAATGAAATGAAACTCTTTACTCTGGTCTATAGACCTCTGAATGAATGGCAACTGACTGTCTCTCCAAATTACTCTCTCCCTCTCCTACTCTGCTACTGTTTGCTACCCATGCTGGCCTCCTTTAGTCCCTATAACACTCCAAGCTTCTTCACACTTTAGCACCTTCACAGATGTGGATTTCTCTTCCTGGAATACTCCCCCATCCCTATTCCCCAACCAACCCTCCACCCCAGTTTGTCCTTCAGACCTCAGATTGAATGATGCCGCCACAGAGAAGTCTTCCTTAAAAAGCCCATTACTCTTCTACTCTCACTTTACTTTTTTATTTTCCTTCATAGCACTTATTAGTATTGGCATTTATTAATTTATTTACTCATCTTTACACCAAGATATATAAACTCCATTCATAGCAACAAAAACCATGCCTGTTTTGTTCACCATCCAGAAACAATGCCTGGGAAATTAGTATACTCTCAAATAAAAAAAACAAAAACAAAAAACACTGACTGACTGAATGAATGGATGACTTACAAACCTATTTCTCTGGTGCCAGACCCAAATGTCTAACATCGTTAGCCACCTCAACAATTTATCTCAACTCCCTACAGAACGAAGTCCAAATGCTTAGCCAGGCTTTTCTGGACCCATACTCAAATGTTTGTATACCCTCAATGTGTTGTGTGCGCTCTAGTATCTGTGCATATGTGCCTTTCTGCCTAGCTTATTTTCTTACCTCCTTTCAGTCTGACCAATGAAATTCATTTTTCAAAATTCTTTTCAAGTGCCACTTCTTCTTTGAGTGTTCCCAGACCACCCCTTAGCCACTTTTTATGCTTCTATAATATCAGTACATACCCCCTAGTAATAGCTAACATTTATTGAGAACATTTCATAGATCATTAATTGTAATAAGTTTATAAAGATTCCACACATTTATATCTTCACCATAGCCCTATGAGATTAGATTTATTATCCCCACATTACAGAGGAGGAAACTGAGAAAAAGGGAGGTTGGCAATTTACCTAAAGTTTAAGAGCTCTTATTTGAGAAGGCAGAAGAGGTACCAGGACAGACAAACTTAAAGTCTATGACCTTAATCACTATTCCCTACTGCCACACCAAGTACTCAATACACTTAGAACATGTTTTCATATATCTTCCATTTCTTTATATTCATTTCCTCATTAGTTTATGAGCCTCTCCTGGGCAACCCAGTATCAAAATCATGTTTGTTAACCTAGTTAAATATTCATGAATAAACAGTTAATAAAGGCATAATTTACGATTGTACAAAGTACTTTGATTACATAATATTTGAATGGGTTTCAAAAATGAAGATCTGGAAAATTTGAAAAAAAAATTGGCCTCATAATATTTTTCAAATAAGAAATTCAGCATATAGTACATTAATTTTGAAGAAGTTATTTTTCAGATACTTGACCTATAACTGGCTTTACCATTCAAATAAGCATAAGTAAATGTAAGGGCCTCAAAAGAGGAATGGACTTTGGTAGTCATTAAGCATTTTGTGTCTCATAAGGCATATACATGTATGTTGTCATCTCTTCAGTTGTTATTCATTAACTCATAGTTAGTACAGCTGCCACCAGCTACAGCAGGAGGTTATTTAAATGATTTTTAAAGAAGCACAGAAAGAAAGAGATCCCTCAGCTAAACTACTTTTCTGCACTCTCCTCTTTCTCCCCATATGAACCCTTACTGCCACCCTGACTTTGTATACATCTACACACATCCACACAGATACCCCTAAACTATTACATACAAGGTCTGTCCAGAAAGTATCCAGTCATGTACTATGAAAAATAGAGACATTTATTGAAGAAGATAACAAGGTACAAGAAACATTGCACATAGGACAATGATGCCCAGTCCTCTTCAAAGGAGGCACCTTGGGACCTCACACAGTTCCTCTTGTTGCCATCAGCTGCCCCGTTGTATTTTTCTGAATCTCATCAACAGTCTGACCATCTTCCCTTTCAAAGGTGATTTTAGTTTGGGGAAAAGCCAGAAGTTACAGGGCACCAAATCTGGGCTGTAGTGGGGCTGAATCACCTGGGTGATTTGATGTTTTGCCAAAAAAACTCTGCATAAGACATGGTGCATGAGTGAGCTCATTGTTGTAATAAAGCTGCCAATCACCAGTTGCCCATAGCTGTAGTCTTCTGAATCATCTGACAGTTTCCACAGAGGAACGTTCAAGCATTGTAGGAGACCATTCTGCGTGGTGTGGGCCCAACTCCCACTCAGAGATGCATACCACCCATGCCCACGGATAGATTCTCCCATGGGGAATCAGGCCTGCAATGTGCCTACACTGCTTTGAGTCTTGCTTTTGCTAAAAAACTCCCTCACCCTGAATTGAAGACATTTGCTGCAAAGTAACTTCCTAAAATCCATCCTAAATCTTCCAAGGATGAGTGTAACTGGTTCAACCACTTTTGCCTTTTCATTTACAAATATCCCTCTTCTGTGATTGATGTGATTAGCTGCATTGGCTCCCTTGTTTTCTGTAAAAGGTAACCACCTAAAGTGAACCTGTGCATAGTAAATGAGGACCATCATGTAATGTGCCAAGAAACCCAATAAAGGCCAGTCATGGCAAGGGCCAAGGCTTTTGCTCCTCTTGAGAGCAAAGCCGCTTGCCCTTTTCTTCCACAGGACTCAGGAGTCTGTGTGAATGTCTCATTTCATCCATAATGACATGGACACAGTGGGCCGGTGTCTGTATTAAAGCCTCATGCAAAATTTGATGCAGATTTGTTGCTTTACTCACTCATTTTGAATGTGATGGTCACACAGTACACATGCTCACTCAACAGCATCTACCATCCCCACTGACTAGCACAGTGAAGTTATCATTGTTTACACATGCGCATTCCAAGCAGTCCACTCTCCTTGGCTGCAAGATTACATGGATCTCATAAAAAAACATTCTCGTAATATTAACAATGGTTAGACTTTTTCCAGACAGACCTCATGTATGAGTTGCTCCTTGGGTTAAGTCATTAAAGGATACCATTAAAATGCCAAACTGTGTAGTAACATAATGAGCAGAGCAAGGACCATATAAAGCCATTACAATGGTGCCATTGTACACCTGAAACCTATATAGTAATTTTATTAACTGATGTCCCCCCAAAAATTCAGTAAAAATACAAAAAAAATTTTTTAATGGTGCCACATAAACACTTGATTTATTTAGTTAACTAGCAGATACCTAGCAAAAATGAAGCATAGGACATATAAGTTTCAGCAAAGCATAAGGGAATGAGGAAGTTAGAAGAAAGCATGCAGGCCTAGAACTTAGATTATTAAAATAGGGGTGGGTTGGCTATGTCTACTTTTTAGAGTTTAAGATAAATTTTTCCTTGTAACCATGACATAGTACAGCAAAGCAGTTGAGAGCTATAATGAGCTATACAGTCAAACAGACCTGAATGTTAAGCATAGTTTCCCCAAGTAACATTGGATTGGCTTTTTAAATTCTCTACACTTTGGCTTATTCAAATATAAAATAAGTATAATACCATCTTACAAGGGGACTATAAGGATTCCATAAATCCAAAGTTATACTGTTTCATGTTATACAATTTCATTTCTTTCATTTCATTTCAAATGTTCTTTACCTATTTTTCTATTGGGTTTTTTCTATTTCATATCGATTCCTAAGAGGGTCTGTTTGTTTTTAGATTAAGAGTGTTAATGCTTTACTATTATATCAAAATACTTTTTCCAATTTGCCTTTTAATTTTAATTGTTTAAATGTAATATTTAGTTCTAAAGCTTACACTTAATGATGTGAAAACCAAAAGAGTAGACATTCCTGATTGCTAATAAAAGTAGCTTTAACAAAGAGTAACCTATACATGAGCAAAATAATTTTTAAAGTAATAAGAGAAAGAAAAGATTTTAAACTTTAAATCCAAGCTGGGGACTGAGCTGCACTAAAGCTCATAAAATACTTTCTTATTGACGAAAGACACTTGGGGACGCTTGTTGTGTGTGAGATGGAGGTCATAATTTTTAAGATCAGATTTCTTCTGGCACTTTTAGTAACATATACCACACATATTTGTCAGAAGAAAATAAAAAGGTAATAAGAATTGAACGCATTACATTTTATTTGAAATACTTTTACCTTCATATATTTAGGGGAAAGCACCTGTCAAAATACATTCCAGGCTATGTCAAGTTCCAAATACTTGAGAACTGGCTAGTAAATTATGGAATAAGATAGTTCTGAGTAAATTTGTTATATCTTTGCTGACTATAGCAGTTCCTCACCTGTAGAAAGCCTAGATTTTGATGTAATTCTCTGAGGAGTGGGCTAACCCTAGACAAAACAGTTTCAGAGACATCTTATCACCAAGACTCTTCATATCCTCTATCAGTAGTTCTTTCCTCACTATTTCCCTTGAGTCTGAAACTCCCAGAAAAGGAATGGCAATTATGTGGTAGGTATATAATTATTTTCCCTGCTAACATATATGGCTGTTAAATTTAGCCAATAACAATCACCTTGCAGAATAAATCCACTTACTGGCTCAGAATCTTTTATAACATAGTGCTCCAATAAACTGACAGGAGGTGGCAATCACATTTTAGCTTAAGTTCACTTATCATTAAAATGACAACTAATCCTACTTAAACAGTACCTTTATTTTAAATAGGATGCTCTTAAAGGCTGGAAAACTTTCAAGGGCTAAATACATGAAGCCTTAACATTTTAGAGATAAGGGTATTGATGCTTGGAACGGGAAGGCTTAGTCCGTACTTCCTTGATCACTCCCTGCCCTGCACCTAATGCAAGGCTGAGGCTGACACTATGAGATTTCTTCTGTCCTGAGGAAGATAGTTTGAAAGTTAATTCAGAAAGCGTGAGTATACTTCTATGACTTTCAAGCTTAGCATTTGAGACTTTTTTCATACATATGTTTAAATGTATTTCGTGGAAAAAATATATAGAGGGAGGTTGGGGTGGGTGGAGGAGGGTATAGGGAGGATAAGTGCTGATGGACGGAGACTGGACATGGGGCAGTGAACACATACACAGTGTAAAGTTGATGTGCTGCAGAACTGTGCAATTGAAACCTGGGTAATTTTGTTAACCAGTGTCACCCCAATAAATTCAATAAAAAAGAAAAAAACAGAAAAATTATACAAATAATATCAGGCATCATGATTAAAATCAACCATTTCAAATCCATCACTTTAAAGAGAAAGGATAGTTAGCAGCAGAATATTTAATCTCTCAAATCTCAGGTCACTAACACTAGACATTGAATAAGAGGATTTTGGATATAATAATAGGATGTAAGAATAAGATATGAAGGAACTGAAACTCTCATGAATTTTTGGTGAAAATATGAAATGGTCTGGCCTCTGTGGAAAAGAGCTTGGATGGTCCTCAAAAAGTGAAACACAGACCAACTGTATGCTTCAGCAACCCCTCACCTAGCATACAATTGAAAGCAGGGACTCAAGCAGATATGTGTATTCAGATGTTCGTGGCAGTGTCATTTACAATAGCAAAAAGGTGGAACTAACCCAAATGTCTATCAATGACTGAAATGATAAACAAAATGTGCCAAATGCATACAATGGAATATTATCCAACAGTTAAAAGATATCAAGTTCTGATATATATTAAAACATGGACAAACTTAAAACATTATAGTACGTGCAATAAGCCAAACACAAGAGGACAAATAGTGTATAATTCCACTTATATGAAGGTACCCTGAAAAGACAAATTTGTAGAGGCAGAATGAAGAAAAGAGGTCACCAGGAGCTAAGGGAATGGGGAGTCATTTACTCAGTGAGTTAGGTTTGGGTTCCCTTCCCCTTTGCCGCCATTGCAGAGGCGCCAGCGGTCAAAATGAAGTTCAGTCCCTTTGTGACTTCTGACCAGACCAAGTACCACAGAAGGCATTTCAATGTACTTTCCCACATTCGCAGGAAGATTATGTCTTTTCCTCTTTCCAAAGAGCTGAGGCAGAGGTACAATGTTCCGTCCATGCCCATTCGAAAGGATGATGAAGTTCAGGTTGTGTGAGGACATTACAAAGGGCAGCAAATTGGCCAAGTAGCCCGGGTTTACAGGAAGAAACATGCCATCTATACTGAATGAGTGCAGCAGGAGAAAGCTAATGGGGCAACTGTCCATGAGGGCATTCATCCCAGCAAGGTGGTCATCACCAGACTGAAGCTGGACAAACACCAGAAAGAGATCCTTGAACATAAAGTCAAATTTTGCCAAGTAGGAAAGGAAAAGAGCAAATGCAAGCAAGAAACAATTGAGAAGATTCAGAAATAATGTAATCTTACATACAGCTTTTATTAAAAACTTGAAATGAAAAAAAAAAGAGTAGGTTTGGGATGATAAAAACAAAGTTCTGGAAATGACCAGTCACGATGGTTGTGCAATGATGTGAAAGTTCTTACTCCGCCTTCCAGGGAATCTTTTCTCCTTGAAATTTCATTTGAAAATGAGATGTACTAACATTTGACATTTTTAAGCTGTGAGAAACCATACTCTTTCTTCAGAATAGCTAACAGAAAAGTATGTTACTTGTCATATTTGGTGAAAAATGTAAACAACTTCAAAATATTTAATGTTTAAGATCTTTAAAATACTATTTTTAAAGTTGCTGTTGTTTTAGAAGAACTCACTGGGTTGAAAAGCATTCACAGTTTACTGACAGATTTAATCTTTAACCAAGGACACAACAACACATATGTAATTAGTTCCCTAAATGTTTGTGCAGAGTGAAATTTAACTTGCCCATTGTGGTGTCATACCACAGGTCTCACCCCCAAATAAACTGTAATCTAGTTTGTGTTTTTCACTGTGATAAAATGTTAAATAATCATTGACCAATGATTATTGGTACTAACCAGCTATAAATTTGATGTTTTGGCTTGGTTAAACCTCATTTAAAGTTTTCATAATTAGACTTCCCTGGAAGAACAACTGAAAGACATAACTTTCTGTATCATCTTATGTCTCTTGATATGATCACTTAACATTTCGTTTTAGAACAGAGAATTATCTGTTACCATTTCAGCATATGTGCATGCTTTCTAGATGTAAAGGATTAGCAGCTAGGTTTGACACTGCCATTGCTTTTATTTGTCGATTCACAAAAAAGTCCAATATAAATAAAAGAGGCCTAAATTTCGAAATGATCCATTTCTATTGGAAACTAAATAAAATGTAGTCCAGCACTAAAAGTATCTAAAATGTTATATACCATGAATTCTGGTGAAACTGGATTAAAGTTTCAATACAGTTGACATGCTAGCTAAAAGGAAAGAGGGAACAAGCTACAGATTCCAGCTCAGGCTCCTTCTCTAACCACGTGTTCCTGTGCTCTCCCTCAGGATGTCTCCATGTAGGTGGAAGAGGGAACTTCTCTCCCAGTGTGTATCTAACTAGATGCCCCAGCCTTCATTAGTACATGTCAATTGTATCCCTAGCTTCATTCACTATGTATTAATTATATATTACATATAATATGTTATGTTGTTATATTAGGTTATATTATTTATTATATCACACAGCTTCACACTCAGTAGAAATATGGAAAACCTGCTATCCGATCTTGACAGGGATTATAATCTCAAATTTGGTGGCACTCAGTGAGTTCCTTTTGATAACTCATCGAGAGCAACTATATTTAAGAAAGTTTACGTGAAGATTTTGCAGTCATCCCTTTTTCTGGATCCAGGATGGCAAACAGATTTCATTCATAGAAACTGTTTAGAGTCCTACTTGATGAGGGGGTTTTGGAGGCTGATTCTGGACGAGATGAGAAGAGGACCATTCATGATTTGCTACATTTAACAGTATTCTCTGTATAAGAATCCATTTAAGAAATTTCTTTAAGACAGTGCTAGGAATATTCAAGTTTCACCTAAGTGACTGGTCAGTTTATATCTCATGCACAACAATTTGTTTTTTTTCTCCTCTTTGCCCTGCTTTTAGAAAACAACAACAAAAAAATGTTTTCTTTCTAGCACTGGGCTAGAACAGTACACCTGCCCTCGCAGAATCCATTTCACATCTACAGCCCACTCTTGATTTCAACTACATTTTCCTATCTTTATTTTCACTTAGCCTCAATTTAATCACTTATATGTTTAATATTCTAGAAGTGTTTATTCTATGTGCTGGAATATAACTATCACATGGGTAACTTAAAGTCTCTCAGAGGCTGGATTTTCTTTTCTAAAAATAAGAGGTTGCTCCATTCCAGTTCTGAAATTTTGTCATATTTCTAGGTAAAAACCAGGGAATCAGTCACAAATTTATTTATGTTTGCTGGCTTTATTAACCTATTTCCTAAAAATACCCTTCTTTATATTTTGTCACAATCAGTGAAAATTCATTGATTCTTCCAAAGGTGTCCATCTTAAACTAGACAATGTCTAATTTATGTGTTCCAACTAGTTTATATTTAAAGAAATTTCACCAAATGATATGTAAAAATATCTATTCTCATGATTGTGCCAAAAAAGTAGCACTTCCTATGAAGATACAGAGAAATTCACAAGGTTAAAACTTTGGAAATGTTAAGTAACATTGACATAGATTAAGATATCAGTCTAGCAAGAATGATCTTAGTTTTCTTTTTATCCTATGTAACATTCTACCCATCACATATCACTAACTCCATTTAGCAAAGCACTCATTAATGAGAAAAATCAATTAAAATGTATAAAGAACTATGTGCTATACACTGTGTAAATGAATTACATTACATAGAAAGACTTCAGAGCAGGTTATTAAATAGACCTTTCAATTCTACCTGTTCTGGAAGTGACAGGTTTTTAAAACCAATTAATTTTACTAGGTAACTGTGGTTAAATATTTCTCAACTCCACTTGCCTACTATTTTGTGTACAATTTAGCACATACTTCGTTGCAATAGAAAGATAATTATTGGTTGAAATAAGAACAATTTTCTGTTTGCATTTTCTTGCTGACTTAAAGCCTGATTTTAACTTGTGTTGTATGCTCATGTTAAAAACAATTTAAAAATAACTATTAAAGTCTGTAACATTAACACAATGGATACATTCTCCCTGAATCTTAACAGCATTTGTTGGTTTCTTTTTTCTAAATGTTACTCGAAGCTTTGTAATAGATGCCGTTCACAGAAAGGTTTTTTCTTTCTTTAAAAAAAAATTCTAACTAGAACAATTTATACTTTCAATGATCTCTGTAATGAGCTCCAAACCAATCTGTACAACTTTGCTAACACAGGGGGTCATATGAATTCAGTAAAGGTAGAAACTTTAGATTTTTATTTTCTTTCCAATGGCAAAATGAGTTTCTGAAAGCGAAAGAACCACAAATTCTGACACAGCACTGGTTTCATAGAATTAACTGGATGACCCACAGCAGACAGCTCCCCAGAAAGCTTTGCCCTGAACATCTGAGCATTCATCCACCCCTGACTGAGAAGGATACAAATGCTTATACTACTCTTTGATTTCTCAGAACTGAACCAAGGGACAGGCTCTCTCAAAAGCTATACAAGCCCTTTGCAATAGCACTATTATTCTGGGACAGTAATGTAAGACCTAATATAAGATCATGAATAAATTCATTCTTCAAAGTATAATCTGCTCAAAAATATATTGGTCTATTTACCATATTCCAATATGGCTGGAAGAAATAAAAATGAAACATAATGTCACAAAGCTTTCTAGATGTGAAAAAAACTAACAATATTTTGGGCACTGGCAGAGTAAGTTCTTTGGGCGGCTAAAGAGATGATGTAAAAGAGAGTCCTTTAAGACAATGAAGAACTCAAGCTCTGGGCTAATAGAGGGAAACCTTCTGTAGAAGAAAATGTTATAATAAAGTTTCATATTTTTAGTCCCTAGTTCTTCTGGAGAGCTAAAAATATAACTTTCATACTCTAATCCTATCCTATTGTATAAAGATTTCTGCTTAATAGAGAAGCCACTAGGATTTGGAAAACTTCAAATGCTTAAAAAAAAGGGAAGAGGTCACTTTATAATAAAAAAGGAAGGTCATAACCAGGGTACCTGGGTTTACCTTTGCTTTGCGAAAGCGGTAGACCACCAGCATGCTAACGAAGTCGAGCAGCATACACAGGGCTTGGAAGGAGATGATAGCAAGTCGCAAATACTTATCCTCCTGGACAAAGCAGGGGCTGTCATCAGCACAGTAGGGGCAGCCCTCCCTGCAGGGTAGGCAGACATGGGCTTCTTCTGACACATCTTTTGTACTTTCTGCAAAATGGTGATCCGGACCCCTTCCTGAAAGTTCCAAATAAAACCACAGTGTCATTGCACCTCTGAGGCAGGTGAGACTGAGTACAGAGTCAAAACACATCTTCATCTTTTCATTCTTTTTCCTTTTATTAAAGACCTTTGTCAACCTTCTTGCTAGAGAAGAGTTTGCTTTTAGACTCAAAGAAAATTCTTTTTATCCATTTGATTTTTTTTAAAAAAAGTATCACTCAGAGTAACTGAGGAAAATTAGCAAACATGGAAATAGAACTCCTTGAAGGCAGCAGGTGGTTTTCTAAGTTCTTTATATCATTATCTACCACTCACCCACAGATACCTCTATGACATAAATCATATCCCATAAATATTTCTTAAGGAATTAATCAGAGGCAAGATAAGAAAGTTGTGTCTTTCCTGCAACAAATAAATATACACAACTACTTGGAACTACTTGACCTAGCTGACAAAAAATCCAAAAGGATGCTTTGATTACTCCTTAATTCAGCAGGAATCTCATCTACCAAGTTCATTAGGTCTAAATTGGACAAAATGGTACTTAATAGACCATTATTCAGTGTTCATTTGCATAATGGTGGTAAATCCACTGCCCTGAGTACAATCCATACTTATAAGTTACTATGTAATTTCTCAATTTGCATACCCATAGGACATTGCCTCACTGTTAACTAACTGCTGCTATTACCCCTCCCTTTAATGTTAAATTGTTCTATCTCAGCTATCAAACTGAGCTCTGAAGCCCCAGGGTAAAGATCTCTTTAATTGTTGAGTATAGCATTGACAATCATCCAATTAACACCATGTAGTAAAACCAATGAACAAACAAAAACACCTATTTCCAACTCTGAACTCAATATTTCAACATGAAAAATGTTATTGAATATACACCCAGATTAGTATATTACACAACCACGTAGTTTGGTATATAATACAACCTTGATTGATTGAGGAATTTGGGAAAACGGTTGTTCTTGTTAATAGTACTTTAATAACTTAAAATTTAACAGAAAGTCTTTATTGCTTTCCCTTTTATTAAAAGTTCACAATTCTTCTAAAATATATTTGTCTGCTTTATTTTCTTATTAACTATAATAGCAAAAACAATTGAATATTTCTTTGATGATTCCAGATATATTGTTTTTTTAAGAGCCATCATTCTGCTGCAGAGTGAAAAGTATGTGATTTCAGTGTCCAGCAGATATGGTTCCCACCCCTAGACAGCTCTATGGCATTAGGCAACTCGCTTGACCACTTCAGTTCTTAATATACGATGTATGAAATACAAATTGCTGTGGGGTTTAAATGAAATGATGTATGTACAAGGTGGGGCAAAAGTAGGCTTACAGTTGTTCATGTGGATAAAAATATAATAATGAATAAATAATACAAGGATACACTGTTTTATGTACTCACAACTATAAACCCACTTTGCCCCATCCTGTAAATCACAGTGTAGCAGGGTGCAGCTAGGGGGGAGGCCCCAAATAGGGATTTGTAATGGGATCCAGAACTCGGTGTCCAGGAAGTATTAGAAAAAAAAATATATATATAGGATGTTCTCACCCCCACAAGTCTAAGCTGGGGGATAGGACACGTGGAGCAGGGCCATTGAGAGTTGTTTTGAATAGCAACAGTTTTGCAGATAACCTCTAGAATGGTTGTTTAACACATCTATAACCTTTAACTGGTTTCATAGATATGTTAAACAGCTGTGGCCATGCTTTGAACCAGGAGGATGGGAGTGACTTCAACCCATGATGTAACTGGGAGGTAACTCCCCCTGGTTACAGAGCCTGCATGAGAGCTTGGAGATGATTTACTCCACACCACAGGGCCACATCTGCCCAGACTTACTATGGCAGCCCAGTAAAGCTGGAAAAATACGGGAATGCTGGCAGCTCTGGCCAGTTGTGGGAAGAGTTGGAAATGGTGCAGCAGAGGAAGATTGGAGCTGGGATTTAAACCCAGGCATGGCAGCCATGCAGTGTCTTTTTGGGACCACAGGGCTTGGGCAGAGAAGAACCACAGACTTCTATTTCTTTTTCTGAGATAAAGTACTCTGGACTGGGAAGAGAGTGAAGGAAGGACTGTGCACTTGTGGGTATTCTAAAGGACTTTGGAATCTCAATGAAGACATTAAGTCATTACTCTTAAGTTTGTATAACTCTTTGAATAAATAATCCCTTTCCTTTTCACCAGTCTCTGGCATTGAGAGATGTCTTTCCCTGGTGGTGGGCAAGGTGAACCTAGTACAGGGTAGGGAACCCCCGGAGCACAAGGGTTGCTCCATTTGGCAATAGCATATCATTC
>CM052538.1:51439982-51463749 GCA_028533065.1 Trachops cirrhosus
GGAATAAACATTATAAAGTAGAATATTATTTCAATAAATATCCCAATATCTGAAAAAAGCTAGAAAAGCTCTGATTAATAAAAATAACAATTACAACTATACACAGGATGATTCCTCCATAATTCTTAAAGCAGCCCAGGAGTTCTGGCCAAGATGGAGGCATAGGCAGAAATGCTTCACTTCCTCGCACAACCAAAAGAAGGACAACAACAAATTTAAAAACAAAAAACAACCAGAACTGCCAGAAATTTAAACTTCATGGAATTCTGACAACCAAGGAGTTAAAGAAACATTCATCCAGACTGGTAGGAGGGGTGGAGACAGGCAGCTGGGACAGAGAGGATGCACAGCCAAGGAGGTGGCTGATGGATCAGTCAGTCCCACATTTGTGGGGCAATAAGCTGGGAAGAACAATTGGGAAGCAAGACAGACCACAGAACCCAGGGTTTCAGTGTGGGAAACTAAAGACTCAAAACCTCTGGATGTAAAAATATGTGGGAGTTGTGGCAGGGGGAGAAACTCTCAGTCTCACAGGAGAGTCCATGGGAGAGACCCACAGGGTCCTAGAATGTATACAAACCCACCCAACTGCAAATCAGCATCTGAAAGGGGCAGTCCACTTGTGGGAAGTGAGGGAAGTGATGGAAAGTGAGGCAAGGGCTGAGCCAGAAAGTGGCATTGTTCTCGCTCTGACCCCTTCCCCACATACAGCACCACAACGCAGCAAAGAGGGTTGCCCTGTCCTAAGGCTCCACCCCTTACAACATAACAGGTGCACCAAGACGGAGAAATATGACCCAAATGAAAGAACAGATCAAAACTCCAGAAAAAGAATTAAGCAATGAGGAGATAGCCAACCTATCTGATGCAGAGTTCAAAACACTGGTAATCAGGATGCTCACAGAAATGATTGAGCTCAGTCACAAAAGGGAGGAAGAAATGAAGGCTATACAAAGTAAAATAAAGGAAAATATACAGGGAACCAAAAGTGAAAGGAAGGAAACTGGGACTCAAACCAAAGATTTGAAATAAAATGAAGAAAAAAACATCCAACTGGAACAGAATGAAGAAACAAGAATTCAGAAAAATGAGGAGAGGTTCAGAAAGCTCTGGGACAACTTTAAACATTCCAACATCTGAATCATAGTGGTGCCAGAAGGAGAAGAGGAAGAGCAAGAAATTGAAACTTATTTGAACAAATAATGAAGGAAAACTTTCTCAGTCTGGCAAAGGAAATAGACTCCCAGGAAGTCCAGGAGGCTCACAGAGTCCCAGAAAAATTGGACCCAAGGAGGAACACACCAAGTCACATCATAATTAAGTTATCCAAGATTAAAGATAAGGAGAGAATCTTAAAAGCAGCAAGAGAAAAGGAGAGAATTATCTACAAAGGAGTTCCCCTAAAACTATCAGCTGATTTCTCAAAAGAAACCTTACAGGCAAGAAGGGGCTGAAAAGAAGTATTCAAAGTCATGAAAGGCAAGGGCCTACATCCAAGATTACTCCATCCAGCAAAACTATCATTTAGAATGGAAGGGGAGATACAGTGCTTCCCAGATACGGTCCAGTTAAAGGAGTTCATCATCACCAAGCCCTTATTATATGAAATGTTAAAGGGACTTATCTAAGAAATAGAAGATGATCAAAAATATGAACAGCAAAATAACAAACTCACAACTATCAATAACTGAATCTAAAAAACAAAAACAAAATCTAAGTAAACAACTAGAACAGAAACAGAATCACAGAAATGGAGATCACATGGAGGATTATCAGTGGGGAAGGGGAGAGGGAGAATGGGGGGAAGGTACAGGGAATAAGAAGCATTATAGGTAGGCACAAAAGAGACAGTGAGAAGTTAAGAACAGTATAAGAAATGGAGAAGCTAAAGAACTTATGTGTACAATCCATGGACATGAACTAAATTGGAGATCAGGTGGTGGGGTGCAGGGGAAGGGGGATAAAGGGGATAAAAAAGTGAAAAATAAAAATAACAATGAGATCAATAAAAGGATTTGGGGTGTTTTGTTTTGTATCTTTGAATTATGAGTGAGAGTTGTATATAGCTGCAGTCAGCAAAGGAAGGCATTGGAAACTAAGGACAATATGGGAAGACTAAGAAAAGACTTAGGGTTGGATGTAATCAAGAGCATAGTTGAAGAAATTAACTCTAGGAATAATCGATTACTTTTCTTCTAACACTGGAAAGAAGTAAAAGTGGATTAAAGATTGTTTTAAAGTAGTTTTTATAGTGAGGAAGGGTGAGCTGAAAACCATTTTGAAGTAGAAGAAATAAAATGTGGAAGCCAGTCTTGTATAAAGTTTTACACTTCTCAACAACTCAGGTAAGAACTTGGGTTGAGACTGAAGAAGGTCAGTTCTGGAATAAAGACATGAAAGAGTAAGGCAGCAATGTAATACAACATGACTATTTGGATCACTTGGTAGAAAATAATCCAGTTAGGATAAGACAGTATGATTCACTAGGAGATCTGGTCAAGGCAATTTTTCAATTTTCACAATTATCAGTAGCCTAGAAACCAATGGGGAGGATGGAGCAGTTGAGAGAGTATAACAAAGAAGATTGTGACAGTGGAATTGCAGGGAAGGAGGAAAAGCCAATGCAGGGCTGTATAATGGAGCTGCAGCATTTGCTCACCTCCTGAGCCTGAGTATAATAAAGGGTTAAAGATAGAAACATTTGTCCATCGTGAAATCAGGGGTGGCTTCCACAGTCATTAGCTACCATACATTTTCTGGGTTAAGTACTCAGAGTCCAGAGCGGTTTCCTTCATCCTGTCCCATGGCTTCAATGGTGTCCCACAACAGAAAGGAGAGTTCGATGTAGGACATGAATTCCCAGTCTGAGGCAAAACAAAAATGCATCTGCTTTTAAGCAAAGTTGTTCAATACTTTCAGGAAATAGTGAGAGCAGTGGCTAAAGTAAGAGCGCCAAGTTGTATTTGAAGATACAAAAAACAGGTATGTAATGCTGACACATTGAGGGATGACAGGGCACACAAGTTAAAAGCTATGAAGTATGAAAGCCTTGGATATTAAGAAAACAATGAATTAACTCTCTTGAGTACAAACTGAATAGTCATGTAAGTGAAACTAGAAAGGGTCATTGTTCTATTTTTTTCTTTTATTTGTTTTAAATTTATTTATTTTTATTGTCATTTAAGTACAGTTGTCTCCATTTTCCCGCCACCACTTTCCTTCACCCCACCCATGCCCACCTCCCACCCTCAATCCTACCCCCCTTTGGCTTTGTCCATGGGTCCTTTATACATGTTCCTTGATGACCCTTCCCCGTTCTTCTCCCCATTACCCCCATCCCTCTTCCTCTCTAGTTACTGTCAGTTTGTTCTTTATTTCCATATCTCTGGCTCTATCTTCCTCTCTTGCTTTTTTTTCTTGATTAGGTCTCACTTATAGGTGAGATCATATGGTATTTATCTTAGGTAAAGAACATTGTCAAGGATTCAGATGGTCTGATAAAAATGTCAAAAATGCCAAAAGCTCTAAGATCAGATTTGAGAGAGACTGGGATTTCCCTTTTTGGCCAAGATGGGAAAACAGGGATTAAATTTACTTTACCATTAGAAACAACAACAAAAAATGGACAAAATACTAAAAAGCAAAGTTTTACAGATGCTGGATATTGGTGATCAAGAACAGTGATTTCTAATAAGTATAAACAAACACTTCTCAAACAAACTTAACTACCATAATCAGAAGCAAACCAAGAATCTGTGGTACATTTACACAATGGAATACTACAGAGCAGAAAGAAAGAAGGAACTCTTACCCTTTGCAAAGGCATGGATGGAATTGGAGAGCATTATGCTGAGTGAAATAAGCCACGAGGTGAAAGACAAATACCACATGATCTCACCTATAAGTGGAACTTAATCAACAAAATGAACAAGCAAGCAGAATACAACCAGAGATGTGGAAATAAAGAACAAGCTGGCAGTGACCAGAAGTGGGGAGGGGGATAACAGGGGAAACAAGGGGAAGGGTCATCAAAGACCATGTATAAAGGACCCATGGACAAGGACAACTGGAGGGGGAGGGGGAGTTTCTAATGTGGGAGAGGAGGCATAGGCAGGGCAGGAGAGAACAATGAGGGGTGGGGAATGGAGACAAAGGTAATTGAACAACAATAAAAACATTTTTTAATAATAAAAGATCTACCAAAAAAGTTAGTAAAGAAAAAGTATGGAAAATTTGTTTTGTGAAATAGTTCCTTTTAACCCAGTCTTTGTTGTCTTGCATTAGCTAAATAGGTGGATATTTCCCTCATTGTTTTAAGAAGCTCCCTGCTGTGTATAAGCCAAGCAGTATATACTACTTACTTTCAACACAAATGAAACTTGAAAAATTCACCTGCATCTACAAAGGTATAGTTCTCAAAGATGGTATAAGCAGAGACTTTTTTAGCACTTTAAATCACTCAAACCTGAAAAATACTGCAGTATGTTAACTGCATACTATTTTTTTTGTAACATATGATCATGGCAAGCAATCTCAGTCACATTTTAGATACATTTAACAAGTCCTTTGTAAAATTTTCAAACATTTGTAACCAATCAAAATTTGAAAGTTCTTTTTTGCTTAAGACCAAATTTATGGTTCCTGTCTAATAAATGTAGAAAACCTAAACTATCCCTGACTTGTTTTGCATCATTATTTTACTTTTGCTCAATTTACTCATCTTTCAAAATCATTTTTTGAAAGAGGTATGAAATAGAAAGGACTGAGAAAATAGTGCCTCAAGTTGTACAGCATTTGACAGAAACAAATTATTATTCAACTCGGCAACTATTTTCTGAGTGTCAAATTATGTTGTCAGGCACTGTTTTAGAGAGATAAGTAAACAAAATAGGAAAAGATCTTTATGCCTGTGGAATTTATGATGTATTGGGAGAAGTAGACAACAATCAATCAATATAATCGGTACATAATATTATATGTTAAAACCAAGAAGTGCCAAGAGGAAAATTAGTGGAGTAAGGTCAGGGACATCACAGGTGCCGAGGGTAAGACTTGTAAGTGAAGAGAATTCCAGGTAGAAGAGACAACCAGCACAAAGGTCCTGAGGTAGAGCCATATGTGGCACATATGAGGAAGTGCAGAGAGGCTGTGTGGCTAGAGTGGAATGAGTGTGGCTCAGTTATGCCATGGATGAAGTCACAGAAGTGATGGAGCCAGATCGTAAAGGACGCTGTGGGCCACTGGAGGATCACTGGAGAGAGCCATGGCAGAGTCTTGCATAGGAAAATGACATGACATATCTTATGTTGTAAAAGGATTACTTTGGTTGTGCGGAGAATATACTGTAAGGGATACGGGAAGAAGCAAGGAGATTAATGGAAATCTAATGAGTTGGCTATGGAATGAGAGAAAGAGTCCAGGGTGACTCCTAGGTATTTGGCATGAACCAGAGGATGAATGAAGTGACAATCAATCAAGGTGGAGAAGGACGCATGTGGAGAAGTTTTTGGACAGGATCATAAGTTCAAACTTGACAGCTTGGTTAAGGATGTCTACTGGAGACCCAAGTGATGATGTTGATTAGGCATCTTGATATATAAGTCTGGAGTTTGGAAGAAAGATCTGTACTTAAGATAAAGATATGGAGATCACTGCATTTAGACAGCATTTAGAGCTATGAGACTGAATCAGTTCATCAAGAGAATAAGTGTGTAGAGAGAAGAATCCTAGGGCTCTCCACCAATTTCCCAGGCTCTGACTCAGATTTTAAAGTGTGTTGCATTATTTCTTTCCATAACTGCAAATGCAAAAAAAAAAAAAAAAAAAAACAAACCCAAAAACCAAAATCAAAACCAAAAAACCAACCAACCAACAAACTGAGAAAATTTTCTCTGGATTTAAGTATGCCAACACCATCAAAGAGCTACAGCTGCTATCTTGGTTTGGGTCCCTGAAAGTAGAGCCTGAGATAAGGACCTAGATACAGGTAACAGATTTGGGAGGTGATTTCCCCAAACAGGAGTGAAGGATCAGATGGAGTGGGACAGGGAAGAAAGAAAAGGCAATAAAAAGTACATTATAGATTTGGATATCACTGTGGATAATGTGGGCTCAACTCCCTGGGAACTCTCTAAAAACTGCATACAATGTCCCTCAGATTTGTCTCTCCAAAGAATGGGAGACTGGAGTATTTATGCAGCAACTATCAATCCCATCAGATGCAAGTTGCTCCAGGGAACTTCAATTTCTCCACAATCCTTGTCAATGGTTGAGCAAGCTTAGAGGACTTCAAAAAGAGTCTAAAGTAAAAAAGGAAAAAATTCTGTAAGCACTTGAGGTGAGATAGTGGAAGCATGTTCAGTAATTATCGTAGGGACTAAAATCGGAGGTGGGTGAAGTGTAGGCAATGCAAAGTGTAAAAAAAAATATTATGATAGCTTCTAAGTTTCAAAGTAAGCTGTCTCTGGCACCACCCTTATAAAATGCAGTCTGAATGGTGCCCCCTAGGTTTGAGCAACATGATAACTCTATCCTGGCTTTAGTGAGGGACACAGCTTAGGACCTACCTGGTATGTCACACAGATAATTCTAATTATGTTGTTTAAATACTTTCCTATACATTTGAAAGAATTTAGTTGGCAAAAGTAGTTTATTATTGCCTGCAGTTCTTTTTTTCCCTTTATGTATCAATTGATTTATTAAACATAGTGGAGAATATAATGATTTACTCCCAGTTTAAACTATTCCATTTAAAGAGTAGAACCCTCTTTGGTGTGATTTTTGTTATGTGGATTATAACTAAATTAATCTCAGAATGGAGAGATACTCTAATAAACTTGTTATCTGTGGATGGTTGGTCAGAGACCAGGTGGGTCTGCCCATTAACTAAGATTGTGGCAGGGGCAGACTCCTACACTGAGTGTCCAAAAAGCCTTTCCCCTTGGTGTGGGACCAGGAGCAGACAGGCATATGTGCCACAGAAGTCAAAATGGCACAGGAGGAGGTGCTGGGCCAAAGAGGCCTGTCAGTCTAGCCTGGGCAAAGAAGGGCTTGGTTGAAAGGTGGACAAAGCACCAAAAGTTTGGGAGGTTGATTGGTCATTTTGAGAAAGTACCTAGATTGTCCCATACCCAAACTAATATAAACTGAGGGGAACAAAGAAACACTCTCTGACTTGGCTCTCTGGCTCAAAACCTGCATTCTCATGGTGTGTTCCCCTGTTCTCTTCATCAGCCACAAGGCCTTAGCAGCCCCATGGTCTCCAAGAGGGAGAGTCTCAGTCTCTCTCTCTCTCTCTCTCTCTCTCTCTCTCTCTCTCTCTCTGTCTCCCTCTCTCTCTCTCTCTCTCACACACACACAGACACACACACACACACACCAACCTCATGAAGCCATTTGCCAATGTGTCCCGTGCTCTCTCCTGGGAGCATGCAACCTTGTGGCCTTAGCAGCCACATGTTCCACAGCCTCCAGGAGGGAGCCTGAAAGAGGAAGCAACCTAGAAGAAGCTAAGCTACCTGGATGATCACTTAGCAATCTCCTGCAGATTCCAAAAGAAGGTACTTTAAAATGGAGAAGGAACTCTCGGTTCTGCTTTTGTTTTGGTCTTGCTGAGGATGGTTGTTGGCCTTTGTCTTTTTTTTTTTTTTCTTAATTGTTGCTCAAGTACAGTTGTCTACATTTCCACCCCCACTTCCCTGACCTCAGCCATCCCCACCTTGCACCCCTGATCCCACCCCATCTTAGTTTTGTTTATGTGTCCTTTATAGTTGTTCCTGAAAATAAGTGGAACCTAATCAACAAAACAAACAAGCAAGCAAAATATAACCAGAGACATTGAAATCAGGAACAAACTGACAATAACCAAAGGGGAGGTGGGGGGTGATAATGGGAGGAGAAAAGGGGGAAGGGTTTTCAGGAACAACTGTAAAGGGCATTTGTCTTGGTTTTGTGGACAGATGAGCTTTGAGACAGAGTCTGCCACTCTCCCAGATTACAAATCATATATCTTCCCTTTTGCATCAGCACCTGCCTCACAAGTTTGGCTTTTGTGGTGGCAGGCAGCTGAACCCCCTTTTTCTGTTTAGTAACAAGCTGAATTGATCAAACTGCCCAAATTTGTTTTTTTTAAGATCTGGAAGTATAATAAGTTTAATCATCACCAAAAAATAATCCTTATTTCAATGTTAGCAAAAAGGGCAAAACAATTTTTCTTTTCATATTTTGCTAAATTCAATACCTGATATTTGTAGAGAATTGTCAGAGACCCATAATACATTCTGCAACAGTCTAAATATTTGGCTTTAAGATCAATTGTTTCCTCTCTATAAGATATACCCAAACATTTAAAAATAAGAAAAAAACAAAAGAAATTTCTTCTGAAATTAAAAAGAGTATTCTTTCTGAAATTTAGTTTGTGTGCATTGAATTGATATAATTAACAAAAAAGCTATTTTCTTTCTTTCTTTCTCTTAATACAAATCTTTTTCCTAAATTAGACTTCGATATAACTTCTTCATTATGACAGAAAGATAAACATTTCTTTCACTAATTCATATTGTTGCTCATCTATATTTCCTAATTATGGCCCCCTCTACATTGATATTTTGTTTTTCATGTAAATCAAGGTTCTTTCATATTTATTGCAATGTCCCCCAATTTTGACTTACTATGGAGACTGAGTTATTTGTCTAGATTCAACCTACTCAAGCAGAAAATAGAAGGTAGAATCCAGAAACACAAGAATTTCAGACAGTCCTATTGAATACTCCATTCTTACTCTGCAAAGCTGGACTTAAATGTACCTACTCCGGCCTGTTATTTTCTTCACAAACCAGTTATCCACAGATCCACACCAACACAGAGAAATTCTCATGGCTGATCCACTCTCTGTTCACTTCTCTTCTTGATGCTCCAAGCCCCTGTACTTATCTTATTTGCCTCTGTTCTTCTACTCTGCTTACTGTTAGCATTCCATAGATCTGTATGCTATACACAGTTAAACTGTGTTTTCCCTCATAATAAAACAATGGTTTTATATCTTTATTTTGCAACCTAGATTAAAATTACAGAAATATAGTGGGTCATAATAAAAACATGACTGCGGGACATACAGTGGAAAATGCACATATACTTTATTATTTTTCTCAGGTATGATAGAAATAATAGTTAACAGGTATTACATCACTGAAATAGTAGGAGCTAGATATAAAGTTGGAAACTGATATAATTTCAAACCATTATATATTTTCTGATATGGGTAATACTAAATTATATTGGTTAAATGAATGTTTCAATATTCATGGATAAAAGGCAATTTGTTAGAAAATAAATTATGATCATATTTTATTCTTTTTGCTTAAAGTATCACTACATCAACTTACAAATGCCAAATAGTAACATGCTAAAATGAGAAACTTCTTTAACATTGCCTTGATGTTATCTGACTATGAGAAATGATGAGGTTCTGTAAAGGATACAAAGTGGTAAAACAGAAAACGAAACCAAAAGTCAAAGACTTGATTTCTTTCTTTTCATTTTAGTTTTTAAATTTTTTTCTTGCATTGATTCTAGAGAGAGGGGCAAGGAGGGAGAGAATCATTGATGTGAGAGAGACACATCAACTGGTTGCCTGTTGAATGTGCTCTGACTGGGGACCGAACCTGCAACCCAGGCACGTGCCCTGACCAGGAGTTGAACTTGCAATCTTTCATTTTGTGGGGTGATGCTCCTAGCAACTGAGCCACCCTAGCCAGGGCAGAGACATGATTTCTAATGCTTAAAAAAGCTAAAATTAAGGACAGAGCTTTCTACATTATATCCTATAAGACTCAAAAAATGATTAAATAATATCCTATAGGATTCAAAACATGATATATGTACATGATATATGAGGAGGGGCCCCCAAAAACCCAGAATTATCTTCTGAAGGGCAGGCCCTTTATAGTTGAGGCTTCCCTCATTAGGTGAGTTTCCTAGGAACCCATCTCTGTATCAATATACCAGTTGGCATTGTGAGAGGCTACATTTTGGCTTCAGTGAATTTTTTGAAGACCGTTTTGAAGCATTTTTTGAAGCATTTCTCCATTTCATGATAGGTGATGTACGAGTGCACCTGTCCACACTGCACTGAGAGTTCAGCAGTTTTTGACCAAAACAGCATTACCCCCATGCCTCACACTTCTATTCACCTGATCTCATCTTGAGTGACTTTTTTTTGTTTCCCCAGATGTAAAAAGTCCTCAAAGGGAAACATTTTGCCAGTTCAAGAGGTGAAACAAAAAATGACAGAAGCACTAAAGGCATCAAAAGGACAAGTTCAAAAACTGTTTTGAGCAGTGGAAAAAATGTCTCAGTAGGTGTATTGCATCAAATGGAGAATACTTTGAAGGTGATTGAGGTTTAAACATGTAAGAATAAATTCACAATATTTTGTAAATAAATTCTGAATTTGGGGGGATCCCCTTGTATATATATATTATATATCATATAATATGGAATATTATTCATCGATGAAAAAGATGCCCTGCCATGTGGACAACATGGATAAACCTTGAGCACATAATGCCACATGGGATAAGTCAGACAGAGAAAGACAAGTGCACCACGATATCACTTATACAGGGAATCTAAAAGAGTCAAACCTGTAAAAAACAGAGAGTAAAATAGTGGGTATTACCAGCTAATGGGAGATTGGGGGAATAAGACTGATGGTGCCTGAGGATACAAACTGGTAATGAGTACTAAATAAGCCAAAGAGAGCTAAAGTACAGTATATCGAATATAGACAATGTTGTACTCCAATGACATAAAGTGATAAATATTCCTTCGATAGCAATTACATTACAATACATAAATATATCACAGTAACACACCATATACCTTAAATTTCTGAAATGTCACAGGTCTAATTTATTACATAAAAAAATCCCATATATTCTTTATCCAGATTCATTGATTTTTTTAATCCTCACCTGAAGGTATGTTTATTGATCCGAGAGAGACATTGATGTGAGAGAGAAATATCAACCCGCTGCCTCCCGCACACAACCCAACCTGGGATTGAACTCACAAGCTAGGTTATAATATGCTCTGACCGACGCTGAACCAGCAACCCTGAGGTACATGGGACAACTGTCCAACCAACTGAGCCACCCAGCCAGGGCCAGATTCATTAATTATTTACATCATACAGTATTTACTTTATCATTCATATTCTCTTGATAGATAGATGTTTATAAATTTATATAGATATTATTTTTTGAACCATTTGACAGTAAAGAAAGGTAGAGATACTGTGTCCCTTTCTCCACAAATACTTCAGTTCGTGTATTCTAAGAAAACAGCATTCTCATACAAAACCATATTATAATTTTCAAAGTTGATAAATTTATTGTTGATACAATATTTTTAATGAATAGGCCATATTAAAATTTCATCAGTTCTCACAATAATGTTCTTTGCAGCTATTTTTATCCCTCCAGGATGCAATCCAGGGTCATGCCTTGCATTTAGGTGCCATGTCTCTAGTCTCTGATCTGGAACATGAGTAAGACAATAAACTATTTTTTCTAAAAACTTTTCTAAAAAGTCTTCCTAAAAACCTTTCTGATCAGTTTGTGAGTTTTGATGAGTTTTGTAAGTTTTTTGTTTTACAAACTATGAATGGGCAAATTTTAAGATTGTATCACAGAGCAAACACAGCTATTGAAAAAGTATATTAAAAGCATACAATAATATTAAATTGTGTACCTGTATGTTACACAATTGTTGACTACACCCTTTTCATTGACTTTACTCTCCATCATTAACTAAGAAATGGTGATAATTTCTTAATGAGTTCTTCATTTTTATGTTGTTATATTAAACTCTGATTTGCTTATTAATATTCTAATAGGATTAGAGAGTTAACACTATTAACAATGGCTTTCTAAAGATTTCACCTCATTTGGGGATTTAAAAAAAATCTTCTACTGACAATGCAAAATAACCAAGAAAAAATACAGAGATACAGTTTTAAATAATTTGCTTACACATCCTATCACTTTATTACTCTGAATTTCAGTTAATATTGTTGCCATTCTTATCTAGCCATCCCTGTCTCCACACACATGCACAAAATCAGTAAATAATAAACTGTATTATTCATCAATTAAAAGTTATTCTTATAAATAATGTTAAGTATTAATATCAAAATTTTTCTTCAAAAGGCAATATCCTTTTCCTTTGCACAGAATTGTAAATGCATTTAAAAAGGTAACATCAGAAAAGTTACATGAAAAAATTCTATTGGAATGTCTGCTTCCAAAGAAAAAGAATTATATTTGTGTACATTGAGAAATTTTGTCATCCCATAAAAAATTATATAAGTGGCAATTTCAGTCACTGCAGTTAAATGAAACACTAGAACTTTCCAGAAATTTTCTTAAAATAATTAGTTTTTTTTTGTTTTCTGAACTGAAGATTCAAGTAATGAATAAATTGAAGGGACACTTTTCTCCTATGCTTCCACTTTTTAAATTAAAAACATACTTTTTTCTTAGTATTGAACTGGTAGATCAAAATGTAGCCACATTTCTATGACTTGAGGTACATATTTTCAATATGCCCCAGAAAGTTCTCTTCCTATGTTTTCACAGAAGAAAAATACTGAGTGTTTGATTTAGAAGACAATGAGTTGAAGTAGGTAGTGTGAATTGAAGCAGAAATTATACAGTTCAGGTCTTCATAGTATAAAGTTTATACAGAAATATCACCATAATATTAAGTGCCTTGCTGATTAAGTTTTTTAACTGCCAATAGTATAAAATTATGTTTCCATAAGAACAAAAACATAACATTCAGACATTTGAGTATCTGCATAGAGATCTACCCTTAAAAGCTCTTACATTTGACCTAATTTACTAATATTGAACAGTGAGTTGCATTTTACTCAAGGCTGCCCTCATTTGCTGTTTGTGGGTATTGATATAGGTTTTGGGAAGATGTGGGTCTGCCCTGGAATCTTAGAAACTCCACTTTTAAAATCACTTCTTTTTCTCCAGTTGCCAAAAAAATATATATCTGGCACATAGTCATTGCTCGGTAATATTTTTGACAGATGAAAATTCAGACCAATAAATTAATGAACAAACCAATTGATCAGAGGTACTTTCTTGGGGATGTTGTGGTCCTCAGTGATAGGAACTAGTTCTGGCAGAGGAAGATATAACCCAGACCTCTGCAAGACCAGCCCCATGTGCCTAATGTATCCTGAGTCCCTTCTCCATCCATTCCACAGGGATGCTGGAAAAAAGATGAGTCACAGACAATGAATCTAGCTCAGCTGGAAGAACTGAGTCAGACATTGAGAGTCCAGCATTAGCTCTAGGTACAAATAATACTCATCCACAGTCATTATTAGGGTAAGCTTCTTCTTCCTTTCCATGCTCATATTTGCTTTTTCATTAGAATTGCAAGAAACATATCCATCAATCAAAGTTTGGAGTTAAAATTCTGCAGTGAACTAACCATAGGAAGATTGATTGTTATTTGTTATTTCATTTGTTTAGGATGATGAAGTAATCTTGCCTTTAGTCTTCAGATAGATAAAAATCACACCCAAAAATTAAGTACAAAAGGTACATGCACATGAGTAGCTCCAATACATTCAGGAGATTTTGGGGCATATTTGTTCCAATATTTATAATATCCACAAGGAGAGGAAAGTTAGCAGATTGTGGTTATACTTAGACTGCTATACAAAAAGATTCCTATTGTTAAGACATGAATATATACTTGCATATCTTAAAATCAGGATTAGCTAATAAACTTTCATATATTTAAACCATGAATAGCTAGCTGCAAATATAGATTCAAAATGAAGCTTAGTGTAAAATTAAAACATTTTTAACTCTCACCATGATTCTAGTTAAGAGTTCAATCTTTCCCTGTATTTCTATACGCTTACCTATGTATCTTAAATTCACTTTTCTATTGGCTCCTAAATATTTGTGTCTTACAAGTGACTTTAGTGGTATTTTTAACAAATATATAACCTTAGATAGATCTCAGAAAGATTTTGATATACACTATAAAATTATTAAACACATAGGGATTTTTGCCTATAGACAATTTATGCATTCAATCACCACAACACCCAATACATAAATAAAAGGACTAAATTCTCCACATTCACATAAATATAATAATCATTATAATTTGGGGGTATCATATGTTATAAAACTTATTTACTACTCACAACTACCAAGGGGATAGATTTTAGTAATTCTGCTTTGTAAATTAGAACGTATGAAAAACTTGCCCAAGTTTCTTGCTAGTAAGTAGAGACAACATTCAAATCCATCTGTCTGACTCAAAAGCCAGCCTAATACACCAAGCTCACCAGAGTATAATTTCTTCTAAGTCAATTATCTGGAGTTGTGAACTCCTCTAGAAAATACAATTTCCTCTAGTAAAAAAATACTATGACTTACTATAACCACTGTAATGAACATTGTGTGGGAAATAAACTCACTGAGTCGTACTATTTTTCTATAACTGCCATAACAAATGACCAAAAACAGGGTGAATAAATGACACAAATTTATGTTGCTTCTTAGTTAACATGTAATGCAGTTATATTCATTCTATCTTTCTGACATGGGACCCAGAAGTCTGACCTGGGTCTCACAGGACTAAAATTGAGATGTCAGCAGGGCTGTAACTTTCTTTGGAGGGTCTATGGAGTCATCATTTCCTTGCTTTTTCCAGCTGCTAAAAACTGCCCACTTTCCTTGGCTCATGGACCCATTCCTTCATCTTCTAAACCAGAAATGTGGCATTTCTTTGACCCTTCTTGTGTCCTCAGTTCTGTGTCTCTGACCACAGTTGGAAAAGGTTCTCTAACTTCCAGGACTCTGGTGATTAGACTGGGCCCACCTGGCTAGTGCAGGATAATCCTCCATATCAAGGTCCATAATTTGATCATGTCTGCAAAGTCCCTCTCTGCCAAGTGAGCTGACATATTCACAGATTGTGAAAACTGGGATGTGCACATCTTTGGGGAGCCCACTATTTTGCCTACCACAATGAGCTAATGTGTGAATGACTGATAGTCAAATTTCCCTGCTGGAAATTTTTAAATGTTTGGTGGAAGGTGATTGTTAACATAAGTGAATCTCTAATTAGAAATCGAATAATGTACCAAAATATTGCAAATAAAAAATAATAAAGCAAATAAGATAAATCTAATAAAGTAAAATTTTAGCTAATAAGGAAGAAAAAAGATTTTTGGAGGACTGAGTATTATATATGAGGCCTATTCTAAGAACAAACTAAACTGAAAAAATTGGGGACTTGGAAATATGTCCCTCTTCTGGGAAGTGGAGCAGATACTAGGTGAAAAATAAAAAAATGGGAATATTTGAGAAAGGGGGTAAACAGAATAATCACAAGATTTTAAATAATGATCATAAAAATAACAATATTTTTGATCATATGATATGTAACAACTACCATTACATTTATTATTTCATTTAATCCATATAACAACTATATGAAATAAGTGATATTACACCAATTTAGTGCATGACATAAAGTTTAAGAAAGATTAATAAGTTAACAGTGCAAGTAAATAATAGAACCAAGATTAACAACATGTTCTTAATCATTGTGCTAAAATATGGGAGAAATTTAGCTGAGATTACCAGCTAGGGAAGTCCAACACGGTATGAAGTATGTTCCAATAATTGAAAAGAACACAGCCAAAGACAAACAAGACAAATGCAATAGTAAATAGTCCAAGAAGAGTGGCAGCACTGGGCACTCTTCCACTGGCACCTAACTTCGTCTGCCAGATATATTTACTGACTGGACTCCAAACCTTACAAGTAGGACAAATGAAAGAAGTTATCAAAATTGAAAACTGAGACAAACACATAAGCCCAGCAGTTTAGATAAAGAATTTTGCTACTACAGTTAGAGTAAAACTGATGAGGACTAGGTTTTGGCAATATAGCAAAAGTGAACCGGATCACAAGGCGTAAGACCAATAGCAAAAGGGACTATGCCAATTACAAGACTCTGATGCTCAAGCGGTTTTCATCAGAAAGTCAAACACCTCAAGCTTTCTAGCCACATAACGGAAGACAGATAGGGAGTGTGAGAACCAAGCACAATAAAAAGGCACACATCGCAGAAATGGGTTAGCTTCGCTACACCGTTTGTGTAGAGCTCAGCATCCCTAATTTGTACCTACTTTCAAAAAGCTTCCCTTCTTTTTATTCAAAGACCGCACAGTTTTAAAGTCCACCATTTTTTGACTTTTTTCCCCCCACGATCAGTAGCACCAGAGTTGGCAAAGCAGGAATTGTCAGTTTTAGGTATGGGACATTTGTAAATCAGGTCTATCTAGAAGTGTACATGAGCTGAAGTCAATCCAAAAGACGAGAGGTATGCCTGAAAGGCAGGTAATGTGTCACCATAAAAGCAAAGAAATTTCACTGAAGACAAAATTTGTACTAAAATAGATGGATTTAAGGAAGATGAGCTTGTCATAAGCTTGTATTTCATCAACCTAGAGGTGAACAACCTGGATTTGAAAAGAGAGTTATACACCAGCACCTGGTTACTCTGAAATCCCACTACTATCCAGATGCCAGATCCTATCAGCTCTCATCTGAGGACCAATTTTGAGAGGGATGCCAGGAATATGGTCTCGGGGCTGTCAGCACAATTTTAAATCATGTCATTTCAAATCCTTGTTAGTTTTTACAAGCCCGTTGTTTACTGCGGGCCTAGATCTAAGTAAAGAATTTAAATCACCTCATATTTTAACAGGATTTTTAACAATCGCATTTACATTTTCTCTAACAGATCATCAGCACCATATCTGAGCTTCTCTGAGTAAATGGGATACAGGGCTATAATAGACGTGAGAATTTCAGGTCTTTTTCTAGATTTACAACTGCAAATTAAGTACATTTGATCTTTAAGGTACATCTTTTCTGCTTTCTGTACCCATTTCCCCTGCCAGGCACTAATCTCCCCTGTTGCTTCACACCCCCCAGTATTCCTCCTGTTGGGCTTCTCAGTGTGGCACTGGTTGTTACAGACTCTTGCTGCCCCATCTTCCTTGTGATCCGTGGAGAAGTCATTCTCCAAAAGCCCTGGTTTTAAAATTTGTTATTTTAACATAAGAAAATACATTTGGCAAGGTGCTATTGACCAATGGTGCTTAAGGATTATCTGTTCACATACATCACTGATTTTTGTTTATGTATGTCTATTTGGTGTTCTTTTGTTTATTTGCTTATTTAACTACATCTATGGACACTTATGTCCCATGGACTGTGGTAGCAGTTTTACATGCGCTATCTCATTTTGAGGGTCTTCAATGCTTCCTTTACCTTTGGCTGTTCCTTACTTCAGGGGTACCTCCTCAAGAACAAGTAAAAATGACTGCCCAAATGAATTTCCCAGATACTATCATTAAGAGGCTTAGTATATTAAAAATAGAATAAATATTTTAACAATAAACCAAAAATATAAGTAATGTTAAAATAGTCCTTGATAGATGATGCTGGTGAGTTATAACTCACATTTCTGGTCAGATTTTTGAGTTCTTTCATTAGGACAAGGAATGAGTTAAGTTGGATTTTCATGAAACCTGACAAGACCATTAGGAAAGATATTTTGGGCAAAGAGTGCTTTACTCACTTCAAATTATAACCTGTAGCTAGCTTTCTGCTCTGTCATTGAGGAAGGTCAGTCCTGGTTAAGTATGTGCTGAGGTCAAAGCTGAATCACATCTATGCCCAAATAAAGATCCTCCTTCTGAAAACTGGTCTCTTTTCCATGGCTGCAATGTGTACAGCATGAGAGTTAGACTTATGCAGACAAGCAGCCTTTTCTTAGAGAGAGGAGGTCCAGTGAAAAACACTGGCTTTAAAATAAGGAAGAAAGTAGGAGTGTGCAAATTAAATAAAGCTAAATTGTTAAAGGTTAACTAGTTTCTCCTGGTGGTGTTACAAGCAAATGGTATAGTCATTCTCCGGTTCTACAATATTTAGATGTTTTATTTCAGTCACACAGTGGGAGCTGAGAACAAATGTGGGTAAACCAGATACAAAATACCTTCACAGAACATAAGCTAAAACTTATTTCCTTAGTCCTTCAGTGTTGAATCATATGTTATGTCTGGACCATAAATGTGAAAAATGCCAAAGTAGCTCTGGTATTGCCATGGTTTGCTATGTACACACACACAAGGAAAAAGCACATCCATCCTAAAAGCATGTTGATATCATTGCTATTGTATTGCTTTTCTATTGCTGTATAATAAATTACTTGAGAGTTAGTAATGTATTACTATAATAAGAAATAAATGCCTATTTATTCTTTCCCAGTTCCTGTTGATCAGATATCTGGGCACAGTGAAACTGGGTTCCCTGTTCAGGGTTTCTCTAGCCTAAAAATCAAGGTTTTGGCCAAGCCATATTCTCATCTGTAGCTCAGGGTCCTTTTCCAACTATTCAGGCCGTTGGAAGAATACGGTTCCTCTCAGTTGCAGAACTTCAGTCCCTGTTTTCTTGCTGGCTGCCTTTAGCTCTTAGCTCTTAATGGCCATGCTCAGGTCCTAGCATATGACTCTCTCTCCACAAGATAGTTTACTTCTTCAAAGCCAGCACTGGAATCCCTCTGCACTCAGCTACTATGGGAAGATGTCTTATTTAATATAATGTAATCACAAGAGTAACCGTATCATCACCTTTGCTACATGATATGGCCTAAACAAGAGGGTGACTGCCCATTGCATTCATAGGGGCCACCTAAACTTACAGGGAGGGATTGTACAGAGTGTATGGAAGCAGAATCTTGAAAGCCATCTTAAAATCATACCTACGACAACCATCATACAGAACATGAGCTCAACTCTGTTAGCTATATGCCTAAGGAAAGAACAAAAAGTGACTTACCTCCAGAATCTAAAAGTTAAATGTAAGCAATCTCAACAACAGAAGTAGTGTTTTTTAAGAGGAAAAAGAAACTATAAATGTCTACCAAAATAAGACACTCAGGTCTCAATCTCAGTATACTCTTTAAAACTATACCTAATAGAGATGCAAATTCCTATACAGACAAAAATAAGGCTGGCAAAGACTTATGGATCACTATCTAAAAGATACCTGTACCTCATTTTTAGCAACCCTAAACCCTAACTTCCCATGAAACCATCCCCTTTTACCACTCCTTATATCCAATATATGGAGTTATTTTTATCTGATAGTTGGCTAGAAGCAAATTGTAATACTGACATTTTCTGGAGTAGGAATAAAACACCCAGATGATCGTATTTTGATTCTGGCATGTACACCCTGTACAATCACCTCCTCTTGAATGTACATATGATAGGATAGTCACTCCCATGATTACATTGTTATGTAAGACTTCATCTGAGCAGACTGGCAAGATTCACTTGCTAGCCTTGAAGAAGTAAGCTGCAGTGTTGTGAGAATCACATGGGTTGGACTTGAGATTTTCAGGAGCTAGAATAAGCCCAAGCTTACAACTAGTAAGAAAATGGGGACCTCAGGCACACAGTTGCAAGGAATTCAGTTTTGCTAATAACTGAATGAGCGTGGAAGAAGATCCTTCAGATCACATCGCATCCCAGGTGACACCTTGATGTTGGCCTGGGGAGACCCTGAGCACAGGACCAGGCTAATGCCTGACTAGAAGGTTAATCAATGAAAACTGCGATAATAAATTTGTTTCATTTTAAGTGTTAATCTTGTAGCAATTCTATATGCAGCATAGAGCACTAATATATAAGCAAATTGATAAATAAACAAACTTGCAAAATTAGTTTTAGAAACTTTCTGCAGCAACAGCTTTCAATACAGAACCCCAGTTGGTCTTACCAATTAACTACAGAATTTTTCAGAACTTTAATATGTACTGAAAACTAAAATACCAAAAATAAACATACAGGGGTGGGTGAAAGTAGGTGTAAAGTTGTTTGTATGGAAGAAGACATCCAGGTTATGATTATTAAAATTGCTTTATTAACTGTTTCACAGACTCAAAACTGTAAATCTACTTTTGCTCTACTGTATTTTTGTTGTACTCCAGAGTATTGTGGATGACAAACCAAAGTAAAAACCCCTTAAGTGAAGAAAGAATGCCGACCTGGTAGGAATTTAATCATAAAACTCCAATAAGCTTAAAAATATGAATAATTAATAATGGTAGACATTATGTGTATTCAGGTATATGCACAAAAGCAAAGAGCACTTACTCTGAAACTTGTTCACTGAGAAGACTCGAGGATGATAGAATCCTGCTTTGCAAATGCACTGATAGGCTCCAAGCACAAATCCGAGGCCTTTAATGGGCATACACTATAAAAAAGAAAAGACAGTAATATATAGGCAGTTGATCAGAGTTTATTACGCAGTTTAAAGATCCACAGATGTCCATCATTGCAAATGGTAACAGAGCTAACACAAATTCCATAGATAAAAAAATACCTTTATTGAATTTTTATTTGATGTTTGTTTGCCAACATATATTTTTAAAAAGTAGCAAATTAAATTTCCTTTCTAAATACATGACATTACAGCTGCAGTTACCATACATCTCTAACTCGCTCAGTCATCACAGGGAGTAATTACTAGACATAGTTTTTGTTTTCAGTGCCTCACATATCATCTCATTGCTTTAAGAGATATTTTCAAAGCCTATAAAAATATTTTAAAAATGAATCAGTGTTAAATATTTTTCATCTGAGCAAAGGTAGGTAGGTAAGTAAATGAATAGATATATAGAATTTGAGATATGAAATTGCTTTTATGGATTAAACATTCATAAAATCACATGCTTGGAACAAAATAACACAAATTGATAGAATAACAAAACAAAGAAGTATAATGCAAATTTAGAAAAGGGAAAAAAACAGATGAATTAATGGTCCCAAGTGCTCTTTACCTAAAATCTGTTACACAGATAAATATTTTACATGTATATAAAAGAAAAAGAAAAACAGTAATCAGCTTTCCAAATATGTCACATTAACAGGCATAATGTACATCTCCCAAAAGCTTAATCTCGGCTTCTTTCAAGAATATCAATCAACCTCAGCAAAATTCAACTTAACACACTTTATTTGTGCTACATTGACTTATAATGCATAAACACAAATAACTTCCACTAAAATACAAGCAGTACATCAGGAAAAAAGGGGATGCTTCAACAACCATATCAACACTGAAATTTGTTTCTCTTTGCCATTATAACCTATTAGAGGAATTTAGAATCTAGTGGATTTTAGTTATAAAAAATATGCCTCTGATACAAAGCCCCTGAGATTAGGGGGTGGAGGGATGGAGCAAAACAGAAAAAGAGCTCATGACAGGAACAACAGCATGGAGATTCCTGGGGGGAGGTGAGTATAAGGGGACTAAATGTTAATGAAAAAATGCAATAAAGATTAAATAAAAAACAAAATAAATAAAATAAATCTAAGTTTAAATGATTAGTATCAAGTTCAACATTACACATCATGAAAACTCCAGCAAATAAAAAAGTATTTATATATAAATGGTAAGAGCTAATATGTGTTCTAAATACACAGAGATATAGCAAGAAAATATTTGAAAAAAGAGCTTTATAAAAGATCCTGAATATTTTATTTCATTAATATCCCCCCTTTCTTTCATCCTATACATACTTATACCCTGCAATTGGAAACATGGTCAGAGCAAAATACTGGGGCAGATAAGGACTAGTCAATTCAAATAAATGTGTTTGCAAAAAACCACTATGAAAAAACCACTATGAGCCAAGAAAATTCCTACAGGAAGTAATTGAAATAACTCATACTGTTCATAAATACTCAGTTATATAAGTCAAGTTATATTTCTGAACCATTGAATATATAAATAAAAAGCTAATTACAACATTTACTTTGGAGAGGCACAGTATTATGGAAAATGCACATTATTCGTGGTTTGTCACAAAATATAGATTTGAATTCCGGCTTTATCTCTTACTAGCTATGTGCAGATGAGCTGTTTTTCTCTTGACTTCTTTGAGCCTTAAGTATTTTATATTTGTACGCATAATCATTCAGTCAGATTCAGGTACAGGTTGAAGGAGATAGAACCACCATGATGTCCTAAAAGGTTAAATATGGGGTACAAGAGGAAGAAAAAAATAAAGGATAAGTCTTCAGGTTTTGGGCCTGAGCAATGTTCACAACGGAGTTGCCATCACCGGGCTGCAAGTCAAAGAGATATGAGAGAACAAGCAGTTCAGTTTTGCAAATGTAAAGTATGAATCATCTGCTTGAAATTCAATTCTAGATACTGAATAGCCAGTCTGCTAAAGTAGTATGGGGTTTAGGAGAGATGTCTTGTCTGTATAATTTGTGATTCACTTATATAAATATGATAGATAAAGCCATGATGAGATCAAGTAAGACTGCATCACTGAGGGAATGCCTGTAGGCAATGAAGGAAATAGGTTCAAAGTGGTGAAGCTCAGGATGTTCCAGTGCTAAGAGGTTAGGCAGAGAGAAAAAAGCAAAAAATACCAAGAAGACCAATTCAGTGCAGTATCAACATTTCATTAATTAGAATATGCTACTGTGAATACAACATGTGGAATTTCTCATGAGTTGTATTTATTAAACATTAATCTAGCCAAGACTAATACAGGTTAACTAAATCTTAGATACTAAGAATACAATAGTGGACTTTAAATATTTGGCCCCACTGTAATTTGGAGGTTAATGCTATGCATAAAAACAGCAATAATTCCCAGATAATATGACTCAGTTGAGCATTTTAAATGTTTAAGGCATGTCCAAACATTTATTAAAATAGTAATATTTTTGCTATAAGCTAACTCTAGAGTTGAAAGAAAAATGAAGGTTTAAAAAAATTGAGTTGATTAGATAAATATTGCCAAATATAAAGCCCCTTAAACTTAAAGAAAAAAGACTTCCTAATATTATTATGGAAAGCTCAGTGAAATAAATGATTAGATACTTCAAATGCTTTATTATATCCTTAAATTATTTTATATTACCAAAGGAAAGAAAACAAAGTCAGCCAGTTAAATTCAACAAAAGAATATCACCCTGCTGTACATATTCCAAAACTACAGGGCCTGCATTGAACTCTAATGCAGTGTTGCTTACATACACTTGCTTTGGAGTATTCAAGTGATCTTGGCTCATTTTTCTATTAATGATTGTAAGTTTGTACTCAGTTTTCCACACTTTTTTGCTCCAAACTGTCACCATCATTCCATAGCTACTCTAACACTGGCACCTCCTAACCTAATTTACATATGTTCAAGATGAGGAAATTAGTTTACTAGTTAAGCTACTTTTTAAGAATCTCCAATAAGTATGATGTAAGTATGGTGATACCCAACAAATGTTAGTGTATTTGAACAGAAGTGTATCTGCTTTTTATCATTTTTTCTCAGGGATTTAGAATATAAACATAGATCCTCACTTAATACTGGAGAAAAATCTTCAAAATTTTACTGTAATTTAACATGCATTTAAGATATTTATTTTAGCCCTGGCTGGTGTAGCTTAGTGGATTAAGTGCGGGCCTGTGAACCAAGAGATCATGGTTCGATTCCCAGTCAGGGCACATGCCTGGGTTGCAGGCCAGTTCCCAGCAGGGAATGCACAGGAAGCAACCATACATTGATATTTCTCTCCCTCTCTCCTTCCCTTCCCCTCTGAAGATAAATAAATAAAATCTTTAAA
>CM052538.1:51470549-51570023 GCA_028533065.1 Trachops cirrhosus
AAGTATTCCAAGTCATGAAAGGCAAGGACCTACATCCCAGATTGCTCTATCCAGCAAAGCTTTCATTTAGAATGGAAGGACAGATCAAGTGCTTCTCAGATAAGGTCAAGTTCAAGGAGTTCATCATCACCAAGGCCTTATTTTATGAAATGTTAAAGGCACTTATCTGAGAAAAAGAAGATAAAAAAATGTATAGTAAAATGACAGCAAACTCACAATTATTAACAACCACACCTAAAACAAAAACAAAAACAAACTAAGCAAACAACTAGAACAGGAACAGAACCACAGAAATGGAGATCACATGGAGGGTTAGCAACAGGGGAGTGGGAGGAGGAGAATAAGTACCATAGATGATAGGTAGAAAATAGACAGGGAGAGGGCAAGGATAGTATGGGAAAGGTAGAAGCTAAAGAACTTATGACACATGGACATGAACTAGAGGGGCGGAATGTGGGTGGGGGAGGATGTGCAGGGTGGAGGGGTTGGAGGGGTGTAATGGGACAGGTGTAATAACATAATCAATGAAATATTTTAAAAAAAGAGAAAAAAAAAGAAACAGTGTCCTATCAAACAGGAGGCCCTAAAGAGTCTACAGCCCATCATAGAGAAATTTGCAACACACGGGCTGCTAATAAGTACCCTGTCAACCTCCTTGCAGTACTCCAATTATCCCTGTTCTTAAACTGACAGGGGTATATAGACTTGTCCAGAATTTAAAACTAGTTAATCAGGCTGTTGTTCCCCTCTATACTCTTGTAGCCAAAGCTTCCCCCATATTCACTAAGTATCAGATGATACTCAGTGGTATACAGTTTTAGACTTAAAAGATGCCTTCTTCTGCATCCCTGTCCACCCAGATTCCTAATATCTATTCGCATTTTAGTAGACAGACCCAAAAAATAATGACCCATCAGCAGTATACCTTTAGAAAGAACCCTCATCTGTTCACAAGAGCATTAGAAAAAGATCTGAGGAAATTAAAATTACAAGAGGGAGCCAACTTAAAATATGCAGAAAATGTCCTAGTTTGCAGCCCCTAGTAGGAAACCTCAGATTGTTATACTATCCAAATTCTGAACTTCTTTGGGGACCAGGAATATTGAGTCTCCAAGAAAAAGGCCCACATTACCAGACAGAAAGTAAACTATTTAGGATATATCTAACCCCGGGATCCACACAACTATCACAAGAAAGAATAGAAGCAATCACTGAGCAAACACCACCTGTTACCAAACAAAACTACTCTTTCTTAGGAATGGCTGGATATTGCAGAATTTGGAGCCCAAACTTTGGACTAATTGCAAAACCTTTATGCAAAGCTACTAAGGGACCAGACACTGAACCAATTGTATGAGGAAAGGAACATGATCAGGTTTTTAATAAAATCAAACTGGTCCTGGCTGGTGTGACTCAGTGGATTGAGCACCAGCCTGCAAACCAAGGTGTCGCTGGTTTGATTCCCAGTTAGGGCACATGCCTGGGTTGTGGGCCAGGTCCCCAATATGGGGAGAGTGAGAGGCGGCCACGCATTGATGTTCCTTTCCTTCTTTTTCTCCCTCCCTTCCCCTCTCTAAAAATAAACAAATAAAATCTTTAAAAAAAATCAAACTGGCCCCAGTCCAGGTTCTGGCCCTAGGCATCCCTCGCTTAAACAAGGCTTTCTCTTTATACACAGCAGAGAAGCAGGGAACAGCCTTAGGGGGTCTTAGTCCAGTGCAAAGGAAATGAACCTTGACCCGTTGCATGTGTCTCTAAATAGCTAAACACTGTAGCAACCAGGTGGCCCCTGTGTCTAAGAGCAATGCAGACACAGCCATGCTAACAGAGTAAGCTGCAAAGTTAACTCTCAGGCAGAAGTTAGATGTCTTAATTCCACATCAGGTATAAGGAGTATTACAAATGAAAGTGCATCTCTGCCTAACAGGAAATAGATTGACCAGATATAAAGCCCTTCTTCTGGACAATCCTGAAGTAACTGTGAAAACCTGGAATACCTTAAATCTGGCCACATTAATGCCTATAAAATCATCTCCAAACTTGACCCATTCCTACTCAGAGATTATTTATCTTACCTATTACAGTGGAACTGACTTGTTAGACCAACCCTTAGAAAACTCTGATGAAGAGTGGTCCACTGATGGAAGCAGCTCTGTACAAAATGGGCAGCAAAAGGTGGGATAGGCAGTACTTGGGATAACTGTAATAGCATAATAAATAAAATATAATTAAAAATAAATATAAAAATTTCACCAAAAAAATATCTTGTGATTCTAGTCAAGCAAATGAGGTGCCAGAAATACGCAGGGAGAATACATGTTAAGCTTCACGACAAGGGCCATCTGCTCACCTGTGTGACAGGCGCCACCTTTCCTGTGTAAGCCCTCTCCTCCAACAGCAAAATCATAATCTGCATTAGGCTTTTAGTTTTTCTCCATTGAGTATGATGTTAATTGTGAGTTTGTCACACAAAGCCTTTATTATGTTGAGGTATATTTCCTTTATTCCCCAAGTAAGAATCCACTTGGGGACTAAGTACTGCATCTACTCACATAATCATATAATTTTTTTGTTCTTCAATTTTTTTATGTGATATACCACAAAAATTCCTTTGTGAATATTGAACCAAGCTTGCATCCCAGGTATAAATTCCACTTGATCATAGTGTATGATCTTTTTAATGCATTACTGAATTTGGTTTGCTAATATTTTATTAAGGAATTTCACATCTATATTCATCAGGGATATTGGCATATAATTTTCCTTTTTTGGAATGTTTTTGTCTGGTTTTAGAATCAGGATAATTCTGGCCTTGTAGAATGACTTTGGGAGCCTTCGCATCTCTTAAATATTTTGAAATAACTTGAGAAGTATAGGTGTTCATTTTTTTTGTAATGCTTGGCAAAATATACCTCTGATGCCATCCAGTACAGGGCTATGGTTTGTTGGAAAGTTTTTGATTACTGATTCAATTTTGTTGGACATAATTTGTCTGTTCAGATTTTCTGCTTCTGCTTGATTCAGCCAGGGGGGGTCTGTATGTTTCTGGGAATTTATCCATTTCCTCCAGATTGTACAATTGGTTGGCATATATATGTTGGTAGTATTTTCTTACAATGCGTTAGATAGGTCAAGAAGAGGATCAACCAGTAGTTTGGAAGATGAGGTAGCAGAAAACACCCAATCATAAGAGTAAAAACAAAAAGTAATGTAAAAAATTAGGAAAGTTTAAGGGATCTTTGAGACAACATGAATCATAACAACATTCACAAAATAAGGATATGAGAAGGAGAAGAGAGGGAGCAAGGGATTGAAAACCTATCCAAAGAAATAGTGACCAAAAAAGTTCCCTAACATTGTAAAGAGTAAAGATGCAAGTACGGGAAGAACAGAGAGTCCCAACGCAGATAAACCTAAATATCCAACATCAAGAAACATCATAATTAAAATTTAAGAGAATCTTAAAAGCAGCAAGAGAAAGATAGTTACCTCCATGGGAGCTCCTATAAGACTGTCAGCTGATTTTTCAAGTTCAGGATAAAGACAGAAATGTTCACTTTCACCACTTTTATTTAACATAGTATTGGAAGTCCTAGCCATAGCAATTAGGCAAGAAAATGAAGTACAAGATACCCATATTGGAAAGGAAGAATTAAAACTGTCATTATCTGCAGATGGAATGATATTGTCTGTAAAGAATCCTAAAAATTCTACCAAAAAACTACTAGAGCTGATGAATGAATTAAGTAAAGTAGCAGGATACAAAATAAATATAAATTATTATAGAAATTGGTTCCATTTCTATACACCAATAATAAACTATCAGAAAGAGAAATTAAGATAACAATCTAATTCATAATTGCATCAAAAATACCTAGAAATAAATTTAACAAAGGATGTTAAAGACCTGTACTCAGAAAATTATGAGATACTGAAAAAAGAAATTGAAGGAGATTTAAATCAATGGAAGATTAGAGACTGACTCATAGATACACAGCAGGCTGATGAGGTTGGAGGCCTGGGTAGGAGGAGTTGAGGAGGGTATAGAGAGGATAAATGGTGATGGATGAGAGGAAAATCTTATAGACTCTGACAACAGAGCAGTGATTGCTGGGGGTTGGGGGAGGGTAGGTAGGGGTAGGTGTAGAATTGTATAGGGGAGATAAATGATGATAGAGACACACACTACAGTGTACAGATGGCAATAGAAACCTGTATAATTGTATTAACCAGTGTCATTCCAATAAATTCAATAAAGAGCAAAAAATAAACAAACAAAAAATCTTGTCATGCTTTTTATTCATTAGATTAGGATGAGAGGAAAAATCAAAATTCAGAAATGATTTTCAAAAATGGAACATGGTGAGTACACCTTGTATTTAGTTACTTCTTGGCAGAAGCTACAAAAGGTCTGGTAGAAAATGATGAAAAAATTGCTTGGCTTACAAAGATCATTTTAGCTCCATCTGGGGCCACTGGGAAGTCAACAGCAGCAGGATCATTTTGGACCAAAAATGATAATGATTTGGTAACTTTATGGTCAATGCTCTTCTTTTTTCAAGAGATAGAAATTTCTTATGGCATGATTCATTCCTGGTTTTGCTAACAGATTTGCTTACTATTTTGTTTGAGAAAAAGCATTCACCATGCTGAATCCTAAACTTTCTTAAAAAAACAGGAACAGTTCCAATTTGAGACTCATCATTTGGATGAATAGGCTTTTGCAGCTATATGTAGTGATATTTTGAAATTGTTCTCTTCAAGTAAATAAAAGGTTTTGGGATCTTCCACGGTTAAGAAAAACAGTACAAAAGTAAGAAATCCTTCATTTATGAAAATACTGTCAGAGGTAGAGAGTATTATGCTAAGTGAAATAAGTCAATCAGAGAAAGAGAAATACCATATGATCACATATAAATCTAAAGAGCAAAACAAATGAACAAAAACAATAACAGATCCATAGATGCAGGGAACACACTGATACTTGCCAGATGGGAGGGGGGATGAGATGCTAAGTAAAAAATGTGATGGGTTTAAGACGTATATATTGATAGTTATAGAATAGTCATGGGGCGTAGTCAAGTATAGCATAGAGAATATAATCAATAATGTTGTAGTAAATATGTAGGGTGCCAAGTGGTACTTGAAAAGTCAGGAGAATACTTCACAAATTACATAATCATCTAATCACTATACTATACACCTGTATATGAAATAATAGTTGCATGTAAACTCTTATTGAAAAATAAACTGAAAAAATTAAAAATAAAAAAAAAACCTTGACCTAACCTCACACTTTATACAAAAACACAGTAATACACAACAAAAAAAACAGTAAGAAAGATCTTAAGGAATACAGTTGGGGCATTGGTGTATAGGCAAAAAATATACCATGCAAACATATACCAAAGAAAGCTTGTATAACCATACTAATATTAGACAAGAAGCATTACCAGAGATGAAAATGGACATTCATAATAATAAAGATGTCAATCTCTCAGAATTATATCACAATCTAAATGTATCTGTATCTAAAACTATAGTCTCAAAATAAAGTAATAAATGAAAGATGAATGAGTGACCTCTTCATACAGAAAATGCTTACCCTTATTAAGAGAAATTAAAGATGATTAACAGACTAATTATTGTCAAGATGTCCAATCTCCACAAATTCATCTATGGATATAATGCACTTTCAAACTGATAATCTGATTCCAAATTTTATATGGAAAATTATATGGAAATGCAAAAATATACAGGAAATGTGCAAAAATGTAAGAATAGCAAAAGAACTTAAAGAATACAAAGTTCCAAGAATTAGTCTATAGGGTATCAAGACTTTTTGTAAAGCAACAATAATTATAATGAAATGGTATTGCACAGGTCAAAATAACTGTACAATGATACAAAATAGTAAGTATAGAAACAAATTCAAGAACATGTGATTTATGATAAAGGTGGATCTGCCGAGCAACAAGGGGAAACACAGTCTTTTCCAAAAATGGTTCTGGGTCCTTTGGCTATTTATACAGAAAATATGAAATTTCCTCTTACTTCCTAGCATGTATAAAATAAATTCTGACTTGACTGTAGATCTAAAATATAAAAAATGAAACAAAGTTCTAGAATCTATATAGCATAGAAGAACATCTTCACAATTTGGTGGTATATTAAATAAAAAGAAATACATTAAAATTAAAAACCACTTTTGATCAATAGATACAATTTATAAAGTAAAAAGTCAAATTACCAAAAGTGCAATGCATTTTAACACATAATTGAAGAGTTCATATCTCAAATATAAAATAGCTTTTATACATCAAAAAGGAAAAGAGAGGCATTCCAGTGTAAAACTAAGTAAAAGTTTTAACAGAATGTCACAATAGTTAATAAGCATATGAAAAGTTTCTAACCTCATTAGTCATCAGAGAAGAGCAAATTTAAAATAACCAATACATATCCACCAAAATGGCTAACATTTAAAAAAATAACAATCTAATTGTTAGGATATGAAAGATCATTCATATAAGGACTTATAAGTAAGACTTAAAAAGTAAGAATTATAGCGCCTACCCTTTACAACAGCATGGATAGAACTAGAAAGCATTATGCTAAGTGAAATAAGCCAGGCAGTGAAAGACAAATACCATATGATCTCATCTTTAACAGGAACCTAAACAACAAAACAAACAAACACGCAAATTATAACCTAAGACACTGAAATAGAGAACAGGCTGACAGTGACAAGAGGGGAGAGGGGAGGGATTTTCAGGGGGAAAGGGGAAGGGTTTACAAGAACAAATATAAAGGACACATGGACAAAAACTAGGGGGGTGGAAACAGGAGGGAGGTGGGGAGGGATGGATGGGTGGGCTGGGATAGGAGTAAAGGACAGAAAACTGTACTTGAACAATGTTTAAAATAAAATTCAAAAAATAAGTAAGAATTATTAGGATAAGTAATAAGTAGTGTGACAGACATATAAATGGATACAATCTCTTTGGAAAGAAATTTGGCATTATTTACTAAATTTAAAAATAGTATAGCCTATTATCTAACAATTTAAGTCCTAGGTACATACCCAATTGAAAGATATTCAAACATGTTCCAACACACATGTAAAAATGGCTACACTGTTTGAAATAGTCCAAAACTGTTAAAAAGCCAAATGTTCATCGAAGATACAATGAGAAATTAAATTATGTTCTATTTACATAATAGAATACTATACAACAATGAAAATAAGTAAACTAATGCTAGATGCAACAACATGGATGAGTCTCTCAAACAGTGATGAGCAAAATAAGTCATATATGCTGCATTTTCTACTTATATAATGTTTAAAAACAGGGAAATACAATAATATGTAGTGTTGGAAAATGGTATTTGTTAATTTGCAAGAAAGTGAGAAGCAGGTGATGGATGGATAGGAGTATAAGAAGGCCTTCCGTAGTACTGGTGGTAATGATTTTTCCCTTGGGCTGAGTGGTAGTTATACAGGTACATTCCCTTTGTGGCAATTAATTGTTATATTCTTATGAGTATACTTTTATGTCAAGTTTTTTATTTCAATAAAAAGTATTAAATTACTATGCAACATTTCTGCCTCCCCCAAAAAAAACTTTTAGCTTTTTTCTTTCACCTATCATAGAAATTCTATTTATTATTTTGATTTATTTGAAAGAAACATTCCATTTTGGTTGATAGAAAGGAGAGCTATGTACTAATTTTAAAGGAGAAAGCCTCTCAACATCAAAAGTAATTATATAAAAAATTATGTGTAACTCAGAATGTGTTTGCATGCCCTCAGTACTTGGCTGCCTCTCAAGTATTTAGATTCTGAATGTACATTTGCATTTCCCCAGTGAAATGTTAGAGGGATTTTCACTAGTAATTAGCAAATCAGCTGAAGAATAAAGGGCATAGGGCTAAACCAAAAGCCAAGAACTACGTGCCTGTTAAAGGCTAACTCAAAACTAAATGCTATATTCTCAAGTGGCACTCAGCTTTTCTTTTATTATGGGGAAAATAAAATATTTATTACTCACAAATAAAATCATTTTAATTGGTATAATTGCTATCATTTTCAGCTGAAAAACATTCAAAATTTTTAAAACAATTTCTCTTATTCTGAAACAATTTCAAGATGCACAAATGTTTAGTTCATCACTGTACTACAAAAAAGTTGCTTTTTAAAAACAGAACAAATTTTGAGTAAATACATAACATATAAAAACATTTTCAAGTACTTTAGGAATATAAATTTACACAGACAGTTAAATATTGAGTATAACCTTCTTTACTCCCTCACGAAAACAGACCCCTCTACATAATCTCTGTGGCATAATTCCAAGTCCTGCACACACTCTTTAAAGTCACAGACCTTTAGTATGCTTTCTCTTACCTGCTACTGTGGTCACCTATCTGTGACCAACAAAAACATTGGGGTGGAAGTATAATATGAAATTGTCATTTTAGAATTCCTAATATCTATGAGTGGGAATGTCAACTATAATTAATATGCACCCTAGACTTTAAAAGGATAGATTTTTTTAACAAATAAAATTATCCAATAAAACACAAAATTCAGTAAAAAAGGTATTCAGGAACACTGAGCAACTCTCAAAAGTACCATTTTGTCTACAGAATCAGAAAACAAAATTGGTTTAAGAAACACAAGAGATAATAAGCATTAGCACTAAGAGTTTAAAACTGTTAAAGTACCTGATTTCCTTTTTGAGGAGTCTACAATGGCCCATCAGGCATATAGATTACAGACAGGAATATGGACTTCACCATTGAATTTTCCATGATTTTTATTTAAAATACTTAAAATTTATGGAGAAATGGAAAAAATAAAGATATTATTGAATAATCATTTTTAAAGGGGTTCTGATTAATAGAGGAAAATTTATGGTAGTGGATTTCAAGAGTGTTCTTGCACTCTTTTCTTTAAAGTGTTCAACAATGGTTTGCACAAAGCACTGAGAGTAGGATATTGGAGGCTTAGTGGTCAAGAACATGGACTTTGGAATGAGACACACTCTGGTTCAAGTCCCAGATTCACTCCTTAATAGCAACAGAACCTTGGGCATGTTACTTAATCTCTTTAAATCCTAATGCTTCTTATCTAATGGAATTGATTATTTTATTTTACAAATGTTTACACAGTATTTATTATATGCTAGATAATATTTTAAAATACTTTACAAATATTAATTTGTTTAATCCTCACAGCACCCTAATGAGCTAGATGTGATTTATTATCATCATCTTCGTTTTACAGATGAGGAGACTGAGGCAGAGAGGTTAAGTAACTTGTGTCATGTCACACATCTAAAAGTAAAAAAGTTAAATTTTAGATTAGGTACACAGAATGCCCAGTCATACTCATTAAATGTTAGCACACATTGCAATCATCACCATTGGAGTGACAGTAAATATACCAGATGAAAAAGTTGTAATTGAAAAGATGATTGGTTAATTAAAATAAAATAAAATTTAACACAAAAATATAGGGTCCTATAACTGAATTCACAAAAAATCAGCCACATAATTTGCCAAATTATGGTATGATTGTCCCCAAAATAATAAAATAAACTTTAGCTACATTAATGTAAATTAAGTAACATAGAATGAATAATCATTTGGAGATGTATTATTAATTTTATATTTAAAGTTTAAAGAGACTGGAGTCAAACTGAAGAGAAATAAAAGGAAATAAGCCTCCTCCCTCCCACAAAATACCATGATTCAACTATCTGTTATATATATGAGGCACACTTTAGATTCAAACACAAATAGATTGCAAGCAAAATAACTGAAAAAGATATACTGTGAAATCAATAAGCAAAAGAGAACTGGTGTGGCTACATTGTTATCAGATACTATACAATTTAAAATAAAAGTTGGTTCTAGTACAAAGATAATTTATAAGGATAAAAATATCAATTCATAAAGATGATATGACAATTATCAATATATATACACCTACAAACAGAGCCCCAAAATACATGAAGCAATATTGACAAAATTGAAGAGAGGAACAAAATATTCAGCAGCAGGAAACTTCATTCAATACCTTACTTTCAATGATGAACAGAACAACTAGGTAGAAGATCAACAGGAAAGTAAAAGACTTGAACAACATTATAAACCAACCAGATCTAACAGGTCTAGAAAACATTCCATCCAACAACAGGAAAATATACATTCTTCTCAAGTGCACATATAATATTTTCCAGGATAAACTATGTGTGAGGCCATAAAACAAGTCACAGTAACTTTAAAAGAATTAGAACTATACAAAATATGTCCTGTGACCAAAATTGAATTAAATAAAAAATCAATAATACAAAAATGTGGAAATTCTCAAATAAGTAGAAATTAAACCACACACTCTTAATTTAGCAACAAGTCTGAGAAAATATAAAGTAGATATGTTGTGATGAATAAATGTGGAAACACACATACTAAAACCTAGAGTATATACTTAGGGCAGGGTATTTACAAACATTTATATCTGTAAATGGCTATATTAAAAATGAAGATTTAAATTTAATAACCTGAACTTCTAACTCAAGAAACTAGAAAACCAAAGGAAATTAAACAGAACAAGCAGAAAGAAGAAAATAATAAATATTAGAGTAGAAATAAATAAATCAGAATTTTTTTAAACAGAGAAAAAAATCAATGCAACTTAAAGTTGGTTCTTTAAATAGATCAACAAAATTGATGAACATTAGCTAGAGAGATCAAATAAAATAGAAACAGACTCATAGAGAACAAACTAATGGTTGCCAGAGGGCAGGGGATTTGTGGGGGTGAATGAAAGAAGTGAAGGGATTAAGAAGTTCAAATTGGTAGTTACAAAATAGTCACAGGGATGTAAAATACAGCATAGATAATATGGTCATTAATACTGTAATAACTATGCATAGTACCAGGGAGGTGCTTGAAATATCAGGGGGTCATTTTGTAAAGTGTATGATTGTCTAACCACTATGTTATAACCTGAAACTAATGCAACATAATATTGAATGCAAACTATAGTTGAAAAATTAAAATAAAAGAGAAGACTGAAACTAATGAAAAAATAAATGAAAGAAGAATCATTACTACCAACCTTACAGAGATAAAAAGAATTATAAGGGAATACTATGAACAAGTGTACACTAACAAATTAGAAAGCCTAAATAAAATGGAAAAATTCCTAGAAAGATAAGAACTACCAAAAAATTCACTAAAAAAAATAAAAAAATCTAAATAGCCCTATAACGAGAAAAGAGGTTGACTTAATAATCAAAAAGACTATCCACAATAAAGAGCACAAGCCAAGATGGCTTTACTGGTAAATTCTACCAAACATTTAGAAAAGAATGAACACAAATCCTTAACAAACACCTCTAACCATTAGAAGAGGAGAGAATGTTTCCAAACTCATTTTATTAAGCTGATATTATCCTCATAGCAAAATCAAAGACCACAAAAGAAAAGAAAAACACATAAAAACATTTCAGTAAACAGACACAGCAATCTTCCAGAAAATAATACCAAATTAAATTCAGCACCATATAAAAAGGAGTATATACCATGAGTGTGTGTGATTTATTCTAGGAATGCAAAGTTGGTTCAACTTATGAAAGTCAATGTAATATACCATATTAAAAAAATAAAGACAAAAACCATATGTTTATATCAATAAATATAGAAAAGACATTTGGCAAAATTAAATATCAACATAAAAACAAACAAACATACTAGGACTATAAAGGAGCTCCCTCTAGCTGATAAAGGGTATCTATTAAAAACCCACATCATTCTTGCCCTGGCTGGTGTGGCTCAGTGGATTGAGTACCGGACTGTGAATGAAGAAAAGGGTCGCTATTCGATTCCTCGTCAGGGTACATGCCTGGGTTGCAGGCCCAGTCCCCAGTAGGGGGCATATGAGAGGCAACACACATTGATGTTTCTCTCCTTCTCTTTCTCACTCCCTCCCCCTCTCTCTAAAAATAAATAAATAAAATCTTTAAAAAAAACACATCATTCTTAATGGTAAGAGACTGAAACTTTTCTGCTTAGATCAGGAACACACCACTTCCATTGACATGTACTGGAAGTTCTAGCCCAGGTAGTTAGGTGAGGATAAAACAAAATAAAATAAAGATATCCAGATTGAAAAGGAAGAAGTCAAACAATCTCTATTTGCAGCAGGCATCATCTTGTAAACAAACAAACAAAAAGCCTAAGGAAACAATTAAAAAAAATCCCTAGTAGACTAATAAATTGAGCAAAGATACAGAATTATTTTTTGAGTGCTTCCTGATTTGATTATTGATTTATTTGTTTGTCTGTTTATATATTTATTTTTATCGTTGCTCAAGTACAGTTGTCTCCATTTTCACCCCTGCCCCCCATCTCAGGCTCCCACCCTTGAACCTACCCCCTTTGGCTTTGTCCATGTGTCTTTTATATGTATGTTCCCTGATGGGCCTTCCCCCATTTCCCCCGTTATCTTTCTCCCACCTTCCCTCTAGTTCCTGCCAATTTGTTCTTTAATTCAAGGTGTCTGGATATATCTTTAAAAAATTATTTATAATAATATATAAAATAATAAAATACTTAGAAATAAATATAACAAAAGAAATATAAACTTGTATTCTGAAAACAAAAGTCATTATTGAAAAAATATTAAAGACCATAAAAAAAGGAAAGACATTCCATATTTATGGTTGGGATACACCCTACTACAATTCAAGCTGCTTTTTTTTCTTTATTGATAAGTTGATTTTATAATTCATAGGAAAATGCAAGGGTCCCAGAATAGTCAAAACAATCTTGAAAAAAGAATAAAGTTGGAAAACCCACACTTCCTAATTTCAAACTTACTGAGAAGCTACTGTAATCAAGATGGTGTGGTTGTGGCATAAGGATAGACACATAGATCAATGGAATAAATTGAAGAGTCAAAAATAAAGTATTACATTCATAACTGATTTTTAATAGGCTGCCAATATAATTCACTGGAGGAAAGAAAAGTCTTTTTCATAAATGATGCTGTAATAACTGAATATTCACATGCAAAAGCATAAAGTTACATTCCTACCTTACATGATGTACAAAAATTAACTCAAAATGAAGCAAACACCTAAATGTAATAGCTAAAACTACAAAAATCTTACAAAAAATATAGTAGTAAGTCTTCGCATCCTTGGATTTGGATGACTATTATGTCAAATCTTGGTATGGCACCAAAAAGACTGAAAAAACAGAAGAAAATTAAATTGGACTTCATCAACATTAAAATTCTTTGTGCTTCAAAAAATATCATCCAGAAAATGAAAAGAAACTCACAGAATGGGGTAAAACACTTGCAAAACACATATCTGATGAGGAAATTGTATCCAGAAAATATAAGAACTCTAACAACTCAAAAATTAAAAAAAAAAATAAAAATATGAGCAAAGAATTTAAATAGACATTTCTCCAAAGAAGATATATGAAAGGCCAATAAGGCATGTAAAGATGATCAACATCATTAGTCATTAAGGAAATGCAAATCAAAATCACAAGGAGGTACTCTCTTCACACCTACTAGGATAACTATAATCTAAAAGACAGACAATAACAAATGTTGACAAGAATGTGGAGAAATTGGAACCCTCATACCTTGCTGGTAGAAATAGAAAATGGTGCAGGCACTGTGGGGAAAAGTTTGGGGTCCCTCAAAAAGTTAAAAATAGAGTTACCATGTGATCCAGCAGTTCTACTCCTAGGTATATACCTAAGAGAAGTGATAAATACACAGAGACAGAAAGTAGATTAGTAGTTTCAAAGGATGGGGACAGAGGGGAGTCAGGTATAACTGCTAATAGGTATAGGATTGCCTTTTGGAGTGACAAAAATGCTCCAGAATTAGAGAGTAGTGATGGTTTTACAACTCTGTTAATATACTAAAATAACTGGATTATACATTTTAGAAAAATTAAAAATGAAATTTAAAGAACAGAAATAAAAGAATGACCATGATGACATTATACAAGTGAGATTTGGAGACACCAGAAATATTTAGTCCAGAGAAAAGTAAAGACTGATTGAAGACATGACCACTGTCTAAACCACTTTAAAATCATTGTGTAGATATATTAATATATTTTCTCATCACGTCCAAAAGTATTATATAAAGGAACCTGATATATGGGCTCCATGTTATACTTCTTTATGCAGACTCACCAACATCTCAAAACCCACCAACACCAAACTCAAATTTCTATACCTCCAACCACTTTAAATATTGATTAAATAAGCATATTTTTAGTCATACCTTACAAAACTGCTCCTAACACTTGCTAGACATAGTAAACACAAACACTGGTGGTATTTTAAAAAATCCCAAGCCTCTACTGCCCTTTGAAACTCTAACCCAGAAACTCCCCATCTTGCTACAGGGTGACATCACATAGACACATAATCCCTCTAATTCTCCTCTCTCCTAAGAGTTCTCTTTCCTTCTTCCCATTTTGTGTGGTGATCCTGCACCAACCTGACTCTAGAAGGTCCACTGTAAGGGGCTTTCCCTCTCATGCAAACTGCCCAAGAGACACCCAAATAAAGCACCTTCATGTTCTTTTTTTGATCTATCACCAGCTCCTTCAACTCACCACAAAGGGGTTACATCCTTTGACTGAAACCATATTTTGCCTCAATATAAAAGAATGACTAATAGTTAAAAGGTGGTCAAATACAAATATGTAGTGATTTGTCTGTCATAATAAGTATTCATGTTTTGGTGGACAACTACAACATCTTTGGAGCAAAGATGCTCTAAAAAACAAACAGCAAGTAGATAAATGATTTGGACTAGAAGAATGTTTGTATAAATCCCAACCTGATTTTTTTAATCCTAGAAAATAATTCATGACCAAAATATTTTCCAATTTGGATTGGTTACTGCACCAGTAGACCCAAATAATTCAATTTAACTATAGTCTACAACTTATTTTCCTTCTAGAAAATTAGGAAGATCGAATAGTTGAAAAATGACAAAGTGTAATTCACCAATTATTATTACATGTTTATATTAATAATGCTAAACTTCATGAAGACAACATATTGCTGATTTCTAACAATTTGTTAGTACAAAATAGTATTAGAGTTCCAAAGTTAATGGTAAACACTACATTTAGCAAATGTAAATGAATACTATGAGCCTATTAAAGACATAATAATCAGCAACCAATGTTAGTTAATTATACCAATTTTTTATTATATAAATAATTTACCCTGGCCAGGAGGCCCAGTTGGTTGGAGCATCATCCTGTACACCAAAAGGCTGCAGGTTGGATTCCTGGTCAGGGCACATACCTAGGTTGTGGGTTTGATCCCCAGTAGGGGCATGTATGGAAAGCAACCAATCGATGTTTGTCTCTCACATTGATGTTTCTCTCTCTCTTTCTCCCTATCTCTCTCTTCTCTTTCCTCTCTTTCTAAAATCAATAAACATTTATTCAAGTGAAGATTAAAAAATTTATATTTGGGGTTTGAAACATAAAGCAAAGATCATGATAACTTTTAAATAAAATAATTGTTAAATACTCACTATGTATTTTAACATGAGAATAAGAATATAAAGACAATTTTCAGTTACTTACATAAAAGCATATACCTAACTTCCCAGGTAGAGCTTAGGTTAGTGTAGGAATTTGAAGCAAGATAGTCGGGGCCTTTCATAAATGTAAGCATTTTATTACTATAGTAAAGTTTGTTACTTTGTAGATCTGAAAATATTAACTGGACATTGGTAAACCACTACTTTAATATTTTTGAACTTTCCTGCAGAGAAAAATTCTGTGACTTAATGTAGAGGTGGATGTTCAAAGCTCTAAATCTTATATTTAATTTTTAGGCTATAGTACCAACTTTAATTATAAAAAATCTAATGGAAACCTTTAGTGATTTGAAACTGAAAACTTGGCCTGTTTTTTGTTAGATTTAACAGTTGTAATTTGGGTCAATCCACCTTACAAAAGGGAGGTATAGGACATAATTAATCATTGTAAAGCACTTTTTAAAATACCAAATGCTATAGAAATGTCGAATAATATGCTTAAGTACTACAAAAATTAACTATTAAATTAAAATTTAATTTTCTTTGAGAACAAAGTACTCAATAGCAAAAATCTATTTCCCCTAAGTTGTAGATAGTTGTAGCCATTACTGCTCTTATAGAATTTTAACAAGGTGGTTTAACTGTAGAGCTAATAGGTATTATCACAATATCAATGTAAGACTAAGAACACAAAGAAATATAAGCAAAGTTGCAGAATATTAGCTTAGAAATAAACACTGCATATTATCTCTGATCTTCTGCCTAACCCTGTATATGTAATATTGTATATTTTAATCTGTTTCTTTGAGCACATATTTAATTCTGTCATATCCTTACAATGGCCATATTGAATAATACATGGCTTCAGGAAAAGTCAGGAAAGTAATATATAAAGTAGCTGTACAATGCATATTCTGCTTTCTTAAATAACAAAAACATGGGTGAGGTACATCAGATACCAATAAACCAAATTCAGTGGTTTGTAACAGTGTGAAATTATGTCATTAGTCAGACTTATCTTCTTAGAAAAGGAAGAGATAACTTGAATTTGTGCCTTTATTTTGGGATAAGTGTCAGTAATGGCAGGGTAGGTTTATAAGGATGTATATAATTTGAGCCTTTGCTATTCAGGTAGGCTCTATGATAGAAAAGACAGAAGCAACTGACTAGCAAAGCCATATTTGCCTTTTATTTTAATACCATAAACTTACTAAAATAATATTAGCATAAACAAATAAAACAACTTCTTTACAAAAAAGATCCTAGAATTTGAAATACCATTTAAAAATAAGAATGAGTGCCAAGAAACATCCTAGAATGTCGCAAGAGTTTCTTTGTCTGCTTAGTTTCATTGCTACCTCAAAGATTCACTTCATATCTGAAACAATTCAAGGACTGCCCTACTCAGCAGTAGGACATTGCTGAACTTGCTCAGAAGCTGGCAGTGTTAGTTTTTCATTATCTAAACTCATAGTCTCAACTTCATCACTATAGGTTTCACTGGAGTAATATTCAAACTATTTAATGACTATTATGGTCATTACACAATATCAAAGAATCAGAACAAATGCTAGACACAGTGCTAGAGCACAGCCTTGGAGGTCCTCTGTGGTTCCAGGAGTCCTCTTTTAGTTGGGAAAAATTTCTGACTTCTAACAGAGGAGCAGGGACTAGCAGAGGTGGTGAAGTAGGTATTTGAGTGGTTCTGGCTGGCTATTTACCCACAATTTAGAAACAAACAAATAATAAACAAAAAATAGTGATATGACATATTATTAGTATAAAAAGAATGGTTTGCACAACATCTATGTAACCTGGTAGCCAAGGAGAGTGTACTAGAGTGCACATCATGAGTAATGACAACTTCACTGTACTAGTCAGTGGGGGTGGTAGACACTGTTGAGTGAGCATGTGTACTGTGTGGCCATCACATTCAAAATGACTGAGCCAGGAGACCAATGAATCTACATCAAATCTTGCATTAAGCTTGAATATTCCTCTGTGGAAACTATTTGGATGATTCAGAAGGATGAAGCTTTGGGCAACTGGTGATTAGCAGCTTCATCAAGACAACATGCCCACTCACACATCATGTCTTCTGCAGGATTTTTGCCAAAACACCAAATCACCCAGGTGATTCAGCTCCCCTACAGCTCCCCTATAGATTTGGTGCCCTGCCACTTCTGGTTTTCCCCAAACTAAAATCACCTTTGAAAGGGAAGAGATTTCAGAGCAATGGTAAGATTCAGGAAAGTATGGCAGGGCAGCTGATGGTGGATGGGAGAAGTGTGTGAGGTCCTAAGTTGCCTACTTTGAATGGGACTGAGGCATCATTGTCCTATGTGCAATGTTTCTTGTACCTTGTATCTTCTTCAATAAATGTCTCTCTTTTTTGTATTACACAGCTGGATACTTTCTGGACAAACCTTGTATTAAACCCTGTCAGGTGTGACTAAATTAAGACCCCTGAGAAGGAGAGATTATCCTGAATTATCAGAGTGGGTCAAATCTAATCACATGGTTCTCACAGGTGGAGAACCTTTCCTGGATGTGGTCAGAGGAAGGTGTAACTACAAAAGAAGGGTCAGAGAGATGCTACATTGTTGGCTCTGAAGACAAGGGAAGATAGCCATGAACCAAGAAATGTGGAGGCCTCTAGAAGGTAGAAAATACAAGAAAATGCTCTTTCCTAGAGCCTCGAAAAAGGAATGTACCTAGCCTGTTTAGACTATAAGATTATAAACTTGTGTTGTTTAAAACAACTAAGTTAGTCATAATTTCTTAGACACTAACTGAGAACTAATATAAGCACTATACCTGGTGCTTTAGAAACATCTCGGTTAATCCTTAAGGCAATCCTTTGAGGTAGGAATTATAATTGTTATTAATTTAAATATGAGAGTACTAGGATTTATGCAGGTTATGTAACTTTTCCAAAGTTACACAACTTGTAAAAACCAAGCCAGAATTTGAACTTGGGTATATCTGACTCCACTTCTGTATGCTTGACCTGATGCTTCAGGACTTTTTGCTCCTATGCTGGATACTTTGCAGGATACCAGAAAACAGAATCTAGGTCTTTCATTGTCTGTTGTAATGAATAGGTTCAAGTTCTGTAACTCAAATCTCTGATGTATTTTCCTCATTTTTGTAGGAATTTTCCCCATCATGAAGTCCTCATAGGAAACAAAAAAAGGATTAATTCAACCTTGATTTTAGAAACAATACCTTATATATTTATCACAAACTGCATTTTTATTTCTTACCTACATGTCTGACAGGAAGAATGGAACACCTAGAAAAGACCCAGGACATTGATAAGGAACATATATGTATAGAAAAATTTGGGCAAGTTGAACATGCACCTGAGGACACTTACAAGATGAAATATGCATCTTTTCTGCTTGATTCCACCATTTAAAAATATTCTTAAAATTATTGAATTCTTGCAGACATACAAAAGAGGAAAGTTTTTTTATAAGATATATTTAAGCACAGCCTTGTTAAATCTGTTTAGGAGTTTCCTGGGTCATAGCTCAGCTCCAGGCCTGAGACTTAAATGTGCTTCATTTAAATTCCAGTTTCCTCATTATCTTGGGTGCCTACTGCTCAGTATACTCTAGTAGCAGCATTAATTGCTCACAATGATTGTAACCTGACACTTTTCTATATCACTTGCCCCTCCCCCAGTCTCTACCCTTCAAATGTCTTGCTGCTCAATGCCTAGCATTGTTAAAATGGATTATGATATCCTATATCTTCCCTTTAGGAGCTTTCTGGAATAGAATTTGGGATCTTTCTGCCTGCTTCCCCTATCTGTAAAATAAGAAACTCGTTCATTAAGACATGTAGTTGAAGTACAAACTCTGGTGAAACTCCATTTGCCAGCAGATTTCAATTTTTACAAGAAAAATTTAGCTAATATGAATAATCTTAAAAGAAAACCAAGCAGATTTAAACATCATTTGTACATTTGCATTATTAATGACCATGAATTATAAAGATTATGAGGATGGAGCTGATATCTATCCTTAATCAATAAATCTTTTACTTCTTTCCTTTGCAATATTTTAATCGGACTCATGTTTAAATATTTTATTCACAAAAATACAAATGGCTACATTATAGAATTACTAGAAATAGGGATATTTTCCAGACTTAGGCTTAGAATTTATACCGGGTTCTCTTGTTGCCTGACTTTCTAAGAGATCAAAGTACTACAAAGATGTCTTTATCTTTTGTTCTATGATATAAGTCAGAAACCTTGTCAAGAGCCTTGCCACCCAGTAAGATGGGCAAGAGAAAGGCCTCCATCACAGAGAAACTTAGTAGAGCTCCCATTGGGTTATCAGCAGGAGGGTCTCTTTAGTCTCTGTTTCCAGAATGTTGCCTGAGGGACCACTGGGGAATGGGTTAGATGTTCTGCTGTGGAATACAGGACAGATGAAGTCTGTCCTTAGTTACAGGGCAAAGGGACACTAGCTTCCACCTCAGGACAGGGTCAAGTAGAGCAAATGGCATTCATTTTGGAGAAAGTAGCTGTATTGCTTGAATATAACAACTATGAATAAAACCAGCATTTCTATGCTTAATGGTAGTATAAATGCTTCATGTTTAGGCATTTGGGTTTTTAAAATAAAGCATTTGAAATATTTTATCCAGGAATTAATCAAACCAGAAAGCAGGTAGAATCTGAGATTCTGCAAACTCTTTTTAAAAAAATAATTAGTTCTCAATTTGATCTCTAGCTTCAAACAAAATAACATAAAAACTAATGCTAGAGAATTCACCACATTTTTATATTTTGAGATCTATATTCAATTTCATGCTGCAAAATATAAGGAGTTTTTCCAGCTGGTTAAACCTATAAAGCAGTGAATCCTGATGAATGCCTCCTCTGAGAAGAATGCCACACACAGAACAATAATGCAAATACAAATACAATTAAAGCAAATATGACCCAGTAACTCCAGATTAGTGTAGGAGGTCTGGGCTATCCTCTAGATGATATTACTGATTTTCTTGAAGATGGACGATGATCTTAAGTAAAATATCTACTTTAATAGTATCTCCCATTTTATGAAATAATAATGAGGATTATTTTTCTTTCTATTTATTAGGAGTGTGCATAAAACTTAATGATCCAAAATTTACAGTGCTCGTGTATCTTATAAAAGGCAAATAACCACCTGCTAGATGTTATATAAGTTAAACAATGATTTTCAAAAAAATAGTCCACAGAATACCTGCCTCTGAATTGTCAAGGGTGATGATCAAGCTTTTTGGGACCTACCTAGATCTATTAATTCATAATATTTTGGATATTAAGTCCAGGAATCCTAACTATCCAAAAGCATTTTAGATTATCTTTATGCATTCTAAAGTCTCGAAGCTACTAAACAAGATTTTGATAAATCAAGGGAGACTTTTAAGATCATCAATTCTAGGATTTTATGACCAAGCTAGAAATAGAGTCATACACTAAATAAGCCATGTGGTATTAAATCGGTAACATTATCTTTGTAAGCAGAGTAATTAAAATATGAGAGTAGATTTAGGCAATTTACTATCTTCATAAGAACATACAGATAGTAACAGATGAAGTCAAAACAGTTTTTTTTATATTCAGTTATAAGTAGATTGAGCAAAATTAAATGAATCAGGAAACTTGATCAGGTTTTAGTCATCTTGCTTACTCTCTTCCTCTTAACAGGAACTTCTCTTAACTAGAGGCATTGAGCTTCTGTGGGTGTATTAAAACCAAGAAGTATGAAAAATCATGAGCCCTGTGACTGATAATATGTTATTTGAAAAAATAACTCTTCTTTCTAAAACGACTTATATAAAACAGGCACCGTGTCACCTTTCTAGGTGTTCTTTTTAACTCCCAGGCTAAGAGAAAAAGGGTACTAATCTCTGTTCTTATATGATATTCAGAAAAAAAAAAGGATAGATTCCAGAGGCAGTGAGAATAATGATCTTAAACAATGAAAGAATTACATATTTTTTAACTCCAAGAATATACACTAAATAGTGATGTGTATATTTAATAGTGATTGTCTTAGGGTACTGAGATAGAGGTGCTTTTTATTTTCATTGTTGAAATTTTCTGTGTGTTCTCAAACTTTACAACAAAGCTAAACCACTTTTCTTATTTAAAAATAGTGCTGTAAAGAGTAAGAATTGAAAAAAAATGGTCAGTTTTTTGGAAAAAGACATCTCTGTGAGTTATTTTTTTAAAAAGAATATCAGGTAAGTATCAGAATCCAAAGGAGGTAAGGGACTGCAGAGCCGAAGAAACATCAGGAAGGAACAGGAGAGAAAATGATGTAGGGCAATGGAAACTAATAGCAAAGATGGAGCATCAGTGCTAGCATGTATACTTTTTCATGTTCCCTTCAGTATTCAAAGGCCCAGAGCACAGTACATACACCTCAGGGCTTACTGGTGAAAGTGAAGTGGAAGAAATAAAAACTTTATGAGTAATTTAGCACATCATTTTAGAGGGCTATTACCCAAGGAATAAAATAAATTATGCTCACACAGATGCATTTTAGCATAGTTCAAGAAAATCTAGAAATACGATATATTTGTATCACAAAAGATGCTAGAAGAGAAAACAATTCAAGAGCACCAAGTAGCAAGAGCTCTGTCAATTATGTCATAGCTGGTTATGGAGAGAAGATGGAGGAATAAGGGAGAAAGGATCAGAAAGTGAGTCCTTCATATGCTTAGATTTTCATTTGTTTGTTTTCTTTTTTTTAGAATACATGTTAAGAATGGACTGAACTTTGGATAAATGCTGCAAAAGATTGACACAGACCTGTAAGTTGGTATCAGAATAAAATATAGAACAAATAAGACTTGGTAGAAAAAATATTTAAAGTAACAGTTCATAAAGGAAAGAGGGATACAGAGAGAACACAAAGGAATTTTCACTGCTACTGTGATGGCTCGTGTATTCTGATGGGTATTCCCACTACAACACAATAAAATATACCTTCTTTCCTTCTCCTTTCCTTGATTCCTTTCTTCTGAATTCATCTTTTATTGTTTGATTTTCTTGTACATAATCTCAATTATTCACCCTTTTACTATTACTTTAGATGTTTCCCTAACGTTTACAACATCTATCCTTGACTTATAAAATCTAACATATATTCTCTTCCCAGACAACTCAAACAAAAATTAACTTCTCTACCAGTTTAAATTTTATAATATTTTAGTAGAACATTATTATTATTGTTTAGTACAATCAATGTTCACTTATATTTTATCCATGGTTTATGTTTCTACTACTCCTTTCATTATTTCCTTCATCTCCACACTGCCATTTGTCATCATTTTCCTGTCGCTTGAAGAAACTTGCTAATATTTTCTTTAGTACTGCTCTGATACTGATGAATTTTCTGTCTTCCCTGTTCTGAAAATGTGTTTATCTCACTTAATTTATGAAAGATATAACTTTCAAAGTCAGCACTTACTTTCTTTTGGCATTTTGAAGACATCATTACATGGTCTTCTGGCTTCCATCCTGTATGGTGACAAGTCAACTGTTGGTATTGTGGTGGCTCCTTCGATGCTGTTTTTCTCTGGGTGCTTTCTTTTTTTTTTTTTTTTTTTTTAGTATTAAAACGGCTTTTATTAGTAGAGACAGGAACCTTTTCAACTTCTACTGAAAGAAGTACATTGGGTAATGTTGTAAACAATGTACAAGATATTCTCTTAAAACTGTTTTGTTCAAGACAGTTTCACTTCTCAGTGATGTAAACTAGTTTTACTTGTGAATCACTGTTGAATCAGACAAATACACTTTGTTACAGAAAGTGTGCTGTTAGATTCATATTCTGTTTCACATTCACAAAACCGTGTTCTCTCAGCCAGATACTACACCGTACACACATGTGTTATCATCCCTATACTTTTTATATTAAGTAATACCTTAGAGGATTCTGTACTGCAGTGTTCTCTGGGTGCTTTCAAGATTTTGTCTTTGCATTTGCTTTCCATCCATTATACTAGTGAATGCCTACTCATGATTTTCTTCATTTGTATCTTACTTAGGTTGATAGTACTTCCAAAATCTGTGGTTTGATGTTTCTCATCCTTATTCTCGGCTATAATTTCTTCAAATACTGTTTTTAGTCCTTTCTCTCTCCTCTTCCTCTAGGACTTAATTGCACCTATGGTGTAGATTCTCATTGTATGCCCTATGTTTCTTCAGATCTTTTCTACACAGTTCATCTTCTGTGTCTTCACACTACATACTGGGTACCTTCTGACCTAACTTCTAATTCACAAATTCTTTTTTTAGCTTTTTAATCTGCCCTTAGATCTAAATATGGGGTTCTCGATATTTAATTCGGTTATTGTACTTTCCTGTTCTAGAAAGGAATCACTTGATTCCTTTTTCTAGTTTCCATTTTTATGCTGAAATTTTTAATTTTGTTAATTCCTTGAACATACTAGCCAGTTATTTAAAGTCTTTCTCTGGTTGTAATTTCCCTCTTTAACATGTACATGTAATAGTCCAAATGTATTTTTTATGAGCCTTTAAAGCATATTGTGGAAATCCCACTTCTAGCCATTAAAGTAAAGCTTATTTCAAACTAACCCTCTTGCTGAAACTAACCCTAAGACACTATGACAGAAAACAAGCAAACAAACACAAACCCTAATTGTCTGAAGGCTTTGGAAAGCAAGCAAAGCAACCAGGACTTGAGGAACTAAGATCCTGAGCAAAAAATTTTCATGGAGTGAATGCTTTAATCCCCATATTTTTTCCGTTTCAAGGTATTTGCAAATTTGTATCACAGGAGATAGAGGTCAAACAAAATATGTAACCTAGAGCCCAGATTGGACCTGGGGAGGCAATAACTGGTGCTCAGTGCTACTAAGGAAGGCAAAACCTGAAGGACTAAGATACAAAAACAGAACTAAAAAGAAGTCAGCTAACTTTCTGTAAGCACTTTTCCCAATGGCAGTTCTAATTTCTAAATTACACATGTATAAAGCAAAATTAATCAGCAATATATAAGATGGTAATTTATTAGAAAAGTTGGGTTTGTTCCAGAAGTACAAAATAAGTTTAATATTAAAAACAATTCAATATAGTTCACCGTGTTAACAAAATACAGTATAAAAATCATACGATCATTCCAGTAATGTACCAATGCAGAAAAAATATTTGATAATTTCAACTCCTGGCCCTGACTGGATAGTTCAGTTAGTTAAACATTGTCCCTATTTGCCAAGGTCTGATCTCTGGTCAGAGCACATATAAAAATCAACCAATGAATTCATAAATAAGAGAGACAACAAACCCATGTTTCTCTCTCTCTCCCTCCCACTCTCTCTCAAATCAATTTTTAAAAATTCAACTCCTTCATGACAAAAGCTTAATAAGCAAATAAGAAGAAAACTTCCTTAATATGATAAATTTATCTACAAAAGACTTTCAGCACACATCATACTTAATGATGAAATATTAAAGGCTTTCCTACTGAAATGTAAAGAAGGATATCTGCTACTTTCTATGAAAACTTCTATTCAATGTATTGTACATGAATTCCTAACCAGTGCAATCAGGAGAAAAAAGAAATTGAAGGTGTGAGAATCAGAAAGAAAGAAAGAAACATATTATTATTCAGAGATGACAAAATTGTGTATATAAGAACTCTAAAAGAAGTACAAATAACTATTAGTATTAGTAATCAATTTTATCTCTATACTAATAAAAAGCACCCAGAAATAAAGGTTTTGAAGTATTATTGACATAGCATAGAAACATTGAAAACATAGAAATAAATCTTATAAAATATGTGTAAACCTCTAACAGAAAATCATAGCATATCATTGACAGAAAATAAATACCTAAAAAAGTGTTAGTGTGTTAGAAGACCTTATATTATAATGTTAGCTCTTTCCACATTGATATATAGATTCATCACCAATCAAACTGATTCACCAATCTACAGATTCAATGCAATCAGGGTTGTTTTTCGGCATAAATGAACAAGCTCATTTAAAATACAGAAATACAAAACTTTAAGAATAAAAAAAATGATTTGAAGAAAGAATAAAGTTGAAGAATTTACAGAACATATTAAAACTGTGATATATTAGTACATGGATAGAAAGTAGACAAATGAACATAGTAATATATATTCGATATATACTTCCATCTGATTTTTGTGAAAACTGCCTCTGCAAAACACTACAACCAAATGAATATACACATGAAAATAACGTATTCATACCTATATGTTAGTTAATTGATTTGTGAATCAATTCTAGATGGATCAAAGAAATAATTTCTAAAGAAAACAGAGAAGAATATCTTCATGACCTTAGACTGGACAAAAATGTCTTAGTCACAAAACAAAAAAAATAACTATAAAGGAAAAGGCTAACAAATTGGACTTTATTGAAATGAAAACCTTGTTTTTCTACAAAGGTGTCATTAGCAGAGTGAGAAGACAAGCTACATAAGGAGAGAAAATATTTCAATACCTGTATATTTGACAAAGGATGGGTATCTACCGTTTAAAAAATGTTTATAAATCACTAATAAAAAGAAAACGTTTTGTCAAAAATATAAAAAGACAAATAAAAACTTCAAAAAAAAGCACTCCAAGTGTTCAGTGCACATATAAAAAGGTACTCACCCTCATTAGTATCAGAGAAATGATAATTAAAATGAAAACAAGACAGCACTACAAAACACCAGAAAGGCTAAAATTAAATTGACAATAATATATGCTGACAAATTGTAGAGCAAATTTTACATTTGTATATGGATGTTGGAAGTATATATTGATACAGTCACTTCAAAAATTCATTGACAATATTTACTAAAGAGGAACATTTGCCAACACTGCCATACCTAACTGTTAACTCAATAGATGTGTATGAATATATAAAAACCAAAAGATGCACACTAGAATGTTCACAGCTACATCATTCATAGTAGCCAAAAATCCAATATCCATCATAATAGAATGGATAGATTGTTTTATATTCATGCATTAGCAGACTAAGTAGGAATTATAATAAACTATGATTACTATGCATAACATGGATGAATCTCACATTCCAAATTGTTAAGTACAAGAAGTCAGACACAAAAGGCTGCATACTGTTAGTTAAATATGTAACATTGAAAAAGAAAGGAAATTCTAGAGGGATGGTGTTGGTGGGGGGAAGAAAGAGAGCAGAGCATAGTAAGACTTCTGGGAAACTTCATTCTATATCTTGATCTGATTGGTGGTTTACATATAGGTGTGTTCACTTTATAAAGACTGATAAAAATATTTATAAAAATTGATTGTCAACTAAGAGTTGTAAAGTTTACTATATATGGCACATATACAGTAAAAGAATTTTAAAAGTTAAAAAATTTTAATTGAAAAATTTTAATTAAATTTTAAAAGTTAAACAATATTGTGATGAATTGCTGAGGAAGTGCTCCAACTTCCATTTGAGAGATGTCAAATGCTGCTATATTTTCAGAAAATATTCTATGTAAGGATTTAAGCACCCATAGAATCCCATCTACTTATAAATTACTTATATTTTCATCTAGATAATTTAATATGCTATTATAACAAAACAAAAATACATGATGAGTTAGCATACTTTTAGCTAATATTACTTAGAGTGTTTTTATTATTTAGGATGATTTTAGCTGTATCAGAAAACCAGACTCAACTAAATGATATCAATAAGGAATTCATTACCTTACAAAAGAACCCAAGAGGTTGGCAATTCAGTGTGTGAATTGAACACCTTAACATCTTCAAGGACCCAAGTTTGCTTCATGTTACGGTTTTGCCATCTCCACTTATCAGTTCTGTCATGTAGCTTGTGACCTCATGCTCACAAGATGGCTACAACAGTTCCAAGCGTCATAGAGTCCAGAGGCAGAAAAGGAAACCTTTTCAATTTAGAACAAATAACACATTTTTCAGAATCCCTTTAGCAAACATTCTTTCCTTCATGTCTCATGAATTATAACTTTAAAATGTACAACCTGGCTTAAACCAATTACAGGCAAGGGGAACAGGAGTGTGCACCAAACTGGATAAAATCTATCGGGAGCTAAGCCTGAGTCATGGACGGAAAAGCAGATACCTGCATGGAGTCAGAATACTGTTAACAAGGAAGAGGAAGGCGGGGAGATGGCTGTTAAGGGAGCAACCAAAAGAATCTCCTATAACAACTGACTGAACCCAGAATAGAAAGCAGAATTTAAATGGTTTTGGTATCATTCAAAATATTTGTAAATCTATTAATTTTTACATGTTCTCTTTGCTTCTATTTTCTACATATTTTTTATCTCGCAAGAATTATACAGAATTCAAACATAAAAATTCCATATATTGGGTTTTATTTTTGTGGATAGGTAGAAAAGCTAAATATAAGGATTTAGTTTTTAAAATACGTGCCCAGCAAGTATTTAAGTAAATTCACATATAGCTCCATCATCCATATCTTTTTCTTTTTCTCTTTTAAAATTAAATTTACTGGGGTGACATTGGTTAATAAAATTATATAGGTTTCAAGTCTATAATTCTATGATACATAATTTGTATACTGCATTATGTGCCCACCACCCAAAATCAAACCTTCTTCTGTTATACATTTGACCACCTTTACCCTTTACTGCCTCCCACTCCACTTCTCTCTGGCAACCACCACTGTTGTCTGTGTCCATGAGCTTTTGTTTGTTTGTTTTGTTTGTTCACTTCAGTTTTATATCCCACACATGAATGAAATCATATGGTGTTTGACTTTTTCTAACTTATTTCACTTAGCATAATATTCTCAAGATTGACCTATATTATTGCAAGTGGCAATATTTTATCTTATGACTGAGAAGTATTCCACTGTATATAAGTACCATATCTTCTTTATCCAATCATCTATTTGTAACAGGGAGTAAAAACTTTCTACTATTCTGACTTACCATGAAATGGAATTAGAATAAGATGTACTAACAAACTGATAAAAAGAACTCACATACTGAAAGTTTCTTTGTAAGCATATTGCAAGCTCCAGCAGTTCCAGTTTCTGCTTGTACAAGAAACAGCCTTGACCACAACTTTGGGGGACACAGATTGCCCAACTGCAGGAATTTGGCTGCACTGACCAGTTCCAGAATGCTGACATTAAAGATCCACATCAGGACCAGCAAGGACACTGCCTGCACACCCACAGCCTCTCCTACTGATCTCCTTTTTCTTCTTGTTCCTCTCCCTCCTTATAAAAACCCCTGCCTGCACAGAGATGTGGAGATGGGCTTTTAGACAAGAGTCCCTGATTTTCCAGGTGGCTAGCACCTGAATAAAACCACTTTCCTTTACAGCAGCATCTGCCTCTCAAGTATTGACTTTCAAAGTAGCAGGAATCCATGCTGGCATTCAGTTACATATTCAAGGAGATTTTAGTTGTTTTCATGTTTTGAGTTTATTTCTGGGCTGTGGATTCTGTTCCATTGGTCTTTGTGTTTGTTTTTCTGACATTAACATGCTGTTTTGATTATTGTTGCTTTGCAATATAATTTGAAGTCAGTATGACACCTCCTGCTTCATTGTTTTTTCTTAGGATTGCTTTTGCCATTTGGGGTCTTTGTGGTTCCAGGCAAATTTGATGAATTTTTTTGTTCTATTATTTTTAAATGCCATTGGGATTTTCATTATGATTGCATTAAATCCACATATTGCTTTGGGTAATATGGCTATTTAAACTATGTTGATTCTTCCAATCCATGAATAAGGAATATCTTTTCATTTCTTTGTATCTTTTTCAATCTCTTTAATAATCCTTTGAAGTTTTTAGTGTATAGGTCCTTCACATCTTTTGTTAAGTTTATTCCTATGTATCTTATTCTTTTTTGTTACAACTGCAAAAGGAATCATCTTTTCCACTTCTTTTTCTGAAATTGTATTGTAGTGTATAGGAACACAATGGATTTTTGTACATTGATTGTTTTCTAGCATTTCCTTTTTGAAAAATTTTTAAATTTATTTTATTGCATTTTTCCATTACCATTTGCCCCCCTTATAACCCTCTCCCTACGACAATAACCACACTGTTGTCCTTGTCCATGAGTCCTTTTTCCTTTTTGCTCTATCCCTCCACCCTCTGAACTTCCCACTCCTGCAGAACTGTCAGCCTGCTCCCTGAGTCTGTCTCTATGTTATATCCTGCAACTTTACTGTGTTTGTTTATTGTTTCTAATAGTTTTTGGTGGCATATATTTTTCAATAATAGTATTATGACAATTATCAATCTTAATTTTTGATAATAATAATGACAGCAAACTTTTTTCAAGTGCTTAATGTGTGTGATAAGGAAATCCAGTTAAATCTTCATAGGAAGCCTTTTAAGTACTGCTGTTATAGAAAAGAATCACACAAAAGTTCTTTACATTTCCCAAGGTCACACAACTAATAAATAGTGGAGATATTTGTGATTGGCAATTTTAAAAGATTATTAAGATGGCACCCAATATAATAAATTAATTCCTAATCCAAAATCAACAAATTAATATTTTGCAATTCAATACCTTAATCTCAGAGAAGCAAACTCGATACAACCAAGGTACTGGGTTACCAATAAACTATAAACAAAATGAAATCATTGCTCTAGAAGCTTCAAGAAAATAACAGAAGACCTTATTAGAATAGCCTTCCTTCAGACTCTACAACTCCCTGGACAGAGAGATGAAGTCGTTATCTAGAAAACAGGTCTTAGTTACTAGACAAAACACCACCAGTACAGCTGAACTCCTTTGTTTAGAAAAATTCCACAGGACCATACACAATAGCAGTGGAATATTTTATACAAAATACAAACCAGAAAAATATTCCAGTTACCCTTTGAGATATTTTAGATCAGATTCATGAAAAAAATCAAAAAGTCAACAAGTTGTTTATAAAAAACAAGATGCCATCATTTAACATCAACAAAAGAAAATGTTATTACATCACCTCATAACACTAGATATTTCTCTTCCTATGCAAAAAGCTATTAGTGTGTAATGAAATATTAATAGCAAAAATGTAGTTGCTTCTTTGGCATCTAACCAAGTTTAAGCCATTAGTAAGTCATGTATTTATGCCAAAAAGAAATCCACAGATAGCACTCATTTGCTCTTTCTCTGCTCAGTACTAACTCAAAAGTTTGTTGGATTATTCTAGAAACATAATACTGCAAAAATATGTAGATTGAATTTATATCCTGAATAATTTACTTATTTATAACACTTGTCTCCTAGTATTTTAGATGTTTGTGCAATATTTCCTTTAAAAATAATGTGGAGAAAAATGATTTAAAATATAAAAGATTTGCATTTACCTTTCTCACCTAGCCAGCTGTTCACCATGAGATAGATCCTTTTGTCCTGACCTTTGCTTAACTTCATATTGATTCCTTCCCATTCCCTGACTTGCACATCAGTAATGAAGATACATTTGAAAGGATTTTGACTTTTTCAAAATTTGGGGAAAAAAACAGTTTCAGATAAAAAAATCAATCTGTAAAAAGGGGGGTAACTGGGGACCTCTGTAATAGTGTCAACAATATGAAAAAAATAATTTCCTAAGTAAAAAAAAATAGAAAAAACAATGAGCCAAAATTTTAATTTCATATTGGTCTGGTACTTCCTCTTCACATCTAGTATCACATTTTATTCTCACAAGATCTTCATGGAGTGGTAAAGAAGGTAATACCTATACTACTTTATAAGAAGAATTGAGTCACATGTAAGTTGAATGTCTTAGGCAAACCAGCTATTCAGAAACAATCCTAACTGGAACCCAGACTCAAGTTCTTCCCATTCAGACCTTGCTTTCTTCAGATACCATACTTTTTGGCTCTTATTGGGTGGTATGAAAGAAACTGCATTGCTGAGTTAAAACTGAACCTAACCTGTCACAAGTGTTCTAGACCTCACAGGACTCTTGACGTCAATTTTTTTGTCAGATGCATCAAAGTTTCACAATGACAGGAGAATGAAGCAAATGGGGAGGATAGGTTTCCAGTAGAATGAAATAGATAATTATAGGTTTTGGATAAACAGCAATAATAGAATAAACTGGCAATGAATTCCAATATTATTTTAATATTTCTGAAAAAGTCTACTCATAATATACTCCCTGTTTAAATCCATAAATAGTTTTAGTAGCCTCAAAGTGACTAGTTTAATACCTAAACTTTGGGAATTATTTTCATTAACACCAATTTTTTTCTACTAAAAGCCTTTTGTTTATTTTTAAAAGAATAAACCTCAAGCTTATTCACCTTCTTTTCTTAAACTGAGTTTATTAGCAGCTGATACTGTTACAGAACAGGGCCAAAGGGGGGTACAATCTACTATTACCAAAAGGACCCCCCACTAGGTTCGCATTGTCCCCCTCCAGAAGATGTCTCTCAATGCCAGAGATTTGTGAAAAGGAAAGGAAATGTTTATTTAAAGCTATACAGACTTAAAGTAGTGACCTAATGTCTTTGTTAAAATATCAAAGTCCTTTAGGATACCCACAGACGCACATAGTCCTTCCTTCTCCCTCTGCCCTAAACTGGGGTACGTATCTCAGGAAAAGTAGAGGTCTGTGATCCAGGCTCCTGGCACCATGAACTGTGGCACCGCCATGTGGCACCTTCTTGTGTCACCTTCTCTTGGCCCACCAAGAAAAGTCCTTTCACCCTTTTTCTTCCAGGCAATGTCTCTCCTACTTCTTAAGCCATGTGGCCAAAGAGAGCATCCCAAAGCTGTGGGGTCCCCACTCTCACCAAAGCCTCATGGTTCTCTCCCTTACATGGTTGCAAGGGTCCCCACTCTTGCCAAAGCTGTGTGGTTCTCTCCTACTCGGCAAAGCTGTAGGGGTCCCCACCCTGGCCAAACCATGTAGTTCTCTCTTCAATGGCTGATGTGTCTGGGTTTAAATCCCTGTGCCAACCTTCCTCTGGACCATTTCCAACTCCTCCTATGATCGGTTACACCTGCCAGCATTCCTGTATTATTCCAGGTTTACTGTACTGCCATCATGAGTCTGGGCAGGTGTGGCCCCATGGCATGGAGCCAATCTTGTCCAAGCTCTCACGCAGGCACAGTAACCAGGGGGACTTGCCCCCCAGTAACATCTTGGGTGGAAGTCCCTTCCATCCCCCTGGCTCAGAGCATTGCCACAGCTATTTAACACATCTATGCAACCAGTTAAAGGTTATAGATATGTTAAATGACCATGCCAGAGGTTAGCTGCAAAGTTGTTGCTGTACAAAACAGCTCTGCATGTTCCTGCTCCATGTGTCCCTTCCCCCAACTCACACCTTAGGGGGAAGGGGCGAGGACATCCTATAGATCTTTCTAATATTTCCTGGACACCTCGAGCTCTCGACCCCATTCTAAATCACTATTTGGGGCCCCTCTCTGGGCTGCACTGTGTTTCAACACCAAATTGCAAACTGGGTTTTTTTTTTTTTTTAGCACAAAGGATTAGACTGGAAGGAAATTAGCATTGGTTCAAGACCCTCCCTGTCTTCTCTCCTGTAGACCCTTTCCTGTATTATTTCTATGCCTAGAACTTGGGCAGGCCAGCAAAACTTGATGGAAAAAGATGTGATTAATAACTTGTTCACCTGATTTCTGATCATGGTGTGACGTAGAAACAACAGTGTGAGCCTATTAGTGAAAAGCATCATTTCTTCTTCTTGTCATTAATGTGCTGAGCATTGACCAAATCCTTGGCACTAGTCACAACATACAAAGAAGCAGGACTTGTCCCTGTGGGTGAGAAGCTGCTCTTTAAAAATTTTGAGAGTGAGAACTATAATGGAAGCTCAAGTCGCACTTTTGGCTGCTCAATGTCTCATGAATTCTTTTTTTACTTGCTAATGTGCTGTTATTGTAAGATTGGCTGGCCTAACTTTTCACTCACAACCAGCTCTCTATCCGCTGAAAAATCAAGTTAACAGATGATGAAGCTGGGGAAGATAATGGCTGCCTCGGGGTAGCTGTGGGCAAAAAGATCACCTACATTTTCCTGTGAAAAAGATCACCTATCTGGAAGGCCCTATGACCCAATGTACACTGAAAAGGGGGGTGCCTTCTGCCATGTTTCTCTAAACACTCTCTCAAATGCCCAGTTCATCCTTGAGAGTCCAGTTAATGTCACACATGGGTTAGTAACTCAAAGATCCCGTCTTCCCTCTGTTGTGCCAAGCCATCTTTCTTCGTCAGATGTTGATGCTGGGGGAACCCTAGAGTGTATTGGAACAGTTTTTATGGAGAGTGACTATTGTTCCTTAGGAATAAACAGATGTTACTTTTAGGAGTAGTATTTTTTAAATTTAATCTTTATTGTATTTTTTTCATTATCATTTAGCCCCCTTCTAACTCCCTGCCCCCAGCAATCACTACACTGTTGTTCATGTCCATGAGTCCTTTTAACTTTTTGCTCAATCCCTCCATCCCTTAACCTCCCAGGCCAACAGCTGTCATCATGCTCTATGATTCCTTTAAGTTCAAGGATAAATCCTAAATATTGGAAAATATTTTAAATTTAAATGTTCTTTTCAAAGTTAAGTAGGCTTATATAAGGTTAGAGGAAAGACAAGAACAGAACAGCACAGTATGATAAAACAATGAAATGAAAGTAAGAAAATATGGACAAGTTTCTCCAAGTCAGAAAATAGAACTTTTAGTAATTCTGTGGTCCAAGTTCCTACTCACACACAATGCCTGTATCTTACAGGTTTTCAATATTTGCTAAACTTAGCTATTGAGTTTTGTGCAATGTTCTCTCTAGGCCTCAGTTTTTATCCATAAAATAAAGAGATTGGACAAGAAATATACAATTTTAGCTCTAATGCTCTATGAATTCTTGCTAGATCATATTCCAAGGAAACCAACATCATATGCTACAAACAATGAAAGAACTGCCATAGTTCTACCTTAAGAACTTTACCAATTTTACCATTTCCTATATATTTTTGTATCTCCATCTGTCTTGCCAAAATGAATTTCATGACATAATCCAGCCAGATAATGTTGGCAGTTGTTTCTAAACCTGTCAGCACATCAGAACCACTGCAAAGCCGTTTTCCTTCCCAGATTTACTGAATTGGAATCTCAGAGATGGTCCCTCAAAACTGTATCTGCCCTAAACCTCCCCTTCCCTGAGTGATTCTGATAAACACATTCTATGAATCTCCAAGTTTAAAACCACAGAACTATATGTATATGCTATTTTTTCTTGTATGCCATATGTTAACAAAGGATTTTTCCTTTTCATAATTTTTGGACTCCAGTTTTGTTTTCATATTGTTTTATTATAGCCTTTATTGGAGAATATTTCAAACATACACAAATTAGAGCAAATAGTAAACTCTCAGCAATTATCAATTCATTGCCAGTCTTATTTTATGTTCATTGCCACTCCCGCATGTTAATTTAAATAAAATCCTAGAGAGAGAAAAAGATCCTTCTAAAACCATGATAAAATGGGCTCTTCTCAAAATGATGCCATATTTGAACACTGTGGAGCATGTGGCTTGCATGACCCAAGTCTCTAACCTGAGTACAGAGCCTGGGACAAAACAGGCCAGGTATACTGATGAAAGTCGCAGGCAGTGGTGGCAACTTCTCTTCAGAGTCACTGCTTTTAGCCTTTCTTAAAGTTCATTTTATTCCCTACACACTTTGATATGCGATCACAGCTCTGGGAGTAATGTTTAAGACAGTATGTTTTTGGCTATGGTTATAGGCTATGGTTCATATACAGTTTATCTTCTGTTCATTCTCACCTCTAATCAGAACAAAGCTTACATAAATCCAAACCAGCAGATCACCAAAACAACAATTTGTATAAAAGTGTGACATTTATCTAATTAACTTGAAAAAACTACAGTTAAGTCAGTAAAGGAAATAAAATATTGGAAATTCCATTAAACATGTCATTCTATATTATAAAATAAAGATGGTTTTTCCTTCCTTTCTTTCACTTTTCTGAAAGCAGTATTAATCCAGTACAGAAAAAGTACTCTTTAAAAAAATATATACATTTATTATTATAGTACTGTATTTATTATAATGTGGGCATTCAATATAGGGCCAAACATGAAATGCTATAGTTACAGTGTCCTTCCAATAAGAAGTAGATTGCTGAGGACCCATGGACAAGGACAAAGGGAGGGAAGACTGAACCTGGAGGGGGGGTGGGTAGGCAAGGAAGGGGAGAGCAATGGGGGAAAAACAGGGACAACTGTAACTGAACAGTAAAAGAAGGAGTAGATTGCTGCATTCCATTCTGCTGGATTCTTTCTGGTGGCTAAAAGAATGGTGTTTTTGCCAAAAGCTAAGTTAAGGCCTTAACCATTCATATGTTGATTGAGTCAACTTGGTTTCATTATGAATGAAAAAGTTTTCTTAATGAGGGATGACAGAAAGTAAAATTCAACCCCAACAGTACAGACCATAAACTGTTTCCTAAACATTCCCAGATCCTAATTTTCAAACATTATTATATCAGAGATATAATAGGATCAATATCACAAGACTAAAAATCCTATATGGTATCCCTAGAATAGCCTGGGGTTCTTTGATTGTGGTCTATCTCTCTTATACAGCTACTTATAAAACTGTCCAAGGAATAGGGGAAAAAAAGCACTGAAATACCTCCCCAACTTTGAGTTCCCTTATGCGAAATTTTAGTATATGTGCCTTTCATTATGTGCTTTTTCAGCAAGCATAAAAATTCTATTAAAAAATGTAAGTCGCTAATGTAGGGGACAATTATGAAAAGAAGGGAAGTCTTTGGAATATAAAAGGGAAATAAAAGGGTAGCTTAGCTACAAGAGAATGGTTTAAAAGTTAAAGGGAATAAATACAGATGATATACAATCCTACATCTGTCAGAAAAGAGGGGCTGGATAATAATGTAAGTAAGAGCCAATAGTCTGTCTTTTGGGACTGCACCTTAGGAGAGACACTATGGGATCCAAGAGCTGGATTAATAAATCCAAATCATAAAATCTGAAAACCTTCAAATATTTGTACAACAGGCTGAGTATTGAACATAAAATGCATATCAGTATGTACATTATCTACAACAAAGCAAATCAAATTGAAAGCATATCAATGAAACTTCCAGGCAAAATAATTCTAGATTTCCAGTGAACTATTGAGGGTAAATGGAAAGTAATCATACATGGAATTACTACTAAGTTAAGATATATGAAATGTCATTCCATTTTTTACTTTAGTTTGCTACATTCATTGTTTCATTTCTGTGGACAAAAAGAACTATTTATAATAGCTTTTATTGATTTACTGGATATATTGGCTTCTAAGTCATTAAAGATTATTTTATGCTGTCAATATATTCTTCAGGTTTTCAGAGGCTTAGAAAATATCCCAACAAGGCAAACATTAGGTACCAAATATATACATAATGGAACATATATTTAATAAGGTACTATTATTGATATTTTTTAATAACTTCCTACTAAACTAAAGTTTGTCAACAAGTCTCAGTCTTTCGAATCTCTCGTTGAGATTTGAAATTGGATTGAGACTCGAAATCTCTAACCGTGACCTGCAATTCAATCACAGTTTCAAACATTGCCACAGGTGCATTTCAGGGTTAAAACTGTAAGAATTCCTTGGTATCTATCTTCATGTATTTCTCTTCACTCAATATCAAAACAGGAATTAGAGTCTTCTTATTCAAGAATGTTTCCAGTAAATAAATTCTCAAACCTAATACCCTAACCAAATTACAGGCACAAATTGTATATACTTTAGCATTATCTATAGAACACATTGTTAATATTCTCATTTTAAAAATCTTTGTCCTAAGTGTCATAAATGGCTTCTCCAGCAACTAATCTATTGGCTACCATAGAGGAGTACACTCAACAGAAATGCCTACTAATAGATTTACTTCAATAACAATATATACAAACTTCTAAAAAACAATTAAGACACAGACTCAGACATGGAAAGCAGATGACAGGTAGTGGGTGGGGGAGGTTAGGGGATGGAGGGATTGAGCAAAAAGGAAAAAGGACTCATGGACATGGACAACAGTGTGGTGATTGCTGGGGGCAGAGGAGTATAAGGGGTCTAAACTGGTAATAAAAAAATACAATAAAGATTAAATTTAAAAAATAAAATTAAGACTTTTTAAAAATATTCTGACCATCTTCCCAAATAATAATAATGATAAAATTGTTTAGTGATCCTAGCCAAATCATTCTGAATTTCAATCTTTTTTCTTCATTCTTTTCTTTTGTTCTCTTAAGCTTTTTGTAATTTGTCAAATTTTCAGTTTCCAGTTAAGCCCAATAGTTAAAAATGAAGAACACAGGCAATTAACTCCCCCATCAATAGTAGTAATTATAAAAACCAGTGTGGCAATTTACATCTGGTTAGTGCTTCATTGCTCCTGCCTTCCATCTCAAAGAATCATAAATTCCAAAACTCCCTTTGGAATGCAAGTCTAGCACAGATGGAAAGAATTTTATTTCACTTGGGAACTGAGAAGGTAAAGTCATTCCAAAATGGAAGAGAACAGAGCCAGTCCAGTGTGCACCATTTAATTCAATGGATCCCTCGTGAGGTACTTCATTTGCTGGTGCACTGCTGACAGCAGAAATTCTGCTTAGTGCAGCAATGTATTAGCCATTTGTGAGGCATTACGTTAGCAAATACTTCAGGCCATGGAAAACCTAAAGAAGTCAATGAAATGAGGTTGTCTGGGTGACTATGAATCAAGGCTTCAAGACACTGGTTTTAAAAAATGTGTCCAAGTGCATAAGGTAAAGCGGCATTGGAGGTACTTGAGGGAGGTTTTTCTTAATTTCGCACTTTTAAATGAATAAAAAAAGTTAAATGCCAATCATTGGTTTTATACCCTAATTCTTCCCCTTTTGCCCCATCTCTTTGCATTTTGCCTTTTCCTCTGCTGTGTGGACTTACCTATGGAAATTACAGAGAAAAATGGAAGAAAAATTATAAAAATTAACCCAACCCTCCTGCCACACTTCCTATCTGCCTCTTCTTTGTGCTAATGATCATCTGACATATTTCACTTATATTATTACCCATCCATAGTAGGCACTCAACAGAAAACAGATTTGTTGATTAAACAAATGTTTGTTTGCTGAAAATAACATTCTGATGTAGGAGGGAAATTAGGATTTTTAGTATGTAAAAATAATAAAGGGTGGGGAGTTATGGCCATAATTCACTCCAGGGAAGACTGAATGATGTGAGGTTTATCTGCAGGGCTCTCCATTATGCTTTTGTAGCTCATTACACCCCCACAGCCCAACCTCCTCTCTGCTATACACCCCTGTTGCCAGTACCGCCATGATAAGGATGATAATGATTTCATATTTAATAAGTGCTCAGTCTGTTCCAGGCACTGCAAAAGGTAATTTTATATATTTTTTCTAATCATCGCAACAATCCTGTATGGTCAGAATTTTTATATAGAATGAAGAAAATCTCAAACGACTTTTGTGAGGATCAAATGAGTCAATAGATATTAAGTGATCAGAACAGTACCCACCTGTAAGTGCTACATAAGTATTTGCTACTACAAGTATTATTATTATCATTGTTTTATCTCCATTTCATGATGAGGAAACTGAGATCAGAGTGGTTACTGAGTTGAGCAACAACACACAGAATGGAACTGAAAGAACCTGGACTGTAACCCACGTCAGTGCAATGGGCAATCTGTGGTTCTTCCAGCCTATGACATTAATACCTACCTGTTGGATGCTCGAACTCATGGTCCAGTGTTACTCTCAAGTCTGCCTTTCCACTGGAATAACCCATGCATGGCAAGGGTTTTGAGAGCAGAACTACTTCCAGCTTCTGGAGTAGTATTCCAGAACTATTTTGCCGAGATAATAAATGTTAGCTAAGATTTTACATGTGATTTTACAAGATTTTTCATTTACATTCTTCTCTAATAATGCACTTTTTCTTTACCCAGCTTTTTCCAGAATGTTTTCCATGAAATGATACTTCTACAAAGTGCTCCTTGAAAAAGTTGCCCTGGCAATTAAGTTTGTGAAACAATGAGCTGTATATTTCTCTTATAGGGTCACAAAGATTTCTGGCATTTTAACAGTTTTGAAAAGTCTAGATAAGGAAATCAATTTAAACCAGAGTTTTCTAACATATTGGACAAGATCCATTAAAAAAAAAAAGACCTGTAACTACTCTCTAAAGGGCATTTTAAGAAATGGTATCTTAATCCAATGGGATAGATCTAATACTGGGAATTTCATATCACTGGGGAGAGAACTTGTTGGTAAGGGAGTTTCTTCATAGTGATGAAATCATATTAGACTTCAGTAGTTCTATCCATGAGCCCCTCAGAAAGGGTGACACTGCTATCTACTGTCACAAAGATGGAAAATACTTTAATCAAACCCTCATTTTTAGAGGAGGAATACAGGACCAGAACTGGCTAAGGTACTTTCACACAATTTTAAGTTATAGAATATTTTTTAAAAATTGGTTGGGAAACAAAAATGCCAATATTTTTACTTCTAGCTGTAACAATTACTTGAAGCAGAGAAAATCAATTGAACTCCCTATCATTTCATTTTCCTTCACTGAAAAATTCTTTCCTTACTCTTTACTACCAGAGAAGCTATTTTCAGAAATAGCCCAGAGAATTTAAGACTACTTAAAATTTTTAAGGAAAAAAATCATTAGGCTCTTCAGAATAATGCTAAAATTAGTCAATAACTGAACTGAATCGGAGTAGATTACAACTTTGATGCTTTTTGTACAAACTTCTTTTATTTAATATTTAAAATCTTTTGAGTTAATCATAAAATTGAAAGTTTAATACCAGAAACTTTTTTATCCTGAACATTTAAGAAAATATTTATGCATAATGGGGTATCTGATTGGCAATCTCTGTCCCCATAACTTTTACCATAGCAAAAAAAAAGTCAGAATCATATATTTTTATGTCTAAGTTTCAATATATAGGACTTTCTCAGTATTCCTTTAACTCTTATAATAAATCCTGATCCTTTTTGAAAATTATAGGTTAGTTATTTTGTGGAATGGAACTCAATCTGGGTCTGATCGGTATCTCTGCATAAAGAGATTCAATTTTCGCAGATGTGGCAGGAATATTACAGCAGTGATGTCGTGTTCTTCTCATTGCATCCTTTTAGGTGGCACCCAAGTTCAAACTGTGCCATTATGATGATTACTTAATTAAGGTGGTATCTTCAGTCTCCTCCATTGTAAAATAGCTCTTTCTCTTTCATAATTAATATTTTGTGGGGAAGTATTATGAAACTATGTTACTATGCCTTTTCTCATCACGTATGTATGTATGTATGTATGTATGCATGTATGTATGTCTCATTTGGCTCTTGGCTTCCTATTTTATTCAGTGGGTTAAAATATAATAGATAACTATCATTACATATTCTGATGGAAAATTGAACCAGATTTTGAGAGTGGTAACCTCAGTTCCATGAACTTTATACATATCCTACCATTCTTTGAGAACTTCCTTATTTTCTAATAAAAGATATTCCAGGCTCATCTTGTACCCTCACTGCCCTTGTCCCAGAATCAACCATTTCCTCAAGGAGCCTTGTTTCCTTTTAGTGGAAAATTATATTTAGAAGGAAAGACCTGGGTGTTAGGTATGGGTTGCTATTAATATACAGCTATTCCCAGAACTTCTTGGTGGACAGAACTAGAAAATATAAATATGCACCACACACATGAACTTATACACAACCAAACACAGAAATGTAGACTATAGGAGACTGTTCTGTGTGGCGTGGGAAATGTAACCCAGCTCCCACTTGGTAAAACTAGTGGAAAGCGAGGTCCAGCACATAGGACCCAAGTCCACAGATGGGTTCTCCCATGGGGAATCAGGCCTGCATTGTACCTAGGCCACTTTGAGACTTGCTTTTTGCTAAAACTCCCTCACCTTGAATTGAGGCAGCAAATGTTTACCGCGTATCTTTAAAGTAACTTCCTAAAATCTATGCTAAACCTCCCAAGGATGAGTGTAACCAGTTCAACCACTTTTCCCTTTACATTTGCAAATACCCTTCTTTTTTTGATGTAATTAGCAACATCCGCTCTTTTGTTTTCTGTAAAAGGTAATCACCTAAAGTGAACCTATGCATAGTAAATGAGGACCATCCTCAATGTAGTGTGCTCAGAAAAACAATAAAAGCCTGTCCAGGCAAGGGATGGGGCTGGCCCTCTCTTTCACTGAGAGAGTGGTCATGTTATGCCTTTTTCTCCACAGGAGAAAGTCCCTATGAATTTGTCTCGTCTCATCCATAATGCCACAGACACTGCGAGCCAGTGTCCACATCAGTAGACATTTACTTTAGTATTTATTTCTTTATTCAAAGCATGAATTCTAACTGATATTTCTAATTCTAATCCAGTATCACAGGTATATTCTCATTTTCTTTCCAAATATGTGTGTATTTCTCAGACAGTGAGAAACCTAGGTCTTGTTATCATTAATTAGTTAATTAATTAGATCAATCCTCCTCTATAGAGACAAGCTCCTGTTCCTGCTGCTGCCTCTTCCCATGCAAATGTCCTCCCCCCCCGCATGAATTATACTAATATCAGAACAAGTAGTTTTCAAGACAAACAATATTTCTAGTGTTAAAGAAGTAATTTCATTATGGTAAAAGAGTCAATTCATCAGTAGTATAGAAATTTCCTAAACATTTATGCACTTAAAAATGTAGCTTCAAAATACATGAAGCATATATGTCAACTATATCTCAATAAAAGAATATGCATGAAAGTTGATAGAGCTACAAAGAGAGAGATAGATCCACATTTACAGTCACTTATTTTAATCCCTGTCTCTCAACAATTGATAGAACAAGTAGAAAATCAACAAGGATATAGATTTGAGCAGTGCTATCAACTAAGTTGGCCCAATTGACAATTATAGAATATTCTACCCAACCAGCAAAGGAACATAGGAACATCTTTCCAAAGGAACATAGAAAATTTCCTAAAATAAGTTATACCCTGGGCCATAAAGTAATTCTTACTATATTTAAAAGGATGAAAGTAGTACAAACTGTGTTCTCTGACAACAATGGAATTAATTTAGAAACCAATAAAAGAAAGATCTCAAAGAAAGCTCCTAACACTTGGAAACGTAGTAGACAACAATCTAAATCATCCATAAGTCAAAGAAAGACAACAAAACAAAAAATTAGAGGGCACTTTGCCCAAAATGAAAATGAAAACCAACATATCAAAATGTGTGGGTGTCAAAAAAGCAATGCTTAGGGGAAATTCATAGCAGCTAACATCTGTATCAGAAAAAAAAGATGTCTCAAACCAAGGAATTCTGCTTCTACCTACGGAAACTGGAAACAAAGAACAACTGAAATCCAATGAATGCAGGGAAAAAGATAATAAATGTCTGAGTAGAATAATAAAAATAGAAAATAAAATAGAGAAAAAATCAATAAAACCAAATGCTAACTACTTGAGAAAAATCAATAAAATTCATACTTTTACTCAGACTGATTGGAAAATAAAGACTGAAGACAAAAATTACTAATATGAGAAAATAGGAGATATCAATACAGATTCTACAGATATTAAAAGGATAAGAAAATATCATGAATAACCTTATTCTAATAAATCCAATAACTTACATAGAATTCACACATTCCTTAAAGTATAAATAATAATAAAGTTCAGTTACAAAGAAATGGATAATCTGAATAGCCTCATATCTATAAAAGAATTAAACCTGTAGCTTTTTTCAAATTCATATGTTAAAATGCTAGGGTGATAGCATTAGGAGGTGGGGCCTAGGGAAGTATTTACATCATTAAGGTGGAGACCTCACAAATGCGATTAGAGCTCTTATAAAAGAGACTCCACAGAGATCCCCTTTTCCCTTTCACCATGGGAGGACACAATATGAAGTTACCAGCTATGACCAGGAAGAGGGTTCTCATTAGAATATGACCATGCTGACATCTTGATCTTGGACTTCTCAGACTCCAAAACTTAGAGAATTAAATTTCTGTTGTTTTTAAGATACCTAGTTTGTGGTATGTTGTTACAGCAGCCCATGGACTGCTGTAACAGTCCATGGAAAAACACAAAACATAAATAGATCATGAATTATAAAAGTAGAAAAATGAAGATCTGGTCAAGATGGTGACATAGGTAAACACAGCTCACCTCCATGCATAATCACATCAAAATTACTGCTAAATTATAGAACAACCATCACTCAGAACTGGCAGAAATTGAGATGAATGGAAACCTGACATGTACAGAATTAAAGAAACCACATCCATCCAGACTGGTAGAAGGGGCAGAGATGTGGCACAAGCTGGTCCACATACATGTGTGGTGGATAAAAATTCAGGAAGGATATCTTGCGAGTGAGGAGTCTCAGCCCCATGACAGGACCCCCAACCCAGGGTTCCCTGCCAGGAAGGTAAGTCCCCACAACTTCTGGCTGCAAAAACCAGAAGAGATTGAGTTGGTGGAAGAAACTGATGGAGCCCCAAGCAGTTCCCCTTGAAGAACCCACATGTGAACTTACTCAGACTCAATCTCTCTGAGCTCCATCACCAGGGTAGCAGCTTAAAAGGTACAGGTGGCATAAACTCAAGTATCTGGCATCAAGGCAAGAGCTGGGGTACAGCTCTCTACCAGAGAGAAAGGCAGACAGAACTACAGAGTCAGCAGGCAGGTGCCATACCTGAGACTCCATCAAACTGGCTAACACTGTTTGCCCCACCCTGGAGATCCCCTGAGGTGCTGTCCCACCCAGTTTACAGCTGCTAACAGTGGCTTTTCCATATGAATGGCTGGTCTTGGCTCAAGCTTCACAACTTCCTAAATCTTTTCAAACAAGTAACAGATGGCCTCAGTGAGCCCCAGGTCTGGTACTAGCAGCAGCCAGCCTAGATCCACAGCTTGGCTTCCTCTGGGCATCTCCAAGCCTAGCATAAGTAGCAGCCTTCTCAGATTGCTCTATGGCTCAGGCAGGGTGGCCCTGGGCAAAACACAGTTGGGGCTGACGTTGGCCTGCACCACTGGGGAAACCCAAGGGCATAACCTCAGGGTCTGGGCACCCAGTCAAGAGCTACAGATCACAATGGAGCAACAACCACCCTGCGCCTGCACAGCAGATCCTCCACGGAGGGAGCAGATTGGTGGTCAGTGGTCACAGCCAATCCTTGCAACTGACTGGCCGGAGTAAATTCCGCCCATTGACCTGTCAACAGAAACCAAAGCTCAACTACAAGAGGAGGGTATACTCAGCCTACATGAAGGGCACACCTCCAGTACCCAGCTTGGATGATAGGAGAGGCTGTGCCACTGGACCCGAGAGGACACCTACATTAGGCCATAATACCAAGGCAGGGAGTCATAGCAGCTCTACCTAATATATAGAAACAAACACAGGGAGGCTGCCAAAATGAAGAGGCAAAGAAACATGGCCGAAATGAAAGAACAGATTAAAACTCCAGAAAAAAAAAATAAACTAAATGGAGATAAGCAATCTATCACATGCATAATTCAAAACACTGGTTATAAGGATGTTCAAGGAACTTAGTGAGCACCTCAACAGCACAAATAGGATCCAGTCAGAAACAAAGGATACACTAATTGAAATAAAGAACAAGTTACAGAGAAACAACAGTAGAGTGTATGAAGCCGAGAATCATATCAATGATTTGGAACATAAGGAAGAAAAAAACAACCAATCAGAAGAACAAGAAGGAAAAAGAATCCAAAAAAGTGAAGATCATATAAGCAACCTCTGGGACAATTTCAAGAGACCCAACAATCACATCATAGGAGTGCCAGAAGAAGAAGAGAAAGAGTAAGAAATTGGAAATCTATTTGAAAAAATACTGAAAAAAAAATCCCTAATTTGGTGAAGGAAATAGATATACAAGTCCAGGAAGCAAGGACTAAAAAACAAACTAAGCAAACAAGAAGAAGAGAGAGAAAATCATGGATATGGAGAGTGTTTCGATGTTTGCCAGATGGGAGGAGGGGTGTAGGAGATGGGTGAAGAGGTGAGGGGATTAAGATTTACAAATTGGTAGTTACAGAACAGCCATGGGGATGTAAAGTACAGTATAGGAAATGGAGTAGCCAAAGAACTTATACACATGACCCATGGATGTGAATAATTGTGTAGGGATTGCCTGAGGGAGTAGGGGGTGCTGGGTAGAGGGGGAAAAGGGAGGAAAATTAGGACAACTATAATAGCATAATCAATAAAATATAATAAAAAAGTAGAAAAATAAGAACCATCACAAGAATAGTGTGTAGGAGGTAAGCAATAGTGTATGGCTCAGCCATAACATGAGAAAATACATTTGCAGATGCTTGGGGCCACTTCTGTATTCCTGCACTATGCTTAAATATAGCCATATTGTATCATGATCAACTGTCTTAAGAAATATATCTATAGGATGTGCTATGGAGAAATGACTTTTGGTATGTGTGCATTCAGGTCCTCTGTTTGTTTAGATATCCTATTTTCTGCTTTTGCCCACTTAGCTGCTGCTTGGTGAAGAGGAAGCCATGATGCTCTGGGTAACCAGAAATGTAAAAATTAATGCTGAAAATAAGGTAAAGATCAGTATTACAGGTGCAAAGTGCTTGCCTTTGCCCACTGCTGTAGCTTCCAAACCCGGGCTGATGCCAAGAATAGCTCTTAGAAACATTGGTAACAAAGACTGAACCGTCACAGGCCAAATTGCCTGTGAAAATGGAAGCAAAAACTGAAGTTGCTGGAAATTTATTGCTAAAATACTACCAAAACTTCTGGAAAAGGCACTTGAGCTTGTGCCTGTGACTGTGCTAGAGTCAGCACCAGAACCAGAACCAGAACCAGTACCTGTTCATGAAGAAAAACTTTTGTCTTAGCCTATTTAGGTTGATACCCCCTCTCCTAGCCCGATGAAAACATCTGGATGCACCCCTGCAGAGAACATCCATGTTAGGCTTTCTCTTGTGTAATTCTCATGTGGATGCAGAAGATAGAGCAGATCCCACTGGCTGGAATAAACATGTGAAAACATATCTATGCTTATCTGAGACAACTTGGGAAAGGGTAAGCAGTCAGACCGAAATACCTAGTGGGTTGTGAAGTCATTGGAAATATGAGAGCCATCCTAATTAATTGGCTGGTATAGGTTCAAATGAAATTCCAGTTACTGCAGAAGACCACATACATGACTGTTTCCATATTGATCAATTCACAGAGAATAATTGTGTGCTCAAGAAGATGCTACAGCTGGTTGGTGTCACTGCCATCTTTATTGTGAGCAAATACGAAGAAATACGCCCTCCAGAAATCGATGACTTTGCATTTGTGACTAACAATACATTCTGAGCTTCAAATCAGACAGATAGAAATGAAGATTCTAAAATCTTTAAATTTTGGTCTGGGTTGCCATCTACCCCTGTACTTCCTTTGAAGAGCATCTACGATTGGAGAGGTTGATGCCAAATGTCTGAGGGAACTAACTGTGTTTAACTACAATATAGTGCACTTTCCACCTTCTCAGACTATAGCAGGAACTTTTTGTTTGGCATGAAAAATTCCTGATAATGATGAATGGACAATAACTCTTCAGCCTTACCTGTCATACATTGAAGAATCTCTTCTTCTTGTTTTGCAACAACTGGCTAAGAATATAGGCATGGCAAATAGTGGGCTTACAAAGCACATGGCTATAAAGAACAAGTATGCCATGTCTGAGCACGCTAAGATCAACACTCTAGCACAGTCAAATTCTGCGCTAGTTCAAGTTTTAGCCAAGGCTGTGGAATAGGTGTAACTTGTGAATTTGAGTTGGAGCATGGTAATATTTGCAAATAAAAGTGGCTGCCATCTATATATGCTGTATGTTACATTTATTTACTTTTAATGAAGTTGTGGTCCTTTTTACTTCTTACGTCTTAAAAAAATAAATATGTCTATAAAACAGTGTGGCTTGAGGGGGTTGAATTAGGGTGGCACTGTCTCAAATGTCAAAGAGAGATCCGACAAAGGCAAACAAACAAAAACAAAGTACTTGGATAAACAACACAAAGTTCATATTAAGCCTACCCTTTGTCACAGAGGCAGTAAATCCCCCATCGGAGGAGGCAAGGGGCTCTGGTTGGATTTTGAATCTGATTTTTTTTACATATACTGTAATATACAAAAATGCAGTTGTTTTTTGGGTCTTAGCAATATCAACTATTACCATACATAAGTGTAAACAAACAGAATAACAAATACAGGGCAGGAGCTACTCATGGTAAGTTAGAAAGAAAATTTCTATACCAGCAACTATTTATCTTCAGTATCATATGATTTTTTTGTTTTAGGTAAAATTGACCCACTTGGCAGCAAATAAGATTCCTCATTAACTATAAAAAGTCTAACATGGCTCTCTCAGAATTTTGTCTACTCATATAAGGTTTCATTCTAAAGACCAGTGTGCATCAAATCCAAGAGATTCTCTTTGAACTTCTGAGACTTTACTTTTTAGTATACTGTTGAACAAATGTTTATTGAAAATTGATTCTGTCCCAGACATTGTACTAGATTCTAGGAAAAAATGAGTAAGACATGGCTCTTACCCCTAAAATATTCAATCTAATGGGTCAGGGTATTGTTTACACAATAAATTTCAATGTCCTGTGACCAGTTTGATTATGGAAGTGTTGACAGAATCATAAAGATGAACACTGAGGGTTAGCTACTCTAGACAGGAAGTCAGTCAAGAAAGAATCCTGGTGAATGTGACACCCAAGAGTCTCATGAGCTTATGTTAACCAAGGAAACAAGGAAGGCAAGTGCCATTCTGGCAAACAAACAAACTGAAAGACCCTGGTGCATGTAGAGAACTATGTACAGTTTAGTTCCTTTGGAGCAAGAGATTTGAAGGAGCCAATTAAAGGAAAGTCTTTCAAATCACATTAAAGAATTTAGACTTTAATTTTAGTCCAGAGATTGTAAATTATATAGAAGGTTGAGTGTACTGGAAGATACAGAAGAACTGCTTTGTTACATCAACATGATACTTTTTAGAATGTTTACATTTGAATAGCTAAAGGCAGAAATACAATCTACTATGTTCCACAAGAACAACATTCTTTATTGTATTAATTATAGCCATTTTACATGGTCATTATAGTACACAACAAGAGCTTAAAGGCAAACTGATGAATTTAAAACAGAAATGAAATGTTTCATATTTTCATTTTTAATAAAATATTGTAAGTATAGCTAAACAATATCTAACATAATAATGATCATATAAATAAAAATATTGTAAATATCTTCCAAAACCATATAGATCAACAATAAAAAATAATGCCTATGAATACATACATACAGCATAACTAGAAGACAGAGAATAGTACCAAAATCAAATTATATATTTGATTTATAAAGATAAAATTTGAGAAAAAATTTGATTTGAGAAAAAACAAATACTATTTTTCAATGGAGCTATTTCTAATATCCTGTCCCAAATCAAGATCCAGAAAAAGAAACTATACAGAAGAGAGAAGAATGGAATGCAGATTCTTTAATTAAACTCAATCACCTTTGGAAAGAAAAATACCCTAGGTGTGAAAATGCTGGGAACAGAGGGCCTAACAGATCAGTGTTAATTATAAGCAAGGTACTTAAAAGTTCTCATGGGATCACAAAAGGCAGTCTTGAAAAGTCAATGCTGATGGAGAAAGAAATAAAAAAAAAGGAAAGAGAAATTGGAAATTGTACCATAAAGAGAAAGAAAAGCCATATGGATAAATTCAGGATGCTACAAGACACATTATACACATATATACATACACAACTGAAAGACACGCCTCCTTCCCTTCCCCTCACTACTTTCCAAAGAAACCATCCATAAGTAAACTATATGCCACTTCACTAACAGAAGTACCTGATTCTTGAACTAGGAACCTCACAGGTCACATTCAGATATCCAGCCCTATTCAAAAAAGTAGAGGTATAATCAAAGGTACTGTAAGTAGAAAATACAAATTGAAAATAAAACATTCAGCTGATAAAAATCTAAACATAAAGAAAAAAAGGATGATAATACAAGATTCTGAATGAATTAAAGATCCTCAAATATTTGAGTGCTATGAAAGCAAATATTGAGCCAGAAATTAAAAAATAATAACTAAAATGACTGAGGAGAAGGAAGAGATTATAGAACTCAGAATTACTTGTTTCAGAAAAGAAATAAAAGAAAAAGACAAAAATTAAATTACAAATGCCCAAGGAAAAGTGGCTATGACTAAAACTCATCTGGTATTTAAGTAAAAGAAAAATCAAGAGAATGAAAGTGAGCTTTAAAACATGAAAAAAGTCATAAAGAAAGTAGTTAAAATAGTCAAAGAATATATAACAAATGTAAAATTGGAGTCCCTGAACAAGGGAAATTAAAAAATGGAAAAGAACTAATATTTAAAATTATACAGCAAATAACCTTTTAAAAGTAAAAGATCTTATAATGGTTCCCAAAGTGTGTGGGAAGGTTTACCAGTATGCTGAGTCAATTCACAGGCATGGCATGAAATATTTTACATTTTTTAGAAAAACACATTAATATTTGACACCTTTTGAAAATCACATAAGCAAGTAGTTCAAGTAGTTCTCAGATTCAACAATGGATAGCAGTACCTTTCTTTCCATGGTATGAAATCATTGTGAGGTGGAACTGTCAACAGTAATTGTGAAGAGAGGTGAGTACAATGTGAGAATCGATGTGGGATAGGTAGCATCTAACTTCATTCTAGGCTGTGAGATAACGCACAAGGGTCGACAGGCTCACATATCCTGATAGTTGGTGATTTGAATTAGGAACAAAATAAAAACACTTTCTTTCTTTTAACTGTTTTCAAGTGGCCACTAAGTTGTTAGGACATAAATAGACTTACTAAGTTGTTCAAAACAGCACACTTAATAAATAAAACTGATATACATATACATTTCTTTTGGCCTAGGGTCCCCATGAAAAATATTGCTGAGACCCTATGGGTACAGGGAACTGAGAGAGTTTGGAACCTCTACTTTATTCTGTAAATAGAAGTGCCTAGCAGGTACTCTGGAAAATTAATCTTTAATGATCACTCTGAGATATGTCTTATTAAAACTATTAGGTTACAAAGATAGAGAAAAATTGTCAGGGTCTCAAAGAAACAGATCAAACAACTTACAGGTGCAAGAGCATTAGGTGGACATCAGACTTCTCAAACGCAACAATTAAAGCAAGTCAACAACAAAATCGCATTTTCAAAAACTAAAGCAAAGAAAATAGGAAATGTGGTCTTTATATGTTGCCAAGCTTCCAGTACCAAGACTATAGAAGAGAAGTTTTAAATATAGAATAACTCATGGAATACAGTACATATGAGCGCTTGTTGAGCATTCTACAAGCAAGTGAGTGTCGGCTAACCTCTGCTCTGGAGGAGCTTCAGTTTTAGAAGAGAAAAAACAAATGAAAACAAGGATATTAAAAAGTATGTTCTAAAAAGTATAACTAGTTTAAGTGAAACATGGCACAAAAGAGGAGAAAGAAGCTCAATGACTATTTTATAAGCAGTTAAGTCAAATGACACAATTAAAAACAGATGAATCAGATAGCAAAAGGTGAAGCAAAAAGTCTAAAAGCATTTCAAAGTGTATTTTAAGTACAAAAGTAACTACTAGAAAAAATACAAACCATTCTAAATACCAAAGGATATTTTAGAAATAAAGAACAAAGAAAGCCAATCACAGAGTGGGAAAAAATAGTAAATAAAACATAATACACATAGAAATTAAAAATACACAGGGTGGGGAAAAAGTAGGCTTACAGTTGTTTGTATGAAAAATAATACAATAATTAATAAATAATAATACAAGAATAAACTCTGTGTTTTGTGTATCAACAACAGCAAATGTACTTTTGCCCTACCTTGTATAGTACAGAGCTGAGATAAAATAGAACAATCAATAAATGTGGACAGGCTTACCAAATTACAAGACAAAAACCTGCAATATGACTCATACATAAAACTCAGCTCCATGCTAAATAAGCAGACACACCAAAAACAAAATGATTCAGAAAGAATGAGACATGTAAAGCAAATGGAACCAATAAGGAAGCAGGGGTTGTGATCCTGCTACGAAATGAAGTATAATTCAGGCAAAAGCATCAAATAGATTCTCTGTATAAGTAAAATCATATAGTAATTATTTTTCACTATGTTGTAGAACTGAAACAAATATAAAGAAGCATTAAATGCAAGAAAGAATTCTTTTTAAAGCTAAATACCACAATTCATACTAAAGACACCACATACATGAATACTCATGCACCAATTAATACAGCAATCACCTTCACAAAGCAGAAATAAAAAAGTATTCAAGAAGGGATTAAAAAATAATAAAAAGAGACTTTAACATACCACTCTTCTTACAAGACAAATAAAATGGAAAAAAAGGTAAGTAAAGACACAGCAATGAATACTGTACAATGAATAAGCTGCACCATATGGACCTTTCAAACTTTTTATCCTCATGAGTTATAAAATACACCTTCATCTGAAGTGCATATGAAATATTCACAAGTTTACCACATATTAGACATACAGAAGTCATAAGTAAGTTTCATAAAATAGAAGTATTAAAAATAATGCTTTCTGATTAAAATTCAGTAAATCTAGAAATTAATAATAAAGTAATAACAAAATGCATTTACTCCTGAATACTAAGAAAGTAAAAACCCTTCCACTAAAGAACTTGTAGGTGATAGGAAACAAACCAATAGGACTTATGCTGCACAACAAATTACAGTGCTTGTCTCAAGGAAAATAACTTGTACAATTGTTTCAGTTGTGAGCTAAATCAGCACTTACTTTATGGAACACCAGTTTCCTTAACAGAAAAACTGACAGATAAATTACAGTTATTCAGATTGAATATCTGGCAAAATTTCCTAGAAAATGCACAAAGTGAGCATGGCAAGAGTTGCTGCCAAATACAAAATTCAAATTTTAGAAATCTTATATTTACCACCATGAGTTTGACAAGTTCCCAATAACTAAAGCCTTTGCAGATAAGATCAGTAGTAATTTTAACAAATGTGATTTTTTCATATTTTCTAGTGAAATGCAATAATATCTGGAATATTTGCATAACTCAGTGGAACAGTATTTCCAATACATATTTAACAAAGTTATGCATGGGTAAAAATACTACTCAAACTGTAAGATATACTAATGACTTTTGATGTAACATGGTACAAAAAATACACTGAAATGATTTCAGGTTCCACATTACAAATAACATTAAGAAATTATACATGTCAGATTTTGGAGTGAAGGAGGATATCTATAATTCTCTGAAAAATGTTACTAAAATATTCTTTTGTTTTCCAACTATATACCTGTATGAAGCTAGATATTCTTCAGATAGTTCCACCAAAAAATGTTGCAATGAGTTGAAACAACAGATGGAATATGTTGCAGAAACAGATACAAATAGTTGCCTGTATTCTATTGAAGGCAGATGTCAGAGATTTATAAAATGCACAATGTCAATCTTGTCACTAACTTCATAAAAGTAACTCATTAAAAAAACCTGTGTTAACATGTAATGGATTTACCATTATTATTTTTAAGTGAGTTAATAAATAGCTGTGATTTTCAGAGTCTAAATTATAATAAGATAAATATTGACAGATATCATTCACATAGCCAAAAAGTCTTGTGCCTACTCAAAAATATATAACAAAGGATTGTAAGAAAATATTATGAACAACTGTATACCAACAAATAGAACAATCTGGACAAAATGCATAAATTCCTAGAAATATACAATTCTTCCAAAACTCAATCATGAAGAATCATAAAATCTGAATAAACAAGTTACAACTAATGAAATTGAAGCAGTAATCAAAAGCTGTCCAAAACCAAAAGTCCTGGACAGAATGGCTTCACACGTGAATTTTACCCAATATTCAAATAAGAACTAATACCTCTCTTTCTCAAACTATTCTAAAAAGTCCAAGAGAGGGAATGATTCCCAAGCTCATTTTATGAAGCAAGCATCATCCTAATTCCAAAACCAGATAAGAACACTACTTAGAAAGAAAATTATAGGCCAATATCCCTAATGAACATAGATGCTAAAATCCTCAACAAAATATTAGCAAACCAGATTCAGCAATACATTGAAAAGATCATACACCATGATCAAGTGGGATTTATTCCAGAGATTCGAGGTTGGTAAAATATCCACAAATTAAATAATGTGATATACCACATATACAATACAGAGATTAAAAATCAATGATCTTATTAATAGATGCAGAAAAAGCATTTTCTAAAAATCCAGCACCCATTTATGATAAGAACTCTCAGAGAAGTGGAATAGGGAACAACTTCAACATAATAAAGGCCCTATATAGAAAACACTACTCAATGAGCAATAACTAAAAGCATTTCCTTTAAGATCGGGAACACGGGGATGTCTGCTTTCACCGCTCTTGTTCAACATAGTACTGGAAGTCCTAGCCACAGCAATCAGACAAGAGGAAATAAAAGGCATCCAAATTGGAAAAAAAGAAGTAAAACTGTCATTATTTACAGATGGCATGACACTGTATACAGAGAACTCTAGAGATTACACCAAAAAGCTACTGGGACTGATAAATGAATTCAGTAAAGAAGCAGGATATAAACATATATCCAGGAATCAGTTGCATTTTTATACATCAATTATTAACTATCAGAAAGGGACTAAAAAAACAATTCAATTATAATTACATTTTAAAAATACCTAGGAATATTTGTAACCAGGCATATAAAAAAGAAACTGTACTTAGAGAATTATAGATATTGAAGAAGATACAAATAAGTGGAAGCATATACTGTGTTCAGGGATAGGAAGAATTAACATCATTAAAATGTCCATACTACCCAAGTTATATATAGATTCAATGCAATTCCTATAAAGATACCAACAGGGTATTTCATAGCACCAGACTAAATATCCCAAAAATGTATATGGAACCATAAAAGAATCTGAATAGCTGCAGCAATCTTGACAAAGAACGAAGTTGGAGAAATCATGCTAGCCAGTATCAAACTAACCATACCAACATATGGGATATGATTTATCTAAGACAGGAAATCAAATAAATGTTCACTTATAAGCTCTTCACTCAATCTGGGTATGTTTTCCTTACTAATAATCACTGTAATTTGAGCATGAAGATCATTATTTTGGGAAAGAATACTCAGCTGAAATAAAATTTGAGGAATTTGACCAACTAAACCAGTGTCTCTGGAGGTAGGACCCAGACTCTGACCTATTCTAATTCATTTCTAATGAGTAGCCATGACCCCACTTCTAAGGCTAGAACTAGGATCTTAAAAGGTCATTTTAAGAAATGATCTTTTACTTAAATACCCATCTTATTTTAGAAATGGAGAGATTAAGGTATGCAACACAGTTTTCATTAATTGAAAATTTTTATTGAGAAGCACTGCTTTTGTATGGTTCTTCTCCCTTGCCAACTCTTCAACTGATAGATGTACATATCTTTTTCTAATTCCTATAATATGTTTAGAGGGATTGAAATGGCAGATATAATCATGTGTAGGAATCATATAAAGCTTACATTGATAGCACACAAATGGGTAAAACTCAGAGTGCGAGCTTACATTGATAGCACACAAATGAGTAAAACTCAGAGTTGCCGAATGAGGTAAGCCTAAGGTTACTCCAGGAGTCCACACAGTGAGAGGTAAGCTTGAATGTAATGTACCTGAATCACCCTGAAACCATCACCCCCAACCCCGGGTCAGTGGAAAAATTGTCTTCCACAAAACTGGTCCCTGGTTCCAAAAAGGTTGGGAACCACACTAAACCACATTAGTCTCAGCCTTTACCTGAAGAAGGCCAATCAATGAGGTAGTGATATTTTTACTTTTTCCTCATAGTTCCTCATTTGGACAAAACCAAATTCAATTGGTTTTACTTCTGTGCACACACACAGTCTCTCACAGTCTCTCACAGGGTCCCTGATTCTTCCCCCAGCCCTGAAGTTTCCTTTATTTCCATGTTTCTCTTTAGAGCAGAGAGGATTACCTGGGGATTAAAACAATTTAAGAAAATAAACTGGCTACTTTTACTAAAAGTGTACATTTGCATATTAATTAAAATCATTTTTATATACTCAGCAAAGCAAGTTAAGTAAGGATCTATCTCTACCAGGCAAAATTCTTTTAGCCTCTTAATACTCAAAGGGAACAAACAACAACTTATTTGAAAATGTGGTAAACAGAAGAGTGCCTCCCCAAAAGATGCCCATGTCCTACTCCCTAGAACCTGTGAATGTTCTCACTCGGCAAAGAAAAACACAGTTGAAGATGGAATTAAGGTTGCTATACAGTTAAAATTATTTACCTTAAAACAGAGAGATTAGTTTGGATTATCCAGGTGGGTACAATATAATCACAAGTGTCCCTGAAAGTAAAAGAGGCAAGCTTAGGAAGAGAATCAGAAGTGGATGTGGCAATGGAAAAAAGATCAGAGAGGTGCAAATTTCTGAAGGGCTAAGAAGTAGGCCACAAGCCAAAGAATGTCTGCAGACTCTGGAAGCTGGAAAAGGCAAGAAAACAGTCTTCCCTACAGCTTCCAGAAATGAATGCAGTCCTGCTGACTGATTTTAGACCAGAGAGGCCTGTGTCAGACTTCTAATCTATAGAAGTATAAAATAATATATTTGTGTTGTTTTAAACCATTAAATGTGGGTAATTTGTTACAGAAACAATAGAAAATGGAACAGAATGGTTCTAACATGTAATAAACTCTTCATTCAAAATCTGTACTGAAAACACATTCAACTATTCCAAGTGAAGGATATAGGTTTTTACAAAACAAATGTGAAAGAAGAATTTTCAACTATGCTAACCACTACCTCGAATCATTGCTGACCAAACAGTAGAAAATAAACAAGTACTGTACATATATACATCAAGTTGCACTTAGCTCCAGCTAAAGAAAAATAAGTAGATGAATGAAAGGTAAAGAAAACAGCTCATTCTGATTGGAGATTTTATCTTTTTAGCAAACTTATTAAGGGCTCTAAGAGCAGAAAAATAGACACAACAAATTAAAGTTTGTCTCTTAATTAGTTAGAGTATAGGTACAGAAAAATAGAATTGTAACAGACTATATTTTTAAAAAAGAAATAAAAAGAAACAAAACTGATGAGAAATACACAGGCCAAAATGTTTAAGATCAAATGCTTCATCCAAAGATTTGTACTAGCCACCTTTTAATTCAAGGAAAGAATTCTGACAGAGCTAATAAAGGAAAATTTTAAAAATTAATGAGATAAAAATGTACCTTAACCTTCTTAAGAAAACAAACTTGCATTATACCCTTAAGAGAATTAGAAGCTCTATTTTAGATTTTAAATATATATATCAACATTAATTTAAAGTATTCTTTCAATAAAGAAAATTTTTTTAAATGCACTTTGTTAATTTAATGGCAAAATCCATTGTTTATAGAATAATAATGCCAGTTTAAATCAATTTTTAAAAACCTGCTTTAAATTATTGCTCTGAAAGATCTTTTATTGGGTAATAATAAGGTCAAAATTTGCTAAAGTTAAAATCATACTTAGTAATAAGACAAGATAGAAAAATTAAAGTTTAATCTGCTACATTGCAGCATAGATTCCAATATCTGGACCCTTAGAGCTAAGACTTACTATAGGACATAGCCAAATTATAGGAACTGTGTCCAGGAAGACATAACCTATTAATATTATAGACATAATCCAAATGATTATTGTTGTTGCTGTTGTTAGCTAGCATTTTTTAAGTGTCTTTATCTCTCAAAAGACAACTCTGCTAAACATAATCCTTATAATATCCCCACATTTACTCAGTTGATACAGGTAGAACCTGAGGTTCAGAAATATGAAGTGCTTTGTCCAAGAACCTCAGCTATTAAGGGACAGAAATGGGATTCTAAATCAGATATAAATGAGTCCCAAGTCTATGTATGCTCTTCCCAATATACAACACGGAAAATGTTATATAAAACTTCTGAGACATTGTTCTTGCAGTACACACGCTGGCTCATTGGAAAGGGTCTCAAAACACAATTACACAGCTAGTGACACAAATAGAAATTAAAAATCTTGCCCCCAAATCTAGTTTCCTTTCTATAGATTACATGCCTGGTCATTAAACTGATTCATCCCAAAATTTTGTACCTACATCTGAGCTTTGGTAATATTAATCTGAAGGGAAGATGGGGGTTAAGAGAAAAACAGAGCACATCTGCTTTCTGAAATAATAACACCCAAGTGACAGAACTGAAACAGGTAGCATGTATTGAGGACAATTAATAAGAAATGCCTGTACCCTGACCAGCGTGGCTCAGTGGGTTGGGCATCATCCTATGAAGCCTAAGGTTGCTGAGTTGATCCTCTGTTGGGGCACATGTCTGGACTGCAGGCCATGTCCCCAACTGGGGGCATGTGATAGGCAACTGATCACTGTTTCTATCCCTCTCTTTCTCCTTCCCTTCCCTTCTCTCTAAAAATAAATGAAATTTTTTTAAAAAAGAAAAAAATGCTTGTGCTTCTGGTTAGGTCCATTTCTTATTTTTATACTTTCCGGCTTTTTGGTCTAAATAGTTAATATAGCACAAAACAATTTTTTGAAATCTCGAGTAATAGTCACATAATTGTTTCACTCATTTACCTATCTTTATCATTCATTGATACAATATTACTTGAAAGACCAGTATCAAACACTGCTATGCCTCAGACCCAAAAACGTATTTATCTGGTCCAAACTTTTCACTTTACGAATCAATTAACTGAGGCTGGAGAGACTAAGAAAATTGCACAAAAATAGCAATGTCACATATAGAAGTAAAATCTGGTTCTTTAAACTCCTGGAAAAATTCTTATGATGTGGAGTTCATCACATGATAAATAATTAACTAAGTCACAAAGAGCTAATTAAAGAGCTAAGTCACAAGGTCATAAGCAATGAGAAGAGTAGGTACAAATCAAGTCTCTTGCTACCAAAGCCTGTGCTGTAGGACACAGGCACAGAAACACACTGAAGGATGGATTTTACCGAACTTCCATTTCACTACAACGTGGAAACAAGATGACAGAAATGTAGAAACTACCTGGAAAATGTTTGATGAATTAAACTTAATTGACTTATTATTTCAACAATCAACAAATATTCATGGCAAGGCAGTAGAGAGCCTGGACTTGAATTCTATATCCACCACTCCTGAAAAATGTAATCATTACCTCCTATATCTCAGTTTCATCATCTGTAAAATAGAAATAATAATAGCACTTTCTTATGAAATTATTATAATTATTAAATGAATTAATACCTGGTATGTTGTAAACACAATAAATGTTAATCATGACTATTTTAATTTGATAAGTTTTAATGTATGAAGTACTTATCTGTGAACTAGAAATACTATAGCAATGAGGAAGACAAAAATCCCTGTGCTCGTAAAGCTTTCATTTTAATCTTGGAGGGGAAGATAGACAACACACACACATAGCTACTATAACGACAGGTGAGGATAAATGTAATGAAAAGTTAAGTAGAGTACATAGTTGAGGAAGCTCATTCAGATCCCTCTTTACCAGGTGACATGACCACCCTCATGTCCTGTGAGTATTGTCTGCTAAGGGCTCGTAGCTGCCTGCTTCTTGAGAAAATTTAGCTCAACTGAATAGGAGCCACCTTACCCAGGAGACTGCAACCTTTCATCACCATCCTGGGAGCAGCCAAGTATTGGCTAATGCAGTGTACAAATGACCAGTCTCTTTGCCTTCAGGTGGGACTAGGTATATTTTGTGCTTTGTGCTATACTACTCTCCATACAACTAGTCTGAAGCAAGTCCCCAGCTGCACCCACATCTTTGTTTAGCTTTGTTCACCTACCCTATAATGTTTCTCCTACACTCCCCCTCCTGAGAGCACTTCCTTAATAAATGTGTGTTACAATGCTTATTGCAGGCTTTGCTTCTAATGTCCCTGTCCTAAGTCATTATTTCTTAAAAGTCAGTCAGGGGAGGCCTTTTTGAAGAGCTGATATCTGAGCAGAGACCTGAAGAAGACAGTATGTATGTTAGGCAAAGTGAACAGCCTCAGTCTGGAGAGAATTTAGTATGCTCAAGAAACAAAATATCCCAGTAGACCATGAAAAGTTTTTCAAGTTTTGTTTGAAAGGTAAAGGAGAGGGAATACATTGAGAGGTTTTTGAGCAGGTGAGAGACATGATCTGATTTGTTTTACAAATTATTCAACCTGGCTGCTGAGCAAATAGACCATAGAAAGGGCAAGCATGTAACTAGAACTGTCAGGATACCACTATAGAACACCAGAGTATATATTGTGATGGCTTGTACTATGGGTTTAACAGTAAAAGTTATGTAAAGTGTGAATTTAGGATGTATTTTGAAAGAAGACACAGAATTTGATAACAAAAATGAGAAGGTAATCAGAAACAAAAGTTATCTGTGATTCTTTGGACTTTAGCTAGAGATGGGTGACAGGGGAAGGTATTGACATGGGGAAGATGGGAAAAGAGTAGGTTGAAAAAGAAATAAGTAAAAGAAATCTGTAAATAAAACACTGACAAAGCCATTAACTTCTATGCCCTTCTCTTTTTAAAGTATTATCAATAGATGCTAGAATATTTCTGATGTCATTGATTCTTCTTGCTTTTACTGTTGGTTTCTATACATTTTATATATCTAGATGTTTAACTAACAATGTAGACATCCTTACCAAGGATTGGCTATCACATAAATCACAAAAAGGAACAATATCTTGCCTTGTGTAAACTTATGTTTCATGAAGGCAAAGGGAATGTGATTACCTCTGAAAAATGTTGTTTTCTAGAGCTTCTGGTCAAGATGGCTGAGTAAGGTAAATACTGTGCTCACCGGTTCCCACAACCACATTGAAAATTATAACTAAACTACAGAATAGCCATCATTGAGAATTAAAGTCTAGCTGAACAGAAGTTCTATAACTAAGGATATACAGAAAAAATGACATGGAGACTAGTAGGATGGGTGGAAACAGAATGGGTTGGTCCCAAGCCCATGTGTGGTCATTAGAATTTGGGATATCTCAGCTGTAGTGGTCCACCTCTGAGGAGCCAGGGGTCCCAGTCCCACATCAGGCTCCTCAGCCCAGGGTTCCAGTGCTGGGAAGAGAAGTGCCTGTAACTTCTGGCTGTGAAAACCTTTGGGGATTATGGCTGAGAGAGATGGAGTCTCTTTAGAATCCCAGGCAGTTCCTCTTAAAGGGCCTGCACATGAACTTACTTGCTAGTGGACTCGCTCTAAGTTCCAGCTCTGGGGCAGCAGATCAAAAAGCATGAGGAACATAGAGGCAAGAACTGAAATATCTGGCTTCTGGCTGAGGATTGAACGGGCAGCTTTGTCCCAGACAGGACTGTTGGCAGAAGCCACTGCTTGCTGAGCCCTCCACATGCAGGCAGAGGAGGGTGCCATATCTAAATCTCCATCAACCTAGCTCTGGTGATTCCCTGAGACCCCACCCCGCTCAACTTATAGACCCTCCCAAGCCCACTTCCAGTGGCATTTCCATAGAAACTATCTTGGCTCATGCTTCAGACTTTCCTAAAATCTCTCAAGGCTTTACAAACTCTAAACAAGCAGAATCTGGCCTCTCTGTGCCAAGTACATCTTGTTAAGTGGCCCCAGGCCGGGCACTAGCAGCAGCTGGCCTAAGTTCACAGGTAGGCTTTTCCCAAGCACATCCAAACCCAGCAGGGGTGGCAATCATCTTCAAATCACTCTACACTCATATCAGGTATGGCAGGACACAGGCAGCCACAGATTCTGACCCAAACCTCCCAAGAGGCCCCAGAACCAACAAACCTGGTGACCAGCTTCAGACCACAGCAGAGCAGCATTCATCCACCTCCATAAGTAAAACACCAAAAGGGCAGACTCAGCAGGCACCAGAGCCCAACAAAGCAAGTCCAGCTCCACAGGTTCAGCTGCTGAACAATAGCTCCTCCCTTGTAGTCAAGGCCTATCCTCACAACCTATCAGCCTGCAATCCCTCCCATGATGTGTCAACAACAATCAAGGCTCATCTACAGCAGGAAGGCACACACAACCCACACAAGGAACGCACCTGGAGCACCCAGCTCAGGTGACCAAGGAGATGACACCACTGTGTCCCACAGGATACCTACTACATAAGGCCACCCTATCAAAAATGGGAAACATAACAGCTCTACCTAACACATAGAAACAAACAGAGAGAGGCAGCCAAAATGAGGAGACAAAGAAACATGTCCCAAATGAAAGAACAGATCAAAATTCAAAAAAAAAAAACCCCAAAACTAGACAAGATGGAGACAAGCAATCTATCAGAGGCAGAGTTCAAGACACTGGTTATAAGGATGCCCAATGACTTCAGTGAGAACTTCAACAAAGAAATAGGAAACATAAAAATGGAGATAGAAAACAGAAAAAAGAACCAGTCAGAGAAGAGACTACAATAACTGAAATTAAGAATACACTAAAAGGAATAAACAGTAGACAGATAAAGAAGAGAAAAAAATCAGCTATTTGGAAGAAAAGGTACCAAAAAAGACCAAATCAAAATATCAAAAAGAAAAAAGAACTTTTAAAAATGAGGCCTTTAACAGACCTCTACACCAAACATGCCAATATTATCATCATTGGGGTACCAGAAGTTCAAAAAGAGAGAAAGCAAGATATTGAAAACCTACTTGAAGAAATAATAGGAAAAACTTCCCTAACCTGATGAAGGAAATAGACATTCAAGTCCAGGAAGCACAGAGAGTCCCAAACAACATGAACCCAAAGAGGCCCACAACAAGACATATCATAATTAAAGTGCCAAAGGTTAAAGACATAGAGAATCTAAAAAGCAGCAAGAGAAAAGCAGTTAGTTACCTAGAAGCTTCTACAAGACTGACAGCTGATTTCTCAGCTGAAGTCTTGAAGACCAAAAGGGACTGGCAAGAAATATTCAAAGTGATGAAAAGCAAGGACCTAAAATCAAGATTATTCTACCCAACAAAACTATCATTTACAATCAAAGAACAGATAAAGAACTTCCCAGACAAGAAAAATACCATACGATCTCACCTTTAACAGGAACCTAATCAACAAAACAAAGAAACAAGCAAAATATAATCAAAGACACTGAAATAGAGAACAGGCTGACAGTATTCAGAGGGGAGAAAGGAGGGAATTTCAGGGGAAAAGAGGAAGGATTTACAGGAACAAGTATAAAGGACACATGAACAAAAACTAGGGGTGGGTGGAAATGGGAGGGAGGTGAGGAGGGCTGGGTGGGTGGGCTGGAATGGGAGTAAAAGACAGAAAATTGTACTTGAACAACAATTAAAATAAAATTTAAAAAAAAGAAAAAGAAAAAGCTAAGGGATTTAATCATCACCAAACCAGTATTACCAGAATTGTTAGAGGGACTTCTTTTAAAAGAAGAAAATAAGATTAAAATATTAATATAAAGTGGCAATAACTAAATACCTATGAATAACTAAATGTAAATGCATTAAATACTCCAATCAAAAGACATACAGTGGCTAACATAAGAAAATGAGACCCATACGATGCTGCCTATAAGAGACACACTGTAGATCAAAAAAACATAGAAACTGAAGGCAAAGAGATTGAAAAAGATATTTCATATGAATGAAAATTTTAAAAAAGCTGGGGTAGCACTACTTATAATAGTCAAAATATACTTTAAGACACAGGCTATAACAAGCAACAAAAATCCAGCAATTCCACTTCTGAGTATTTATCCAAAGAAATTCAAAACGCCAATTTGAAAAGACATATGCATCCCTGTGTTCATTGTAGCATGATTTATAGTAGCTGAGATATAGAAGCAACCTAAGTGTCCATCAAAAGATAAATAGATAAAGAAGATATGCCATATAATCTACATATCTACATATATAATATATAATGGAATATTATCCAACCATATAAAAGAATACAGTCTTGCCATGTGTCAGCATGGATGGACCTAGAGAATATTACAGAGAAAGATAAATACCATACCATATGATTTCACTTATATGTGGTATCTAAAAACAAAATCAATGAAAAAACAAAACAGAAACAAACTTATAGATACTGAGAACACTTTGATGGTTGCTAGATGGAAGGGGGTTTGGGGGGTAGATTAAAAAGGGGAAAGAATTAAGGGGAAGGGATGGGTAAAAAAGGGGAAGAGATTAAGATGTTTGAATTGGCAGTTATAAAGACAGTCATGGGACCTGATCAACAAAACAAACAAGCAAGCAAAATATAACCAGAGACATTGAGATTAAGAGCAAACTGACAGTAACCAGAGGGGAGGTGGGTGGGAAAAATGGGGGGAAAAGGGGGAAGGGTTTTCAGATACATCTGTAAAGGAAAAATGGACAAAACCAAGGGGGGTGGAATCAAGGGTGGGAAGTGGGAATGGCTGGGTGGGCAGGGGAGTGGTGGAGGAAAAATGGAGACAACTGTACTTCAACAATAAAAAAATGTGAAAAAAAATTAAAAACAGTCATAGGGATGTAAGTACAATGTAGGAATATAGTCAATATTATTGTAATAACTATGTATGGTGTGAGATGAGTACTAAGCTTATCAACGGGATCATTTTGTAAATTATACAAACATGCAATCATCATGTTGCACACCTGAAACTAATATTATGTCAACTGTGATTTAAAAAATGAATTTAAAATAAATTTATAAATATTTTAGAAAATAAACAGACTCAGTGACCCTGGGTCATTTATAATTGAAAAAATGCTTCCATGTTCTTAGGAGGCAAAGAAGGAAGTTCTTGGCAATATTAGAACACCTGCTAGAGTAATACCTCTTTTACTACACAAATCATTGGCCCTTTTACTGCCAGATAAGATTAGACCCAAATCATAGAGATTGGCTTTGAAATATTTCCATATCCCTCTTATCTATTCTGTCACATGTGATGATGTACTTTCTCAACAAATTGCAAACTGAAGATAAAGCAATGATAGTCAGGTAGCCTCATTCTAGAGAATATAGTTGACTCATCATCATTAAAGCCAGCTCAGTGAGTCACAGGCATGACTCAAAAAAATCCAGCAAGAAGATGCCTTTATGAACTGAAATTATCTTGCTAAGCAAACTGAGTTTATTTAAAGAGGACTTTTCACTCCTTTTATAATTACAACAGCATATTGACATGAATTTAATATTGATTAAATTCAGTTAAATGATGATGACTCACAGGTTTTTCCCACTGTCCTCCCACTGAAGATGTTTTGTTTACTTAATTTTAGTCAGAGGTTCCTTCTCTTGGATCAAATAACTGGAATTTCATTCATCTTTTATCAACTGGTTAACCAACAGCAATATAAATGTAGTTGATGCAACAATGACAAGATAAAAGAAAATTAATTTGTAAGTAAACCTGTATCATTTAAAATATGAGAAGTTATAAATTTAAATAACTTTATTAAAATGTCCAAACCAGGGATCAGGAGACAGGATAATCAATTGAATCAAGGATATAACTTGCTGTGAAGATATAATGTCTAACATTCTCTGTCTCAAATGCTAAACACTTATTTAGAAAATATGGTGCCTATAAGAATCTTATAAGAAATTTGCTCATGATTTTTGCCAATTTGCTTCAAAAATAACACCATCAGCAATAATAGAATGACTACCAGTCTTTGAAAGACTAATATTTACTAGTCACTGAGTTAGGTACTTAATATTTTATCTTCTAAACAAGGATTGATCACAATGTGAAGATTATCCCTATTTATACAAAACCTACTGAGCCTAGGCAGACCACACCTACAATATAAATGAGGCAAGGCAGGAACCAGTCTGTTTCATAGTCAGATATCTCCCCAGACTCCACACAGCAGCCATGTTATAACACAGGTTTTTCTGTATAACAGAAAGAAAGATAAAATATACAGAATAAATAAATTTGTGCAAATTGTTCCTATTAGAAAAGGAACACTCGTGAAGCAGCAGTGTATGAAGGATATATCTTGTACAAATAATTCACAAGGAAAAACCTGCAAAATCTCCCAGGGTCATTTGGAAATCAGTGAGCTTAAATCCTTGGTCAGGAACAGTAGAACACAGATAATTTCTTACTAATAGCGCGAAGGACACCCTTTGTATACTATCTTTGTAATTGATCAAATTTCTCACCATTACCTGATGGGAAATGTAGTATTCAACTCACTGGAACTGATTTCTTTTATCATTGTGTAATTCTTGTTATTTTTATCATCATCTATTATTATTTACTTTCTTCAAGAATCACATAATTCTGGACAAATAAGTGTCTTCTGTAGCAAATAACATAGTAATTCTTGGGGAAAATAAATCATTCTAACCAGGAAAATACGGAGTTTTATCTAGGAAATAAATGCCTTCCTCCTTCTATATTTGTGTGAGTATGAACATGTGCACACGCATGCATATGTGTGTGTAAAACAGTAAAAGCAACTCTGTGTGTGAAGTCCGGCCCAAATTTGTATATTTTAAGTTAATATGTTTAAAATTCATTTTTATACTTATTGGCCTCAAATTTTCTGCTCTGTTCACAAGTCATTATACTAAACTTAGCTCTATCTTTTTCTTGTTGCCAAACCTCATTCAAGGATTTTGTGATATAAAGCTAATAAACTAGAGATGAAAAGGGAGTACATGAAGGCTGCATTTAAAATCAGAACCCGATTTAACATCAATTAAATGCTTTAAACTGTCCATCAAAGAAAAATTTATACAAAAGAAAAAATGGAGGAAAAAAAGTTCATTCAAACCTTGACAGATTTTTTTAAGACAAAAGGAGCAATCAACTCATTTCAAATAGACCTTCTAAATTCTAAAGCAAACAGAATTATTAATTTAAGTGTTTTCTTAAAATGCATTATGGTGTGTTAACCTTTGTTCTGTAGTGTTTAGCAACACTAAATATATAAAAATATGTCATAAAAAGCAGCCACATGCAACTCATGGGTGTATTTGATACCAGAGTGATGTTGAAGCCATTGCAACCTCTTTTTTTTTTTAATGATTTTATTTATTTATTTTTAGACGAGGGAAGGGAGGGAGAAAGAGAAGGAGAGAAACATCAATGTGTGGTTGCCTATCACGTGCCCTCAACTGGGGACCTGACTCAAAACCCAGGCTTGTGCCCCTGACTGGGAATCAACCGGTGACCCTTTGTTTCTCAGGTCGGCACTTAATCCACCGGCCACACCAGCTAGGGCCATTGTAACCTCTTTATGGTGACAAACAAAAGAAATTTCTCTGTGGTCTCAGGATTAAGAATATTTGTGCCTTCTCCTAAAGCACCAGTCTTTTAAAATCCACTACACACAATAAATTAGGAATTGATCCCATTTCCCTCTTTGTGTGGCTGCTCAAAGATAAATCTGTGGCCTACATTTAGAATCTAATAGCATCCATTTTGCATTATTACCTTACACATGTCTTCTTATTTCTACCATTCCCTCTCTCTGGCCTCAATTCTTTATTTGCTCATGGTTTTTATTTAATATTACTGTGCTCTATTGTGCATATCTTTGTAAGCTGATAAATCAATCTTGTTTTACAAGATAAAGAAAGTTGGCAATTCACAGTACAAAAATTATAATACAGAAATGCATATTATGACTGCAATTATGTTAAAAATGTGGCTGCATGCAGAAAGCAATGTGCAAATATTAAGATAATTGCATGAGGGTGTTAGTATTATAAACATTTTACTTTTTTCTAATTATGCCATATTCTTTTCTTTTAATTTTTAAATATTTTAGTTAAATTTTTATTAGAGTAAAATTTTATTTTTAATGTGCATTACTTTGGTGCTCTGGTACAACCAAAGGAATATAGTATATCTGGTTCAGTTAAGACTGGGTTTTAATTAAACATTTCAAAAGGCAATTTGACTTGCATAACATATAGTTATCTAGAAGAAGGAACATAAAAGTTATCCTACTTAGGTTCAAAGTGAAAAAATATATAATAAGACAGATAAATATAAGAAAATATTCCATGAAATGCCTTGCCTTATACATATGAACTTCTCCTTGCTACAAAGTCATTTACCTGATTATCTATTATATTTCTATTGCTAATGACCAAAAAAGCTATATTTTCTGACCATTATGTTATCTGAGTATTGATTTATTTCTTCCTTGGATGTTCTATGCTGCTCTTGCCTTTCTTCTGAAACCACATTTTCTTTTTCCTTGCAATGATAAATTATTTTAAGTTTTTACCATCATAAAAATTTTTCTCTTCTGCTTATATGCTTTATCAATGGATTCTATAGACTGTTAATACATCTTTAGACACTGGATTATGTATGTCATTAACTAACTTGCCTTATATATCCTTTCTTAAATTCTAACCTCTAAAAACAGTTTGTCCAGAGTATACTAAATGACATTATACAAGAGGATAGTATTGTAGCAATAGGAATTCGGTCATGTCATAAAATCAGAGAGATAGCATACAGAATTCTTTTCTAGAAGTCAGTATTATGGAATACATTTGGCACAAAAGATAAAAAGAGCCATATGGACTCTAAGTTTTCCTATCTCTTTTGACACTATATAAATTTTGATTATAAAGCCAGCCAATCCTATATTCAATTATTTAACCTTGACATTGTGAGCAATGTTAATTTGTGTTTGTTATGTTTTTGTGACCTCATAGGGTCACTACTTGTGTGATGATACCTCATAGGGTCACTACTTGTGTGATGATTTTATTGTCAAGGTGATTAATGAAAATGTTAATTAACATGGCTCATTATAATGAAGACTTGCAGCACCTAATTTCTTACAATTAATTACATCCTTGATTTCTCATTCTATCTCCCTATCTTATTTGTAAATTTAAACCTAGCATTTCTCCAAGGTTATTATCAACAACTATTAACAAGATAGTTTTCAAAATGCAAATTACATTTTCATCATCCTTTGATACATAGTTTCATAAAAATGACAACTCCTCACATTTGTGGACCTGTACCAGCACTTGGTGCACACGTGAAACTATTTCAATGCTTTTCCCTTCTCCTGGAATGCTTTCTCCTCACCTGCTTTGTGGGCTTTTATGCACATTTTAAAACTATACCATGTGAATATTCTGACTCTCTCAGAACTGCCTCTAGTACATCACTCATACATCTCATTGCATGTCCAAATTATTTACACATCAATCCCTATACTAGAACATGAACTCACCAGGAAGCAGCAGCTACGTCCTATTCAACTTTGTGTCCCCACTGCCCTTAACTGTATGTGGCATATAATAGAAGTTCAACAAATGCCTGTTGGTGAATAAATGATATAACTAGATCCTCATATAGCATGAGGTGAAGGTGAGAAAAGAGGTTCAAAATGTTAAAACATTTGGCAAAGGCCAAATTGCTAGAAGGCACAGAACACAAGGCTATGTTTTATGACTCCTGTCCCACTACACTATCCTGTGTACATGTGACCATCATAAAAGGTGAAGAAGGGAAAGAAAGAATACAAGATAAAAATTCTGCCCTAAAATGGTATATGGATTTCTATAGTCATGGCATTAAGTAGAAGAGAAACGTTAAGAATAGAGCTATGATAATGAATGAACTAGACTTATGACTCACTCATTCACAGAACTCACAAGTTCGTTATTTTGGAAAAAGCCTGAGTGAAACAAGTAGTTTCTATAATCAAATATACTAGTTAACAAATATCTAGAAAGAAACAGCCTTTTGATAAAAAAAAAATTCCAATCTCTGGGTATTTACCTTTTCCCCTGTGTGAACAAAGATGGATATTTTAACTTTGGGTATATTCTGTTCTTGGATGTATATAAGTAGATGTGATATAATTCAATCTAAAACTACCCTCTTCTCAACCATTTGAGCTGAAACTATAAATAAATTCTATCTTAAATAAGAGAGCATTCAAAATTGGATCTCAAGGTCTATAAAATCTAAAAAAGTTAAGTTCTATATTTGATCACATTTCCTCCCAGTAACATAAATTAAAGGAAAATTGAATACATCAATTTAAAGGAGTGTCAGGAGCATTGGGACTATATTCACACTTTTAATCAAGTGGTATTATTAAATTAAATATGTGAAGTGGAAGATTCGGATTCTGTATTAGATCAAGTACAAACTATGTGTTTAACACCTGAATAAGTCCTTTAACTCACCAGTTTAAGACTTACCATTTGTAAAATAAAATAACAGGACTAGATTCTCCTCAGAATTCTAAATTAGCATTCTATTACTTACCTTAAAGCAAGTGATTTACCTTCACTGTGCTTCAATTTCTTTATCAGTAAAAGGACAGTTGTTGTGAGGATTAAATGAGTTATTATGAAGAAAAATTTTTAAATAGTTCTTGACACATAGTATGCACTATGTATATTTTAGCTATTATTACTTTACCACTCCAACTTTCACCAATAATGAAAAGATAAAAATAAGAATGTAAAAATTGTTATAATGAAATCTCTGCTTGAGCTAATCCAAACCCAAGGCCTTAGTGATTTGTGAATATACTCTATGAATATAAATTCTATATTTTCACATTCTCCCATCAAAACATAATAGGTGGGTACTGCCAGCTACTGTGTGAGATGTAGAAAACTAAAAACAATATTATTCTCATATGTAATACAATAAAAATAACCAAAGAAATTCTGGACATTCTAAAAACTCCCAACTTTTCCTGAACTCATTAGAAAGCTGAGGTGCCAGGCCACAAAACTCCAATCTAAAAATCTAAGGAAAGATAGGCATCTGCAAGGAGGAATAGGATGAAAACACTAGCTTACCTGTCAGAAACCAGTAAGAATTGAGCTAAAATTTTTACAAATTGGTAACACTTAAATATGGGCTAACAAAGAGTACGAAATATTGGGGTGGGGCATCAATAAGAATTCACAATGCTTGCAGGCTTGAGTCTGAAAAAGCATCCTTCATGGAGCAGGCATGAAGGAAGATAATAAGAAACGCTTCAAAAAAGATACAAAAGCCCACCCAGATATGTTTTCCATTTTCCCCTACAGACAAATGCTTGCTTTCTACCACTGGTAGAAGGCTAAAAAAGATGTTCGCTCTTAAGCACTAGTGAAAACCCATTGAAGCTGGGGGAAAAGAAAAAGGAGGTAGGGCAAACAACCTCTACATCTGGAAGAGAGAAAAAAATAAAAGCCAGTCCTGACCTAAAACTGTGGATGGGACAGAAACACTGATAAAGTCATATCCCTGAGACTCATGAACATAGAGCCTGCCTAAAACAGAAGCTTAATCAGAACTATAAAAAATACTCCCAACACTCACCACAAAGATAATAAGCATAAAGTAACAATAGTATTCTGTAAGAAGAATGGACAAGAATATGGAGATAAACATTCTAATGCATGATACAAAAAGAAGATCTGAAGCTGACGGTAAAGCACTGAGAAAAAAAATTCATGACAAGCTACCATCAACCTAAACAAGGAGAGAGCTATTCAAATCTGAAGCTTGTGGTGCAACGGGGGTAACAACAGAAACAGCAATCCCAAACTTAAATCAATTCCAGTCCACACTGATTAAAAAGCACACTGAAGACTTAAAAGGGGGGCATACACATTTTCAGGCTAAAAAACTGCCCCCTAACCCACCACCCTCTATTTACTTTAATTGCTACTCTCCTATCCCAGATGTCAAAATTTCAAGAAAAAGTTATGAGCCATCAAAAGAGAACATATATGCACCCTGGTCAGTGAGGCTCAGCTGGTTGAACCATGATGTCATAAACCAAAAGGATGTGGGTTCAGTTCCCAGTCAGGGCACATGCTTGGGTTGCAGGTTCAATCTCTTGTTGGGGCACATGTGAGATGCAACTGATCCTTGTTTCTCTCTCAAATCAATCAGTCTTTCCCTCTCTTTCTCCTTCCCTTCTCCTCTCTCTATAAGCATGTCCTCAGGTGAGGATAGAAATAAAATTCAACAAAGAACGTATATACATAGACAAGGACAACAGCATGGTGATGACCAGAAGGAAGGGATGACAGGGGCTAGGTAGAGGTGTGCAAGGTGAGGAAAATGGGGACATCTTTAGTAGTGTCAACAGTAAAAATAAAGTTAAAAAAAGAAAAGAAAAACACAGTATCAAGAGACAAAATGATCTAAAGGACAGATTCAAATACACATATCAAAACTATTAGGAAATCTAAAATACTATTATTAATATGTTAAAGGCTCTAATGGAAAAAGAGGTGGACAGCATGTAAGAACACATGAATAATTTAATCAAAGAGATGAAAACTGAAAAAAAAATTAATGGAAATTTGTGATGAGGATCATAGTAAGAAAGATTTAAAAAATGCCCTTAGCAGGTTTATCAGTAAACACAACACAACCAAAGAAAGGATCAGTAAACTTGAAGATAGGTCAATAGAAAGTACCAAACTAAAACAAAAGGAAGACAATGGAGGAAAAACACCAGCGCTGAGCATCCAAAGTTTGTGGAAGAACATCAAATTTAATGAAAGACACTGAGCCACAAATCCTCAGGGCTGAGATAATCCACAGTAGGATATATACTAAAATAAACTGGATGGATTTGGAGAGTATTATGCTAAGTGAAATAAACCAGTCAGAGAAATACAAATGCCAAACAATTTCAGTCATAGGCGGAATCTAATGAACAAACTGAACTAACATGGACAGACTCATAGATGGAGAGCAGGATGACAGCTAGCAGGGAGGTTGGGAGGGTGGACCCTTTTTGCTCCAAAGTGACTTTTTAAAGACTTAGGTGCTTATTTTATATTTAGGATTTCTCTTACCAAGAATTAACCAATCAGACACAGCCTTATTATGAAATGTGACCAATAAGATGCAACTCTATTTTCTGACCTATACATTTGTAGTTCAAGACAAGGCACTTGTAACAGATGGCTGTTGTATTGACTGTTGTCATGTTTTAATTTGACAATTTATGGGAACAGAGGTCAGTGCCTCTTACTAATTGTCAGGTACTGCATGTTTTAAAACTTATTGAGGGTACATTTTTAATTTTTTGAGGTGTCTCCATACTGCTTTCCAGAGTGGCTGCACCAGTGTGCATTCCCACCAATACAAAATGGTTCCCCATTCTCCATGTCTTCTCCAGCACTTGTTGTTTGTTGATTTATTTTTTTTAAGATTTTACTTATTTATTTTCAGAGAAAGGGAGAAAGAGAGGGAGAGATATATCAATGTGTGGATGCCTCTCATGTGCCCCCAACTGGGGATCTGGCCTGCAACCTAGGCATGTGTCCTAACCGGGAATCAAACCAGCCACCCTTTGTTCACAGACCGATGCTCAATCCACTGAGCCACACCAATCATGGCCATTGTAACTTCTTTTTTCACTCAGACTACTTATGACATTTTTTCTTTTTGAAAACTACTTTACAGTTTTACCATAATGTGTCGCAGTACGAGGTTTAAAAAAAATTGTAAGATAGATATGCTGGGTTTTCATGGATCTAAGAATTTTTATCTTTAATCAGTTCTGGAAATATCTAAGGCACTGTTTCTTAAAGTATTACCTCTTCCTCACTATTTTTTTAATCTCACAATAGCCATGTCAGTACCTCTTATTTAATTGTCCATTTGTCCTAATACTCATATTTTCTATCTATTTCTCTTAAGTTTTACATTCTGGATAACTTACTATCAGTTTTCCAGTTCACTGATTCTCTCTTCACCTGAGCCTAATATGTTTAATTTATGAACTTTCAATTCATTAATTATATTTTCATTTCTAGAAGTCTGTCTGTATATCTGCATGCCACATTTGGTAATCTCTTAGATATTGCTTTTTTCCTATCTTTGCATTTTATGTATTAAGTATATATATTATTTTGTTGGTAATGCCAATATCTGAAATATTTGGAATCTAATTCTGTTTGTCATTTTCATTAAATTGCTCCTAGTTTCCTAATGCTGCTGTCATTTTATAATATGCTATTTGGCTAACCACAGCCTCTGGGAATTCTGACGTCTTGGGCAGTGGTAGTTCTTCAAGGAAGACTTGTACTATCTTCTACAAAGCATCATAGGGCAACCTTCAAACAAGAATTGCTTTTAAAATAATGTCTTGACTTGGATTTGTCCCACTAGGTACATTATTTCAATTCAAACTCTAGATCCAAATAAGGAAGGCCTGAAGCCTATGGTTGCAAATCTCTTTAAAGCTTCCCTCCACTCCCCAAACCAGGGTCGCCAAAGTGTCACAACTTGCAAGCCAAAGGTATTCTTTTTCTAGATCACCTTCTCTGAAAAACGCTATCCCTTGGAGAGTACAAGTTTAGCCACTGTTTGATAGTCTTAGGTCTAGGCTTTAGAGAATTCTCCACCAGAAAGCTATGAACCCCCAAGACAAGTTGCTTCATACCCACATTTGTTCCCACAGCATCCCAAGATTCCTAACCTATTTATCTCCCTGGTTACAACTTTGTATTTGCTTGAGATTTGGATTTTCTTTTGTTTTTCTTTTGTGTTTGTTTGTTTTTGCCATTTGGAGAGTCCTTCTTCCCTTTTTTTTTTTTACCAAGCCAACCATTCAAGTAAACTATGTTTATTGTATTTTATCAAGCTTGTCAGGATATTATGTCCATCATTCTTCTAGAAACATAAGCCTTTTATCAACATTTTTCCTGGTAGAAGCTGATAGAGCTATCCTACTCATTATAACTGTGCCACCCAAAATCCTGTTACTTTTCAATTTCCTTTGAAAAGTTTTAAATAAAATTAAATTAATAGGTGGATGCTTTAGTACATTTGGTGTGGAGGGAAAAAAGTCTCTATAAGCTTCATTTCTCTTACTACTTCTGTGACAAATCTGTTCCCAAATCATTTTACTTGCCTTAACTCTTCTTGATTCAAAATATCTGGAATTAATTCAGATGAGTTTCTTCCTTAGGTTTGTAATAGAAAAAACATTTTTCTTGATTCAAATGGTATCTCTGCTCAGCAAATTCTTTCCCTAGAATTACCATTTTTCATGTGCAGAATGTGATACTTCTTTCACTCATGTTAGAGTATTCCTTTTGTCTTATCTCTATCCAGATGAGGTCTGATTACAATTATTTCTACTGATCTGTTTGGACTAATACCCTGTTTTAGTTGTCTGTCTAGATTTTACCATGACAGTAAATTATATAAAATGGCCTCATTATTTAAATCCAAATTTAAATAACTACTGAATCGTGTTGTCACATAATCAGAACTCATTATTGTACACATTCCACTAGATACATTAAATATATCCAACAATCATCAATTAAACATTCCAAAGGAAGGAACAGAGAGCATGCACACACGTGTGTGTGTATGTTTGTGTGTGGTAATTCCAAATTGACCAAGAGAAAGAGGAGTCCAGTGAATATAATAGGATGTGGGTAGATTCTGTTCCACGTACAGTAATACTACTATCTACATTTTAATCAACAGAATTCATAACGATCAGTGTTATTACAGGGAACATTAATTAAATATACCATGCTTTGTCACCTAAAATCAAGCATTACCAAATTCAACCTCAAGCAACAGGGATCTGATTCCTTTGAAAGCTACGATTTGTACAAAAACTCACTAAATAAATGTGTCTTTAAGCTATTTTCCTGCAATATACAATAAGTAGAAACAGATCAGATAAAGCATAGAAATAGATCTGAGAAAGCAGTGAGAATATTAAGTTCAACAAATCATGATGTTTTCTATCTACAAAACAATGTGCTCTTCAAATAAACAATTGCAACATACAATACTTTTTGTAGTAACATGCCCTAAAATGATCCATGGTCTGAGTGTCAGGATACCTGCATCCCTATTCTAGCTCTGCCAAAAATTAGGAGTGTGACCTTCACATACCCTCTCCAGGTGTCATTTTCTTTGCTTGTAAAATGACAGAATTGAGCAAAATGATGTAGGTTTCCTTCTAGGTGCATGTAATATAAAATTGCTTCAAAATGTGTAAGTGCTTTTTTAATAGCAGAGGGTTGTATAGATAAAAGTCAATACCATGACCATTTTTTGGTCCCATATTTGAGTTGCTGCAATAGGAGATAGATAAAGACTCCAGCAGCATATATCAAGCATCCACTTCTCAATTTTCCTTTTAAGAAGCTCCCCAATCTCTCTCTTCCTGGCAGTATGTGAAATAAGGGTGTTAAAAAGAAGATTGTTATTGGTACAAAAGTCATTTATCTCTCTGCTATTGTTGTATTTGTTAATTAAAAGCTAAGGTAGAGTACAAGGAGACATTTCAGGACATCTATACAGGCATACCTTGGAAATAAACAAAGAGACTATTGCAATAAAGCGAGTCATAATCTTTGTATTGGTGAAGAGTCTTGCCTTTAATTTGTAAAAAAACACAACATCTCTGAAGCACAATAAAGCAAAGTGCAATGTAATGAGATACACCTATAAAGAAAAAGGACTACTACCTAATAAAGCAATTCTTCGCAATGTTAGTTTGTATTAGAATCACCTGAAATGAAGTCAAGTGTTCACTAGGGTTGGGAAAGCCTTCCAATCTCATTTTTTGACAGGCACCCCAGATGATTCTGATGAAGGCAGTTATGGACTATATTCTAGAAAAATGTCCCTTGACAAAGCTCAAGTTATAAAATTTGCTATGGAACAGTGGAACAGTGCTATGGAATGGAACTTTACGGAAAATTTTAAGATAATTTAAACAATATTCCAGTACTCAATCCTTTAACACCAAAAGGCTATAAGCAGGATTCTAGAACTTAAAATGTTATTCAGTTAGCATAATTTAACATCATTTCTCCTAAACACTGGCCCCAGCCACTTTTTCAGACAAGAATAACTCTCTATAATTCTAGCAGTATTGTTTTCCTGAGAATTTAATTCCTTTTTCTTTGTCATCATAATTCAGCTTCCATAAATCTTCACTCATCATCATACACCAGGGGCGTCAAACTCATTTTCATCAGGAGCCACATCAGCATCATGGTTGCCTTCAAAGGGCCGAAATAATTTTAGGACTGTATAAAAGTAACTGCTCCTTAACTGTTAAGGAGTTGAAATTACATTTGGCCCTTTCACGTAACATGAACGCCAGAATTTAGGATATGGAAGATGAAGAAGAATCTATATTTATAATTGGAGACTTACTCATTGATTATAAAACATCAAAGACCATGAAAAAGTAGTTCAGTTCATTTCTGTAACAGCTGGTAGAATTAAAATACTTCATAATATCTCTTTAGTTCCTATCTACATACTTACATGCCTCTGATGGTTTGGTGGCATCAGCAAAATGAGCTTTAAAACACCTGTACTAATGGGTTTTCAGATATATCAAAAGGGTGGGTCACATTCTGGCCTCAGAAACATATATTAATCTACCTTGGAATTTGGTAATTTGCTTTTCAGTTGTCACTAGTTTCCTTATGGTAGTCTGTATCTAGTGAACACAAGGAGCAAGTTGTTTTACAAGCCAGACTAAGTCACCTACGCTGCTAACTAATGCATAATGATTGGAGAGTGTATATAAGCTAGTCTTCACATAAAATTTCCTTTTTAATAAAGCTTTTCAATTCTCCCTTTATATCATTACTACTTAAAGACATATTAGAAGCAAACCTATTTTATTATTCACATGTTATATAGAATGTGGTTTGACCATATGAAGTGTGTACATGTGCATGTTTTCTGAAGATATAAGGAAAATGGACATCTCCTAAAGAAAAAAACAAGGTTTAGAAAGAGTTGAGCAAAAAAATCAAAATAATCTTAAATGTTGTACACATAACTTTAAAATTACTGTTCACTCTATATGGGTTAGATGGAGGGGGAATTATCCCAATCATAAAACAATAACACAGGACACAGCACACTATCAACTTGCCTATTTTCCTAAACCATATGAAGGAGAAAAAATCATGTTGAACTGAAAACACTTTCTTCAATGCATCAAGAAGGTAGAGAAGAGGAAGAGTGAATTGGGAAGCAAACAAATATTTTCTCCCAAGTAAAGTCCATAGTAGACCTGCCTATCCAGACTTCTTGAAGTACTTTAGTTTTAGTATTACTTCATCTTTTTATCCCAAATATGTGGTTTAAAGTAAGGATGATGCTATTTTCTACATATAATGAGAAAACAGAACTCCAAAACCCTTATTGCATGTTATATGTGCAAAAAAATTAATATACCAATTCTCTTAAGAAAGTTCTGTAATACTCTTAGGATAGATTTTAACTGTAGCCCATTTGTCAAATAAAGTACTTCTCCCTGGTGAAAGTGAGAATAGTCTAATCATACCACATAATCTACTATGTTACTCTCCTTTAAGAGACATTGCTGTTGACAGTGAGATTGCCCGTGTTTGAGGTGTGACTAAAATGGTGCCTGGTAATCATCACTTGCCATAGAGCAAATCAGAGAGGGCTGGGAAGCACACAGGTAATATATGGAGATGTGTCTCCAGGAACCAGAAAACAATTACAGTGCTTATAAGGAGTGACACTTAAATATGGCTTGAGAATCAGAATATCTGAATTCTAGTCCTAGTTATGACATGTTGTATAACTTTGGGTAATATACAAATAGCCTTTCTTGTCTTAAAAAAATCTTCCTGCTCCTATGTTCTAGAATCTCATGAAATTATGGTATTGACATATGCATGGATCTTACCTTTAATTCTAGGAGCTCAGCCTTGGTTCAAGGCCATCCTGGATAAAATATTTGAACTCTAGTACATCCCTGGATAACCTTTGTTTCATGTTGCAATTTGAAGGAACACTTGCTATTCTATTTCTTTGCTTCACAAGCAGCAAACATTTTTTATTCAAATTAGGTTTCCCCTCCCATGAAACCTCTAATTGCTGTGTTTATCCCAGAATATTTTGACTGTTTCTATTTCTGTTGCATTTTGTACAGGAGGACCAACTTCTGTCTTGATGAATGAGTCTCATGAGAGAAGAAATCCATTTTTATAAATATTCTGGGAAGGTAATTTCTGCTCAAAATAGAAAGCTGACATTTGTATGTCTCTATGTCTGTATTTATACATTGACTTAACCATGAAAGCATGTAAATAAGAGATGGGGTCTTGAGACAGCATATAAAAAGGGGGTAGAGAGACAATAACAAAGAAGGAGGGGAAACAGAAAATGTGAGAAATAAAAAATAAACCTGCCAGAGCAGCAAAACATTATGCTATGTCTGTCATCTAAAAATAAGCACCAAAACAAAAATTTCTGTGGTTAAGAAAATGTGACAACAGAATCAAAAAGGGAAATAAGCAAACAATATATTACTAAAAATAACACCTCAGAAGGTTAGCAAGAATTTAGAAAGCTCAAGCCTAAATGATTTTAACTGTTTGGCAACATTACTAAATTACATTAACATCAGTGGACTAAGTGGACATATTATACTATAATTGAGAAATATTTCTTTACTCTCTGAATATCAGATGCCCTCACTTATCGTTGCTCATCTGAATTTCATGCAGATACTCTCTGAGTTCTATGACAGCAAGAAGTATATGAGTTTCAGCCAAGATCGAGGCATAGGTGAATATACTTCGCTTCCTTGCCCAACCAAAATAAGGATAACAGCCAACTTAAAAACAAAAAGCAACCAGACCTGCCAGAAATCAAACTTCATGGGAGTCCAACAACCAAGAGCTAAAGAAGACCCATTCATACAGACTGATAGAAGGGGTGGAGATGGCAGCCACCGCAGAGAGGACAAGTGGCAAGGTGATGGCTGGTGACAGAATAGGACAGGCGAAGTTGTGGCTGGCAGATGGGTAGTCCACATTTGAGTGCTGATAAGCCAGGAGGAACAACTCAGGAGTGAGACAAACCATGCAACCCAAGGTTCCAGCACAGGGAAATAAACCCTCAAAACCCCTAGCTGTAAAAATCTGTGGGGGTTGCAGTGATGGGAGAAACTCCCACTCTCACAGGAGAGTCTGTTGGAGAGGGCCATGGGGGGTCCAGAATGTACACAAACCCACCCACCTGGGAATCAGCACCTCATAGGGCACAATGGGAAGTGAGGGAAGTGACTGAAAGCTGGCCAGGAGCCAAGCAAGCTACATTGTTTTTTTTCTGAACCCTCCCACACATACCGTGCCACAGTGCAGTGACTTGGGTTGCCCCACTCTAGAGAACACCTATGGCTCTACCCTTTACAATGTAACCGGTGTGCCAAGACAAAGAATATGGCCCAAATGAAAGAACAGATCAAAATTGCAGAAAAAGAACTAAGCGATGAGGAGATGGCCAACCTATCAGATGGAGAGTTCAACACACTGGTAATGAGGATGTTCATGCTCACAGAAACAATTGAGTGTAGTTGCAAAATAAAGGAAGAAATAAAGGCTATGCAAAGTAAAATAAAGGAAAATATACAGGGAACCAACAGTGAAGGGAAGGAAAACCAGGACTCAAATTCATGATTTAGAACAAAAGGAAGAAATAAACATCCAACCAGAACACAATGAAGAAACAAGAATTAAAAAAAAAAACAATGAGGAGAGACTTAGGAACCTCCAGGAAAACTTAAAATATTCCAACATCTGAATCATAGGGGAGCCAGAAGGAGAAGAGGAAAACCAAGAAATTGAAAACTTATTTGAACAAATAACGAAGGAAAACTTCCCCAGTCTGGCGAAAGAACTACTCATGCAAGTCTAGGATGCTCAGAGAGTCCCAAAGAAGTTGGATCCAAGAAGAAACACACCAATGCTCATCACAATAAGGTTACCCAAGATTAAAGATAAGGAGAGAATCTTAAAAGCAGCAAGAGAGCCCCTGCTGATGTAGCACAGTGGATTGAGCACAGGCCTGTGAACCAAAAAATCATGGTTTGATTCCCAGTCAGGGCACATGCCTGGGTTGCAGGCCAGTTCCCAGCAGGGGACCCATGAGAGGCAACCACACATTGATATTTCTCTCCTTCTCTCCTTTCTCTCCTCTCCTTCCCTTCCCCCTCTAAAGATAAATAAATAAAATCTTAAAAAAAAATAAAAGTTACAATCATTCTTTAAAAAAAAAAAAAAAAAGCAGCAAGAGAAAGGGAGGCAGTTACCTACAAAGGAGTTCCCATTAGACTATCAGCTGATTTCTCAAAAGAAAACTTGCAGGCAAGAAGGGGCTGGAAAGAAGTATTTGAAGTTATGAAAGGCATTTGTTATTGCCAAAAAACCAATCAAGAGCATTACTGGGCATTTTTTTGGTCACAAATAAACATAATAATGCAATATCATGCCTCTAACTTACATATTCTGGAATAGCAGTTTGTATAGGCAGCATTCAAAAGTCCTTAGTTTTTTATAGCCCTTATAAACCCTTATAAACCCTTAGCTTCATCTGCCAAATGACAAATGTGTGATCAAGACGGATGGAACAGTATGTCCATACCACTTCAAGAAACACAACTTAAAACAGACAACTCTGAAGACTGAGCAGCCTTATGTAAATAAGATGGCTTCCTATAGTGTCAATTTTTTCCATTCATTCAATGTTTGATATGCTAAGCATTATGGATAAAATTAGTGGTAAAATAGACCCATGTAATTTGGAGTTTAATAGAAGAAACAGACACAAGTAAGATCATCACATAAATAAATATATAACAAAATTATTTTAAAACTATGAAATAATATTTGCCATGAAAGCAGGTTACAGGGAAACCAAACCTAGTTTGAGTTAGAAGCTTCTCTAAGGAAGTGCTGATTGAACAAATTACTGAAGGAGAGAATAAACTAGGTAAAAATGGGAGAGAGATCCAAGCAGAGTTAACTGGGCATATAAGTGTCCTGAGATATGAGGGAGCATGGAATATTGGGTTATCTAAAAGAAAGCCCAGCCATTTCTGTTCACAACTTATTTTTCATTGTCCAGAATCAGCCACATAGCCTGACCCAAATGTAAAGGGCTTGGAAGGTACAGTTTTTTGTGGGCTTAGAAGAAAAGAACTAGATATTGGGAAACATTTGTAAAGTCTAATATGCAGTAAGAAAGGCCTTTTTATTCTCTTTATAAAAATCTCATTATTTTAGGATATTTTATCTACAAAAACAAATGAAAAATGACACTTCATTTAAGCATAATTCATTTCAATATGATATACTGAGAGGTTGGTACATACCCAACCAAAAACAAAGACATGTGTTGTCCTAACTATGCAACCTTACCTTGGGTAAATGTACCATTTTGGGTAGGCTTTTGGAAATATTAAAAATGAATCATAGTGTCAATTCTACTTTCAAGCAAGCACAAACATCGTAGATAGCACTGGAGATTGGAAAAGGTACTCTTTCAGATACCATTGTGAAGAGTTTCAAGAATATCATTTTGGCATACGAAGGATCTGCTTGATACTATCAGCAAAGGTTATCGAAATGAAGAAACACTATAATGCCAGGATAGCAATCAGTGTCAGAGCTGTGATTTGGGTACTCTGTTCTGTGTAATAAACCACCTAAAGTGCAGGGACCCAAAACAATATTTGCTTTTCACATACACTTCTGTGTGTGGATTACAGTCAGCTAGAAAGCTCTTGCTTGGGTTCATTTAGGCAGCTGCAACCATATTACAGCTGGGCCTGGATTCATAAGGGCTTGGCTGGTCTGGACACCCAAGATGTTTCCACACTCACACACCTAGCATTTCAGCTTGGATGGCTGCCACAGCTGTGGACTGGCCAAACCAAATCAATCTCTCTCTCTCTCTCTCTCTCTCTCTCTCTCTCTCTTCCTCCCTCTTCTTCCCTCTCCTCTCCTTTTTCAACATGACCCCTTCAAACGCCTCTCTTGAACATCCCTGCAGCATGGAAGTCTCAGGGTAGTTGAACTGCTTCCATGGAAGCTGACTTCCTCCAGAGCAAGCACCCCAAGAATCAGGGTGGAAGCTGAAGGGCTTCTCATTACCTGGTTGTGGAATATGTGCAGCATCAATCTGGCAACAAAAAGCCAGCCCAGATTCAATGTGGGAAAGACAAGCGCATAAATAACAGGGAGGGAAGGATCTTTGGAAACTAGTTACTACATAATTGGTTTAGGAAATAAGAGTCCTAGTTAAAAACTCCTGATATGTGAAAATTAGGACTGGCTTTCTTGAAATGTGCAATATATACAATAAGGTAAAAATTCACATCTCCAAATACCAAAAGATGGCATTTGCCAATGGATGACATTTATATAAAATTTATTGTGCCATGTATTGGAGCTTATAGCCACTTATAGGCACACACAATCATCACACAGGAGCAGAATTTTTCAAAAATAGTATGAAGTAGCATCTTTAAACATGAAATAAAATTATAATAGCATCACTGAATAGAAATTTAACCTACTAACAAAATAAAATGTTAGAAAATTATTTCACAAAATCTGGAAATAAAATCTTTTTCTTTATTTATCCATACTGCTTTTCTCCTGATATGCAAATGCAAAATACTGAAAAGTTACTCAGAATGTCTTCCAAAGTGCGCTAAAATCATTAATCAGTTATTCCACACAATGTTCCCCTGAGGGAAATAATGATAATTATCCATTATTGTGGAAAGCAATAGCAGGCTTCTAAAGACAAACTTGCCAAGTGCACACCCAAAGAATGTGATTCTTCTCTAAAGCTTTCCAGACCTCAGACCTCACTGTTAAATCATGAGAGTCTGCCATTCCTGGTTACACCATCTGTTCACTTGGGGAGACATCTTTTATCTTACAGATGTTAAAATTAATGTGTTGAACCAGTCATTTGTTAATATTGTAGCTAGATCTCTATTTAATCTATTTGGTCCCAAGCCCTAGAAGATAGATGAGAAGCTCCAGAAAGTGAAGAATTTTTTTTACTTGCAGTAAATATCATTATTACTACCCCAAAAGAAATAATTATAAATGTATAATTGTGTCACATTCCATTAAAGCATTACACTAAAGATAGCCATAAAACAAAGAATTTAATAACATGTTATGGTCAATTAATAAACTCTGACCTAGAACAAAATATGGTGACAATCCACCTCTCTGTTTTGTTATATCTGGCCCAGCTGCTCTTGTCATTTACCTTGCCCTTGTCTGTTAGCTCCAAAGGAAAAAAAAAGTTATCGATGGCAGTCATAATAGTAATTTTACAAACAGAGTGATTTTTCGGAATAAATCTGTATTATTCAAAAAGATAACTGACTCTGCCATGTTAATTGACTCTAATTTATTCCATTTGCATTACATCAGTTTTCATGCTAAGCTATTCATAATCCAAGCATATCACACACTGATTTTCTGAGAATATGAAACTCGTCTATCAGAATTAATTAGGAAATTAACAGACTTTGTAGCAAAAATTTCTCAGCAGAGGTAAACAAAATTGCATCAGCATACTGTGAAAGATGTAAAAAAACAAATAGAATGTTATTTAAAAAATAAAATAAACTGAGTGTTTTCCTATCCAGTTGACCACAGGTAGAATAAATTTAACTACACACAAAGCATATTGGGTTGAAGAAGAGAGCTAGGAGAATTAGAAACTTGGTGTTTTATGTGAATGTGGTCACCTGGTTTCTGAAGTAAACTATTTAGCTGAGGAAAATGAAAGGTGAAAGGCATGTGAACAGAAATACATACAAATCAAAATGGGCAGCTAGATTTTGCTCTTAACCTTGACTACACAGTGGAATCCTGTGAGATCTTTGAAAATTACTGATGCCTCGGGTATTCTAATCTAGTTTATATGGAGTGTGGCCTGAACATCCAGATTTTTTTTTTAACTTCCCAGGTGGTTTTAATGTACAGCAAAGTCAGTTTGAGAGCTATTGATTTAAAGGTTACCCATTGCTCTGGCTGGGTTGTTCAGCTGGTTGGGGTGTCATCCTATGCACCAGAAGGTTGTAAGTTCAATCCTTGGTCAGGGAGCCTACAGCAGACAACTGATCAATGATTCTCTCTCACAGCGATGTTTCTCTCTCTCCCTCCCTCTCTCTCTCTCTCTCCCTCTCTCTGTCTCAAATCAATAACTTTTAAAAATATCTTCATGTGAGGATTAAAAAAATAAAAAGGTTACCCATGGTCAGGTAGGATATAGCTCAGGACAAGAGACTGTCATCACGGGTAAAGTCACAAGGGATATACTGGTTTGAACAATATAGCAATGTCACAGAATCCCCTCTGATATAGCACAATTAAAATGCTAGGTAAAATATTTTTTAAAAATTGTTTCTAATGTGTGGCCCAACTGAAAAGAAACTAAAAGAACTCTTCAGAGGCCAGAATAAAAATAGCAGAAATCCTCAACAATAAGTAGTTATGGCAATTGGGAGTTTCTTTGCAGTATATGGCAATTCTTTTTTACCTAGACCTGAGTTTTAATCAACTACATATGAAGAACAGAAGACCAAGTCAAAAGTCATTTTAAACAAGAAATTCAGATTAGAGATATTTCCTTAAAATTGAGACCTTTGAAGGATGACATCCTCAGAACATGAAAGATTGGGGAGGAGGGGCAGAGACTAAAAAAACTGTCCCACCAAAAGAATAATACAAATATCCCTCTTTTTTTAATTGCTGTTCAAATACAGTTGTCTCCATGTACCCCCCAACATTCTCCCCCACTCCAGCCATCCCCAGCTCCCACCCCCGATCCCATCCTCCTTTGGCTTTGTCCATGCTTAGCCTTAACTCTGGATTCTTTGGAAAAAAGAAAAAGCCTCTCCCTTGTAGGAATTTGTATTAACTGTGTGGCCTAAAAAGTCTTGGGCCAAAATTAAAGGGGTTCTTAAATAGTAATGACAACACTAGCAGAAGCAAACACAATCCCTCTCTGGAAAAAAGACACTAATCCATGCCTAACAGATTTTTGTGGATGAGCCTTGGCTGGTGTGACTCAGTAGATTAAGTGCCAGCCTGTGAAGCAAGGGGTCTATGGTTCGATTCCCAGTCAGGGCACATGCCCAGGTTGTGGGTCACATCTCCAGCAGAGGGCGTGCAAGAGGCAACCACACACTGATGCTTCTCTCCCTCTCTTTCTCCCTCTCTTCCTGTCTAAAAATAAATAAATATAATCTTTAAAAAAGATTTTTGTGGATGATATTCTGAGAAATATGGCCTCACAATAAATGAAAAATAAATGACATTAAGAGAGTCATAAGGAAAATAATAACGAATCAAATTAAAAATTGTATCAGGTGAAAAATGAAGAACAAAACAAATTCCTTAACCTAATAAACTATATCTTTATACAAACAAAAATCTACTACAAATATCACACATAGTAGTGAAATAGTTAAATCATTCTTCAAAAAGCAGGAAAAATACAAGGATTCCTACTCTTATTACTTCTATTCAACACTGTATGCAGTTTGTATTCAGTAAAATAAGATAAATAAAAAATATGAGGAATGTAAAGGAAGAAACAAAACTGCCATTGTACATAGACAATAGGACAAACCTTAAAGAAAGGTATTAGAATTATAAAAAGAGTTTAGTCAGGTAAATACATATAACAACAGCATTTAAGTTCTGATTGAAATTTTACACAAAAACAATGAAGAGTTAGAAAATGCAATTTTTAGAAAGATACCGTGTGCCATAGTAACATGAAAGTATGGTAGCTAGGCATAAATCTAAAAAGTGATGTGTAGCACCTTAGAAAATACTATAAACTTTAGTTTCAGACATTAAAGATGGCCCAGATAAAAGGAGAGACATAATGTGCTCAAAATAGGAATACAATATTCTAATCTTAGCTCTCCCCAAATGGATGTAATACAATTCAATCAAAATCCAAATGGAGTTTCTGTGGGACTTGACAAGCTGATTTTTAAGATTTATGTAGAAGAGGGATAGCCAACAAAGGCCAAAGACACATCTAAAAGAAGAAACCAGGAAGGAGCTTTGCCCTGCCAGCTATCAAATCTAATAATAAAGCTGGACAGTAATTAGGAAGTGGGATGCTAGAATAGGGATACCACTGAAACAATGAAAAAACAAAAACAAAAAACCAGAACCCAGATACAACCCCAGACATATACAGAAACATTATATAACAGAGCAGACACTGGACATCAGTAAGAAAAAAAAAGAAAATATTGTCTGAGACAATTAGTTATCTATATTAAGCTTGGAAAACTACAATCCACAGGCCAAGTCCAGCAAGTCTCCTGTTTCTGTAAACAAAGCTTTATTGAAATACAACCATGCCCACTCATCTACCTAATTGATATTGGTAGCATGGCTGCAGATTCCCTGGCCCCTCAGGTAAGACAGAGGAGGGAGCATTACGCTGAGCACGGGCAAGGACGGCAAAAACTGCATAGGAGAAAAGCCCACCAATCCCCCTGCCAGTTCTTGACTAGGGGAAGGCAGGTACATGTACCATCGAGATCAAAACAGTGGCTGGTGGGGGGTGCTGTATTGGAAAAACCTGTATGGATAGCCTGGGGAAAAGAGGGGATTGGCTGGGGAGTGGGACCCTTCCAGAGCACACGGAAGTTTGAGCACCTGGCCCAGCCCACACAGGTAACTTACATAAACCCAGGGAAAGGGAGAGAGCCTCTTTGCCCGCCTCAGGAAGTACTGGCCAGTGGGTTTGTGGGACCTTCAGGAAGCCACGTGGCTAATGGTGGCACCAACAATACACTTCAACCTCCAGGAGGCAAACCAGAGCCAGAGAGTGGCCCATTTAGCCACCTCCATCTCCAAAGGACAGATAAAGATGGAGTGGGAATTCTAGGCACTCTCTCTGGTTTTGGTGTTGGTTTCCTAGGGTCAGTTGGGTTTTGCCTGTGTTTTCCGGAGGAGAAGAGCCTGATGAGCCTGGGATGTGGAGCTCCCATCCTCCCAGATCACTGAGCATTTGTATAAAGACCTCTTTTTCACCAACCTCTGCTTCCAGAATTCGTATATTGGTGTTGGTGGGCAGCTGAACTCTGGTTTCTGGAGTCTGGAGTCTGGACTCCACTTGGGTCCAGAAACATTTTGTCATTGGCTGCTTTTGTGCTACAATGGCAGAGTTGAGTCTAACAACAGGGACCATGTGACCTGAAAAGCCTACAACTTTTATTATCTTGTTTTTTATGGATAACCCTTGATTCATATTAAAAGAAAAATCAGAATGAATTCCTGCCATCTACCATAACAAAATTCAATCCCTAAGAGATAAAGAACTTAAATGGGAAAGGCAAAACTTTAAAACTCATAGAAGAATTATAGAAAGCCATTCCTGTGATCTTGGGGTTAGAAAGAATTTGTTAAAGAAGATATAAAAAACACAAATCATAAAGAAAAAAGTTTTTAATTCTAATAAATTAAAATTAACTTTAGTTCCACAAAGACTCTACAAAGAGATTTTTAAAAAACTAGCCACAGAGGTAAGATATTTAATCACTTTAAACTGCCAAAGGATTAATATATACAACATATGTTCAAATTCTACAAATCAACAGACAAGTAACCTAAAAGAAAAACAGAAAAAAAAGAAAAGGAAATAGGCATTTTACCACTTAGTAGAAATATGAATGATCAATAAACATAAGAATAAAATGTTTATCTTATTAATAGTCAGGAAAATAAAAATTAAGATCACAATGAGATGGCAGTTCACATCCTGCACATGAACCAGAGTTAGAGAATTAGGCAACACCGAGGGCTGCAGGTGCGGAAGCCCTGGAACTCGCATCCAATGCTGGTGGGAACACAGACTGAGACAGCCACTTCAGAAAGCAGTTTGGCACTACATGATGGAGTGGACTGTGTGCACAGCCTGTACCTCAGCAATTCCAGTCCTTAGAGGAATCCTTGCACACATGCACCAGGAGGTATGTCCAAGAATGTTTACTGAAGCATTGTTCCTGATGGCAAAGAAAAAACTGAAAACATCATAAATGTTTATTGACCACAGAATTGATAAATTGTGGTATATTAATACAGTGGGATAGTATGCAATAATGAAATATATCTTTACACATCCATAAAGATAAATATCAAAAACTACATTAAGAACAAGTGTAAATTGCATTTATAAAATGTTCAAAAACTAAAATTAGCAACCTTATTGCTTAGAGATGTATACATATATAGTAAAACTATGAAGAACAGCAAAGACAAGATATTTTAAAGATTTTTTTAAATCTCTCTTAAAAGAGACTTGTTTTATTAGTAGGTAGTAGCAGAAAGATGCATTTTGGGAGAAACCCACAGGAGGCTTTAAACATTTATTTTAGAAGAATTGTATTTAAATATATTCTATCACTATTATTATTATTACTATGATTACTATTATTATTACCCTGATACTATACTGTATACATGGAGGGAGGAAGTCAGCCAGTCTAGCAGCCAAGAACAAAGACTAAAAGATGCCTCTGGTTCTATGGATATTGAGCATTTTTATTTTTAAGCTAAAAAAAAATAAGATTATTGGAATCATGATGTCTCTGTAAAGTGTATGCTGAATGCATAAATAAATGAATAAATAAATGCAGGCATGCATGCTTTCTGTGGGGCAATCTAGCACCCTGAATGAGCAGTTCCTTGTACCTAATTTAAGAGTCTGCCTGAACTATTTTAACTCAAATGTCTTAGACCTCCCTATGTGGCTCTGAGTACTAAGTGAAATTCTCTGGTAGTTAAGTGTCTCATAAAGTTAATTTCCTAGAAACTAGATTGTTTTTATTTCTTAAGTGTATACTTAGCCTTAAAATCAACAGGTAAAACCACATTTTACTTTTATTTTGTAAAAGAAAGACAATCACATCCCAAAGTATCAGGAGGTATATAAGGGAGGAAGGATGAGTGACAGAGAGGAGGATTTTTCATCTTTTTCATTTTCCTTAACACTCATGGATTAGAGGCAAAGCTTAATACAAGGACAAAAACTTGCAAAACAAGTTTAATTGTATAAGTAGGTATACCCATATGAAAATTAAGCTATCTAACTTGTAAACTGCAGCCAAAAATTAAGGACCACTCAAAATAAATGTTAATACAATTGATATGACTACAAAGTGACTTATATTTAATAAGTAGAATAGATAATGAGAATACATAAATAAATAAGTATCAGAAATATTTCCAAACCTTTAGAAATTATTTTGGTTAAGTTAGAAAAGAAAAAAACAGCAGATGTAATTTACTTACTCAGCTGATTAGAAGATAGAGCAGAATTGTTACTTCCCCTTTTTTCTAAATATCCCATTGTGTTTTGTTTTGTTTTTTTCTGGCAGCTGCATACTATTGGCTCACACCGAAGTCACTGCTAACTAAAATTTCTATCTTCTTTACACTTATTAAGATGCTAAGCCATCTATTCACCAACCTGTACCTGAGATAATGTTTTTCATTTAAGGAAAACAGCAATACAGGGCTTTATATTTATCCCTATCAAAATTGATCTTAACTTCAGCTGATTGTTTTTATTCTGTTAGAATCTTTTTAGATCTCAATTCTGTAACTGTAATGCATTTACTAATGCTATTAACTTACTTGCATTTGCAGATTTGCTGAGCATATCTATATGTTTATCTAAGACATGGAATAGGACAACCAAGGATAAGAACTAAAGCACACTGCTTTTAAAGATCAGATTCTCCATCTGCCATGTGTGATAAAGTATACTGAATTCCAACAGTATCTGTTGGAAGTTATCTCTAAACAAATGCACTTCTTTTCTAAATACCTTCATAATATTTTCAGGTTATAATAGTAATTAAAGAAGCTGATTAATATATATTTGATTGCTAAAAATAACATTTTTAAAAGCCTGATGTATTCAGTAACTGTATGGTAAAGAATACTGGGTAACGAATGCAGATGGCAACAAAGGTTTTCGTAGCAATGGATCCCTAAGGCTTTTAGTCACAGCACTCACTGATACAGCCTCAACTCAGCACTTTGATCCTGAACCTATGCTGAAACGAGAACCCCATTCTGAAAAGATATAGCATATGAGTATACAGCAGGATGAATATTAAGATGGCCCACAAGATACCCATACCCTTTTGCCCACTCTTTATAATACTACCCCTTAAGTATGGGGAGGTCTGTGAAGATGATGGATTTTACTTCTGTGATTAAGTAACATTACATGAAAGAGATGAAGGAATTTTGCAGATATAACTCCCAAACAATTCAGTGGGTCCTAAGGGGGATTATCCTGGATGGGTCTGACTTAACTGGGTGACAGTTATGCAAAAGGGACTGAGGTCTGAAGCAAAAGTGTTTCTCCTACTGGCTTTGAAGAAGTAAGCCTTTATGTTGTAAGAGAGCTTCATGGCTAGGACCTAAGACAGCTCCCCTACGAGCTTACAGTGACCTCTAACAGCCAGCAAACAAACAAACATACAAATAAAAACTAGGGACCACAGTCCTACAGCCACAAAGAAGTGAATTCTGCTCATGTCTTGAATGAGCTTAGAGAAAAAACCCAGGCTCCTGATGAGACCACAACCCTCACTGACTTCTTGAAACCTAGTGAGACCCTAAGCAGAGGAACCAGATAGGCTAAGCCTACAGAAACTAGAGATAATAAATGTTCGTTGTTTCAAGCTGTTAACTTTGTGGTAATTTGTTATGCAGCAATATAAGGTTAATAAAGCAAATAAGAAATAAGACAACGATTCTGGACCTGCTGACACACAATGTACCTGGTAATTTGATGCACAAAGCTGAACTAAGGTACATTGAAAGCTGTGGGAACCAGAGAGAAAAATAAAACTCAGCTATCAGTGTAAAATTATCTGTTTGGAGTAGTGTTGTGTTAGCCTTGCTCTCAGTAAAAGAGCTTTATGTAGGGAGAGGGAGGGGGAGAAATCAGGGAAGGGAGAATGAAAATAAATCATTTACATAACTGGAGAGGCTGATGAAAACAGCATCCAGGTATAACAGGGATTCCAGACCCACAGAACACTTGATGTCAATATAAAACCTGCAGCAAGAATTTCCAGGAAGTGGCAGACTCAGAAGGAACACATCTAGGACTTTCTATGTTGATTTCAAGGACTGAGTTTTAAAGTAGCTGAGCCTCCAAATTAACTAACTAACTCTCTTGAAAAAGTAGATTTAGAATTTATCTACTCATTGGATATTTTTAAATAGGAGAAAGCTAGTTTGCAAATAGTTTTAGAAATAAACACATCACACAAATATGCTTTCAAAGGCATTTTTAGTCTCTAAACAATCAGATACTCAACTGTTTTCTAACAAAACAGCAAGGTATTCTGAATAGATCTTTAAAATCTGTTCCCCTTCCCACTGCCCTTCTTCAAATTCCTTGTTTTATTGCATATGATGTAATGTAATAATATCCATGCAATATTATTAGAAGTAGAATTTACTTTTACATTTCTAACTTAATTATTTTACAATTTAAGAATCTCTTATGAACTCATTCTTTTATGAGCCTGCAAGCACTTTCTGATTCAGTGACTATGCCAAAATATTTAAAGAAAACATATACCAAGCATTTTAAAAACATAAGCAGACAAGAATTCTTTAGTAACAATACTATTTTAAAATAAAGCAGTTATTTTTCCCATGTGACAAGAAGCTTCATTCTTCAAGATCTGCTACATTATACAGTATTTTTATAAACCCATTTTTAGAGTTCTTATCTCAGCTTATATGGTTTTTTAAATCATTGTGTCCTATTTTACTGTGAAGAAAAACACTTTTATCAAGGCATCTTTGTGGATATTTTAACAGAAAAAGAAAGGAGAAAATGTATGAGTGTGTGTCTATTTTGCTTGTTAGTTCAGTTTGTTCATTAGATTCCACGTATGAGTAAAATTATAACAAGCAAAATAGGGACAGACTCATAGATAGAGAGCAGGTTGATAGCTGGTGGGGAGGGGGGAAGCTGGAGGTAGAGAGATCAAGCAAAGAAGAAAAAGGACTCATGGACACAGACAACAGTGTAGTGATGGTGGCGGGGAGGGCAGAGGTGGAAGAAGGTATCAGGGGGATAAATGGTAATGGGAAAAATACAGCCCTGGCTGGTGTGGCTCAGTGGATTAAGCACCAGCCTGTGAACCAGACAAAGGGTTGCCAGTTCCATTCCTGGTCAGGGCACATGTCCAGCTTGCAGGCCAGGACCCCAGTTGGGGGTGCACCAGAGGCAATCACACATTGATGTTTCCCTCTCTTTCTGCCTCCTTTCTCCTTTCTCTAAAAATAAAAATATATGATAAAAAATTAACTGTTAAAAAAAGAAGAAAATGAAATGAAATAACTAACTTGTGCAGCTTTGTTTTTCTTAGATAGTATTTCATAAACACTGCAAAGAGTCAAAGCAAAAGAGTACAGATGGCAGCATAAACCTTAAAAAAAAATGTTCCTTGTTCTAAGCCACAGAAAGTCTCTTCAATGATCCATAAATGAATGGCATACAGTGGTCAAAGGTTTTGGATTAAAACACATATTATTCTTTCACTTGAAAGAACAAACTAAATGCTAATTTAAAGTTGAGACAAGTATTTGAAAATATCAAGAATAGAACCTTTCTTACAGTTTCTATAATTTTACTACTATGATATATTTCTTTCATAATTACTTAATTGGCAAAGAGCAGTGGACCACATTCTGTTTGCTGATTTTTGTCTCAAGGCAAATTTTACAATTTGTTCCCAAAAGGAAAGCTTTTCTTTTTTAGATATTTATCCCATCAACAAGTCAGAAACACTTTACACATCATTAATTGAAGCACAGCACAGAAACTATCAAAGCAAAATATATATCTAATGTGGTTTCATCATGGCTCATATGCCTATAGAGCATCATTCATTGGAAAAATTTATCACATCTTGTCAATATCTTCTCCACAGTAGGTGCCTGCAAGTTAGCATATTTTCTATAATTATATTCTTGCCTGTATAACAGGTCAAGAAGATTCTGAGTGACACTACCCATCATAATCAACATCCTTCCAATCTCTTTAAATTTAAGAGTAGCATTATTGATTTAAAAGTCCTTTATTTAGGCTTTCCATGAATCTGAGTATTTTTCATAGATCTTTGAAACATGACTGTAATATCTTATAGTATTAGCTCCAATATATAATCTGCTCATAGAAGGGCCCCTTCCCTGTTACTTGAAGAAATTAAAATTAAATCATTATAGGTTGTTGAAGAAATTATTTTGTATAAAACTAAGTTCAGATTCAGAGGTATTCAAGGTAATAATTTGGTATTATACTTAATACAACAACAATTTTAAAAGCAATAGAAACAGATTGTTGTCTAATGGAAAGACTGCAAATGCCCTTCCCAGAAAGAGGATGGCGCCAGCTAGTGCTAGAAGGATGGAAAAACCAAATCAGATCTCTGGTACCGTTTTTTGTTAAACGTCCCCCCAAAACCCCAAGTTGGCTAAAAGGCACTATTAATCCTCACCAAATCACCTCAGGCTTTCAGAGGAATTTCAGAATAATCAGTTAATTTGGAGACCACTCTTCAAATCTATTAACAAACATACACAGCTTCCTCTTTAACTGACCAGAATGCCTATTCTGAACAGGCTACCACATCGTGAAGGCACTCTGGAAAGTGTCCTATGCTTACTAAAATGCCACATCCAAAAATCCTCGTTTATCTACCAGTTGCATCAAATAGTGACTACTTAATTGTAAAAAGGATCATATTTTTCCAAAGGAGTCATGATTTAAAGTTAAAGATGCTAGGTCTCCTAGCATTCAGAAGTTTCTTTATTTATTATTAGTTACATCTGCATTGATTACTCTTATATATGCTCCCTACCCCACTCCAAATAAAACTTCAAGTTCCCAGAAGTCAGGTCCCATCTGTTTATCATTCTACCCCCCATAATGCTCAGATACTTTTTCATATGTTTGTTGAATTAAACTAACAGTGAATATTAAAGCGTCATTTTTGATTTTTCAATAGGTAGTGCTTCAGTCAGAAGTTGTGACTGAAAAATGATAAATCATTTCTAAAATTAAAACTGAATCAAAAAATGTTAAAGGCCTTGTAACTATTTCAAAAATCATTGTAAATGAGCTTTTCCCAAGGACAAAGTGTGTCAAAGATTTTAAATGGGGCAAAGGGCATTCATTCACCATTTTTATTAAAGTCCTGATCCTCAAAACATGTTTCAGTTTAGAGTTGATCTAATCAGGACACACATGGTTGTGTAGAGCAGTAACCCTGCCTGCTTCGAAATGGGAAAACTGAAGCGAACAGAAACAAAGTGCTACGGTAAAATGGAAGTTCATATTAGCTCTTGTATACCTTTCAATAATATCAGATAACATTTGATTTAATGTCAGAATAACCACTGGAAAACATTTCATAACTTTTATCCATATTTGACATAGTTCTTCAATGTTTTCAAGATTTAGAATTGATTTCACGATCAGCATCATTTTCCACCCTTCTCAGTATTCTTTAAAAATTACTAAAGTTAGGCCTGCTGCTATTTATGTTTCAAATATAATTTCCAAAATCTCAGGAGAGAAGACAGCCTAAGTGGGCCTGATTAAACTGTACTTTTGTCTACTCTTTAAAAGGTTCCATGGTAAGGATTCAGCAGCAAGTATTTTTAAATTATAAGCTTTTTTAAAAAATAAGATTTTTGTCACAAGCTTGGAGATTGTCAAAGTTGTCACAAACCAAAGTTGAGAACACAGTCTTACACCTACCCACCCCACGCACACATTCACACACACAATGGAACTAGAATTCAGTTTCAGTTAAAGAACAGGCCATATTCCAAAAATAGATAAATAATTTCTAGGGTACTATTTATGGGATTTTTAAAAATCATTTCTGCCTCTTCTTGGAACACTATTTTATTTGCTAATAACAAAAGTAATTATTAATCCCATCATTCTATCACTCACTCTCGTATAGGTGAATTCTATCACAGGATTTAGCTGTTGGAGCTGTGGCCTGAGCTGGGGCTACCCTTGAAGACCTGACCTAGGATGGGACTCTTCCATGTGTTGTTTGGCTAGCTAACACCTGCACTTATTCCCTCCTCAGGCTCCTCCTTTACTTCCTCTTCAGTTGATTCAGCATTGCTTTTGAATATCTTAGTGGACAAAGGTGCTTTTAAAGGCATTTCCGTGTTCTTCTCTGGGAACAACTTCAGTAGTTGAGAGAAACTCTATTTTAGAAATAAGAATTCTGAAACAATGACTGAGATATGTAATGCCATTAAATGTGAAAGTTATTTTGCAGTTGCCAAGAGCTATAGCATCAATGAATCTAAGTAACCAGAGCAGGCCCAGCAACATCTGTGCCTGCCTGAAGAAGTACGCACCTCTGGTTGAAGAAACCAGAAACCCAAGAGAAAAGAGGTTAAATACAGAGATGCTGACTTCAAGATTAAAAAAAAAAAAACATCTAGGGAATAAGGAGGTAAGAACCCCAAGATGATGACTATCTCCATAATGAGGAATATCAAAACTTCTTCATTGATGATTATTGTCCATGACCCTCAATATTTATGCAGGATGGTGTTGCGGTCAAGGACATCCCTATTCTTGAAGCCTTTCACTGTTGGATAGGACTCTTCTCCTTTCACTGAGGATAGGACTGTTTGGCATGCCTGAGGTGAGCCTGAGATGTGAAAAGAGAACTCAGATCTGCCTTTAGGTCTGCACTTTGGCCACTTAAAGAGCAACTGGCAGAAGACAAGGAAGCAAACTACAGTGGTCAAGATTCCTCTGGATTTCCACACAGCTGGTTGGATGTCACCTTCCACATTACAAGATTAAACCCACATAGGAAGCATTATAAAGTTTTAAGTTCTAGCTCATGTACTGTATTCCTTTTATAAGATCTGATGGACAGAAAAAATAAAATGAAAAAGCAGCAGCTTCTGCATGAGGGTATATCTGGTTTTACTTGGAAATGAGGCACAGAGTCCCAGGAAATGACTGAGTAATAATGTAAAAAGAGATACAGTGGCTACCAAATACATGAAGACTGAGAGATTAGTGATAATAGCAGAGAGGAGCCATCATTGGAGCCTTTTGATTATGAACTAAGCAGGGGGAAGGGACATATTTATTTATTTTCTTAAACCCAAATAATAAAAACATGTCTATAAATATGTAGATAGAAAAGATGACTCTTTTTCTAAGTTGATGGAGCATGATAAAACTGTTGGGATTGAGGACAGGAAAATTAGGCCTCCAAAAGCCTGGAAACATTTGCTCCCCATCAATTCTCCTCTAATGGTAGTTAGCAATTTCTCATTTCTTCCTTCAGTTAGCTGGAGTCCCATGGGAACAAGGGAATAAATAAGTACAGTTGGCCCTTGAATAATATGAGGGTTTGGGGCACTGCTGCCTGCACAGTAGAAAATCCTTGTGTAACTTTTTTGACTCCCTAAAAATTTAACTACAGTTTGCCCTTTGTATCTGTGGATTTCACATCAGCATATTCAACCAAATGCAGATCAAAAATAGTACTTTCAATCCACAGTTGAAAATCTACAGATTTGGAAGGCCAAATTTACCACTAATAGCCTACTGGTGTCTGGAAGCCTTGCTAATAACATAAACAGTCTTTTAATACATATTTTGTATATTATATATATGCATATATATAAAATATGTTCTTACAATAAAGTTAGAAAAAAGAAAATGTTATTAAGAAAAATCATGAAAGAGAGAAAATGCATTTGCTCTAGTTTTCTTTAATCTGTGTATAAGTGAATCCATGAAGTTCAAACCCCTGTTATTCAAGGGTCAACTGTATTATGTCTTCTATATATAAATCTCTATGCTAACCATAAAAGACACATTAAGGAAACCCTCAAGTAATTTAATCTTACAGGAGATGGAGGATTCAGAGTTTCAAACACCCATTAAACAAGCAATGTATTAGTTACCATTTTGTGTCAAGCAATGTATCCCTGGCTGGCACAGGGAACACATAAATGAACAAATAACATAGTCCAGAAAGAAAAGCATGATATTAAAGAGGGATTGTAGACAAATTAAATAAAATTATACGTGCTATGAAAATATATTCAGTGCCATGAGGCTTATATTAAGGAAATCTCTCTTTGGGATAAAATAATTCTGCCCTGACTGGTATGGCTCAGTGGTTTGGGTATTGTCCCACAAATGAAAGATCGCTGGTTCGATTCCCAGTCAGGGCACAAGACTGGGTTATAGGCCAGGTCCCCAGATGGTGCATGTGAGAGGCAACTGATTGATTTTCCTCTCCTTTTCTTTCTCCCTCCCTCCCCTTCTCTCTAAAAATAAATAAATAACATTTTTAAAAATTCTTCCCAAAATAGGTGATATTTAACCTATTTTTAAACAATGAATAAATGTTATGTAGGGAATGACACACATGTATCATATGTATTCAACTGACTTTGACTCTTTTTGCTAAAAAATGTCACATGAGGGGTAGACAATTTGAAATGGCCTTCCAAAAAAGATCCATTTAAGATTGACTAATACAGCAGTTTATAAGCACAGTACATGATTAAAGACCTAGTTGAGCAGCATAATACAGAAAACTTCCATTTTAGAGCAAAATATTACTTGCTTCTATTGATGATCAATAAAGTAATAGGTCTTAAATTGGTCTTTCAAGAACTAGTAAGTTTAACAAGGGTGAAATAACATTCTAGGCAAGATGAACACAATAAGAACTAAAGAACAGGACTTTCATGACATGTAACAGACAGTAGGGCTTGAGAAGAAGGTACTTAAGACAGGTTAGTTAGCTAAACTGGATTAAGTCAGTGCAGATGACCTTCAGGACCATGATGACACAATTGTACCTGATTTAATGATTTCCTATTGCCTTTAGTCTGGACTTCAGTGTTGTGAACTATGACTGGAACCTGATTACATTACTGGGACTGTGAATTCCAGATCTGGTATAGGGAATGAATATGGCCAGGGACTGGGCATCCAGTGGAGCAATGAGTTAAGAACTGGGCTAAATTCTGAGACATACAGTGGGGAACAGTAAGTGCAGACCCACTGTTCTTATTTCTGTTTTGGTGAGTCTTAAAATTGCCCATATAATTATATTCTCTGAGATTTCCTGCATGTAACAGTAAGTCTTCACTAAATCAGATTTCACTGATAAAAACTGTTTTGAGAGAAGAAGAGAGAGAATACAAGAATTATAAACTTAAAAGAAAAAATTATTCTTCAGTAAATCATTATAGTATTAATCTTAAGTAAAGAAAAATATAGTCTGTATCTAAAACATTTCAAATCAAATGAAAGAAAGAATTATCTAAATAGAAAGAATGGGTAAGAGCTTATCCAAAAGTCAACCTCAATGTTTTTGTTAACATTTACTTACAATGAATAATGCTTTTTTCCTAGCATTAACTCTCTCCCACATACTTCATTCATGTATTTGTCACTAGAGACAAAGGAGGTCAAGAATTTTATGGAGTCCTGACCAGTGTGGCCCAGTTGGTTGGTTGTGGTCTTGCAAAGTAAAAGGTCACAGGTCAGGTCAGGACACACGCCTGGGTTTCAGGTTTGGTTCTTGGTTGGGCACGTACAAGTGGCAATTCCACTGCTGGGATTATATCCTAAGAACACTGAAACACCAATCCAAAAGAACCTATGCACCCCAATGTTCATAGCAGCACAATTTACAATAGCTAAGTGCTGGAAGCAACCTAGGTGCCCATCAGTAAGTGAATGGATCAAAAAA